>CM077265.1:12408886-12848886 GCA_039654775.1 Spinibarbus caldwelli | reverse complement strand
AGTAAGTGCATCTAAAGCATAACAAACACTCTGGCATATAATACAATATTACAGAGACACTTTACAATAAAGTAGTGATGAAAACTGATCCATGCACTTCTCTAAACAGAATTTGAAGAAAGCACTAATGTTGTAAGTGTATCATAGTTCATTTATCCAGACATAATAACTGCAGTAATTTTCACTACCAAAATATGTATCATACAAAAGTCATGAAAATGCCCTTTAAATCAAATACTGAAACTGCAAAGACATGAAATATGCAAAACTGTTAACTCACAAGCCTAGTTTTCCCACCAGAAAAAGTGTTCAACAAACAGATCATTCTCAAAGTTGTCCCACACATAATAAATCGGCCTACAGGTGTGATCTTGGATCGCCTCCAGCAAACAGCTTGTAAAAAAGAATGATAAAACTCCAAAATCTGTCTATACGATCAAATAGGAATCACTTTGTTAATACGAATATTATACACAAGTGTGGGTGGTCCAGAGGAGAAACTGTACTAACTGATTCCAGAGTTTGCTGAACAAGAAAACAAAACATTGTACATTTAAATGGAAAAGTGGTCTAGAAACCACTGCGCCACAGAAAGCCCAGCTTCATTGAATCCCTCAAAACTGATGGCAGAGATTATGACACTAGCAAAGTAAACTAGGTTGAAATGTTCACAGTTTCACTTGCCAATACACTCCTTTGCAGGACCACTGAGCTGTGACAGTGTTTACAGCCTCTGTAAAGACCAAGTGTCATGTTCAGTTTTCAGTTTTCTGAAGACGAAGGCAAACACACAGAGCAGCTTTTCGTGACGGTGTTCTCCGAGGGAAGAAGCCAAACAATCTGTGCAAAAATAAATGTTCAGCGTAGTTTAAGTACACACTCTAAAGATACTTACTCTACACTCGCAGGAGCTGCCCTGCAAACGAACACACAGTGGGAAATCTAGAGTTTATTATCTAAGTGTTAAACTGTCCTATAGATAATGCTAATCTCAGTTTCCTGGTTACCAACTGGTAACCAACCATGTAGATAGCATGAATCAAAGATTTGAGCCTAAAGGCCTCTTTCAACAAACTCTCTGCACAAAATCATGAGATTGTATGATATCATGTAACTTAGCTCATACGAAAAGTACAACATACGACTTTTTCCACTAATAAAAATCGTGGATATGTTTGTTTGGGTTGCACATTTTTGTACAATTTTACCATCTCATACAATTTATTGTGATTTTTCATGAGAACGGGTTGCCTATTTACGGCAAGAGTGATGCGTCAAAACAATGGTTTTTCATACCAAAGATATTTATTAAAGAAAAAAAAATCCCATTCTTGATGGGATGTGATTTTTTCAGCAAATCAGTTTTTCAGCAAATAACAATCAGTGTTGGGTGTAATGCATTACTAAGTAATTAGTAACTGTAATTTAATTACTTTTCCCTTGAAAAAGTAATTCTTAATTTTTCTGTAATTTAATAACAGTGGACAATGCTATCTCACGACCAATTCGTACGTATTTTACAAGAAGGCTAATTCCTACAAATTCGTACGACCTCACTCATACGATTTATATAGACCCCAGTAACGGGTAGGTTTAGGGGCATTGTTAGGGTTAGGTCATTCGTACGAATTCATACGAGTGAGGTCACCTCGTAAAATATGTATGAATTACCGTGAGATCGGGTTGGTATAGACTATAGAACAATTCTTTATAAAAACAATAGTGGATTTAACATATAAATTTTACATCTAATGTTAAAATGTATGTTTTTAATGTTACTTTCTCTCTTTAAAAACTTTGGTCAGTTCAAGAATAATTTATTTAATTTTATGTTATTATTTGAAAGAATTAAAAGACCAGTTTCATGTCTATCCTTGGTCAAGGCTGATATAGGATTTAGGAAGTAATTAGCAATAAGTAATGCAATACATTTTAGAGAGAGTAATTAGTACAGTAATCTAATTACACTGTTGAAGATGTAATTAGTAGGCAGTAATTAATTACTTTTTTAGAGTAACTTACCCAACACTGATAACAATTCAGATTTAATTAAATAGATACAGACTTCTGGACTACTTTTATTGTTGATTTTATGGTAACCACCAACGTAAACATTCTGCTAACCCTCTTCTTTTGTGTTCCATGAAAGAAAGAAAGCCATACGGGTTTGGATTGGCATGAGGGTGCATAAATAATGACAGAATTGCCATTTCTGGATGATCTAATGCTTTTAACATGCATGAGGAGAGAATACAAAACGCAGAATACAAACACATCAGACTTATTTATCTCTTTTCAGTCATCTATCCTTAAACATTCCTCAAGAAACAAGTGGGAACCTATACTTGGACAGCTGATTGGCAGTTGGCTGGTGCTACAGTAGCAGAGACTGACAAAAAACCTCCTGCCAAAGCATCAGTTAGCGAACGCCAAGACACATGTCCTGCTTCACCAACAGTGCACAGCAACATCACGGCTGATGACTGACCTAAATATGTGCGAAGCCGAGCCAACTGGTGCCTGTTGCACAATAGGCACAGCTAAGAGGGACGGGTTACTGAGTCCACAAGGCATTGAGGGCAGGACTGTGCCCCTCTGAAAATTCATCAAGTTTTTGAGAGGACTTTGAATATCAAACCCCATTTCCATCACATAAGGAAAGATATTAAATCATAATTATGAGCTAAAAAGTCAAAATTATGACAGTAAGAATTCTAATATAAAAAGTTGAAATTGACATAAGTAGAAACTGAGATTGACATAATTCATAATTATGACAAAAAGTTAAAACTGCATAAAAAGTCAAATTATAATATTGATAGTCAAAACTGTAAATCATAATTAAATAAATTGTTAGGTCATAAGTATGAGATAAAAAGACAACTTTTTATATAAAAAGTTGAAAATATGTCATAATGAGATAAAAGTCTAAATTGAGATATTTAGTCATAATTATTAAATAAAAAGTCTAAATTGCGATATTTAATCATTATGAGATACAAATTCTGACATAAAAAGTTATGACATACCAAGTTAGAGTTACAGTACCCTCCACTAATATTGGCACCCTTGGCAAATATGAGCAAAGTAGGCTGTGAAAATAAATCTGCATTGTTTATCCTTTTGATCTTTCATTCAAAAATTCACAAAATTCCAACCTATCATTGAAGTAAAACAATTGAAATTGGGGAGAAAATATCATGATGTTTTTCTCCAATGCATGTTAGCCACAATTACTGACACCCCTAGAAATTCTTATGAGTATAGTATCTCTCAAGTATATTCCCATTCATATTTACATTTTTTTTAGCACAACAGGGTGACTAGGAGCATGAAATTGTTCAGCCATGACTTCCTGTTTCACAGGAATATAAATATGAGGAACACAAAGGCCAAATTCCCTTAATCATCCATCACAAGGAATAAAACCAAAGAATATAGTTCTGATGTGCAGAACAAGCTTCACAAAATAGAAAGTGGCTGTAAGAAAAGAGCTAAAGCACTGAAAATCCCCATTACCACCATCAGGGCAATAATTAAGAGGTTCCGATCAACTAAAGATGTTACAAATCTGCCTGGAAGAGGACGTGTGTCTATATCGTCCTAATGCACGGTGAGGAGGAGAGTTTGAGTGGACAAAGACTCTCCAAGGATCACAGCTGGAGAACTGCAGAGATTGGTTGAGTCTTGGGGTCAGAAAGCCTAAAAAAATAAATAAATAAATAAAAAAAATCAAAAAAAAAAAAAAAAAAAAATCAAACAGCCCCTACAATACCACATTGTATTGTTTGGGAGGGTTTCAAGAAAAATTCTCCTCGCTCATCCAAAAACAAACTCCAGCATATTTGGTTGTCAGACACGACTGGAACTTCAAATGGCACTGGCTTCTATGATCAGATGAATCTAAAAATGAGCTTTTTGGCAGCAAACCCACCAGATAGGTTTAGTACAAACAGGGATAAAAAGTACCCCATGCCCACGGTTAAATATGCTGCTGGATCTTTAATGTTGTTGGCCTATTTTTCTTGTTCAGATGCATGGCATCATGGATTCTATCAAATACCAACAGATAAAAAAAATCTAAACCTGACTGCCTCTGTTAGAAATCTTATAATGGGCCATGGCTGGATCTTCCATCAGGACAATAATCCAAAACAAACATCAAAATCAACAACAACAAAAAAATGGGTCACTGAGCACAAAATGAAGCTTTTGCCATGGCTGTCCCAGTCCTCTGACCTGAATCCTGTAGAAAATGAGTGAGGTGAACTGAAGAGAAGAAGCACTAACATGGAGCTGTGAATCTGAAGGATCTGGAGAGATTCTGCATGAAGGAATGGTCTCTGATTTCTTGTCAGGTGTTCTCCAAACTCTTCAGGCATTACAGGAGAAAACTCAGAGCTGTTATCTTGGGAAAAGGACATTGCAATAATTTGGTGCCAATAATTGTGGCCAACATGAACTAGAGAAAGCATTTATTTCACAGTGAGATTTTCCCCTGACTTTCAATTGTTTTACTTCAGTGATAGGATAGAATTTTGTGAATTTTTTGGATGAAAGATCAATAGGATAAACTATGCAGATTTATTTTCACAGCCGCCTTTGGTCATATTTACCAAGGGTGCCAATATTAGTGGAGGGCACTGTATAATATAAAAGTTGAAATTATGATATAAAAATTCCAAATTGTGAAAAAAAGTAATTTATGAAAGTTATAAAAGTGAATTATGATATAAAAAGTTAAAATGAGATATTTAGTCATAATTATGAGATTAAAATGTCAAGATTATGACATACAGATTATGATTATGATTACAGATTATGAATTCTAAAAATTGAAATTATGATATAAAATGTCTAAATTGAGATGAAGTCATAATTATGACAAAAGTCAAAGTTATTACAAAACATTAAAACTATAAATCATAATTATGATAAAAAGTCAAAATTATGACATATAAAATTAGAATTATACAAAAAAGTTGAAAATATGATATAAAAAGTTTAAAGTATGAGATAAAACCATACTTGTGAGATAAAAGGTAAAAATTACAAAATATTTAGTCATGACTGTAAGATAAAAAGACAAAATTATTACATACCAAATCAGAATTATAATTTTAAAAGTCGAAATTGAGATAAAGTCATAATCATGAGAAAAAGTCAAAGTTATGACATAAATAGTCAAAACTATGACATAGTAAGTGAAAATCTCTAACAGCCTTTGATAATTGATATGATGCAAATATATTGTGCGTCCTTACTGTAAACACAATATTTGTTCATTTCTTAAAAATGCCACATTAACATTCTATGTTGCTCAAATAGTTTCAATTGTTTGTTTGTTTGTTTGTTTCTTGCTTGTTTCACACAGCTATCTTCCATTCAAGCCCTACATTCCTTCTTAAGGCCTATTAAAAGCTTTCTCCCTGGCTTGGCTTGTGTGGAATGTGGTAAGTTGCACTCCGAGAAGTTAATGAGCAAAGCTTCTTTCCACAGAGTGCATGGACTAAGTGCCTGATAATGGAGACCACACCTCGGCCGGCCTCCCTCATGAATCTGTTGTGATTCTTGTTAACATCATCGGTGGCAGATCTGCTTTGATCCCTCCAAGCACATACATAAAACAGAGGGGAGCGCAATGAAATGGAACCCAGCAAGGTGTGGATTTTATGGGCAGCACTGCTAATGTTGCCCAAGGCCAAGAGACATGTGAAGGTGCTTCTACTTTGTTATGTCGTAGTATCTACTAAGTTTGAAGCACTTATATAAAATATTAATGTTATAGACTTTAAAAGCCTTTATTTAAAAATGCAGTAAAATGCAGATGCCACTAAATAACCCGGAAGCTTCTGCCTTCATTAGTCTGCATTAGATGAGCTCTTTCAAAACAAGATTTCTTGCATTTGGCTTAAAATCAAAACTTAAAGGAATAGTAAAATAAAAATGGTCATCATTTAGTTACTTGCATGTCATTTCAAACCCATTTTCATTCTTCTGTGGCACAAAAATGGCTTCTCAATGCTGTGTGTGAGGAACAGACTAAAATATTATAGTCCAATATGCTCTTAAATTTCTCATAAAGTTATAACACGTCAAATTTGAATATTTGAAAGCTGTATGAAAATTGAGAACTATAAAAGTTTGGGGCTAGTAAGATGTTTTAATGTTTCTGAAAGAAGTCTGTTATTTATTTCATCAAAAATGCAGTGAAAATAATATTAATATTTTTGTGGAAACTGTGATAACTTTTTTCAGGGGTCTTTGAAAGCTCAAAAGAACAGCATTTATTTTGAAATAGATTTTTTTAATACCATAGCAAAGTCTTTACTGTCACTTTTAATCAATTTAATGTATTCTTTCTACAAAAAAAGAAAAGAAAAAAAAGTGTTAGTTAAAAAAAATAAATTAAATTAAATTAATGGCTTCAAACTTTTTAATGGTAGCACAAGTCATATAGACCAAGTTTATAATGTCTTTCAACCTTTTTGGAGCTTGACAGCCAGATTTACACTGTATGCTTTCATTGTATGTAAAAGAGCAGTGTGTACATTCTGCCGAACTTCTCCTTTTGTACTCCTCAACAGAAAGACAAAAAAAAGAAAAGTCATACAGGTTTGAAACAACATGAGCTTATGCAAATGACAGGCATCCTATTTTCAGGTCAGCAGTTTTGAAACACTGGATTGGCTAAGATGTAATAATTGTATAATATTCTTAAAATGGAATAAAGAATTGGCCTCGATTGCATCATCATTTCATTTCATTGTTAAGGAAGGAATTCAGTAGCAAAGCCTTAGCGCTAGAGAAGATAATGCCCAGTTTGCCCTTTGTACTCATGCAGTCCAATGAAAAACCTCCATACACCATTCCTGACTCTTCGTTAAATAGTCTTTGGTGTCCAATAGCAGCCGGTTGTGTCTAGAAAATAAGAACAAATACTGCTAAGCTCTATTTATGAGTAACTCAACTCTGCAATCATTACCACGCATTGCCTTTGATAAAAAAGTCTGCTTCAAGCAATTGATGTGATGTAATCGAGAATGCTGTTTTACTGTCACGCAGGAACACCAGTCACAACCCACTGTGCATGAGTGACACGATTTGCAGTCGTTGTTCTGATCCATGTCTGATCTCTGCTCTTTCACCAGACAGACACCAAGTGAGTGCAAAAATCTCTCTTCTTTCAGCAGTGTCCTTCCTTTAAAGTCTCAACACACAAACAGCTTTGTCTTCACTGACAGAAATCTGCATGTGGACAATGCCTCCCTCCTCCTTGAATTTAAGAAGCCCCCCACATTTCACCCCCTACCCTCCTTCTCACCCCACTTCACAAAAGGGGCCCGTGCTTCAACCCCCAGCTTGGCGCAAAACGCTTAAGAGCTCCACAACGCTCCCCCTTCTCTATGGCAACAACAGCCGAGAGCCAGAGCTTTTCAAAACTCTTTTTCCCAGACTTCCTTCAGAGGACGTCCATGAGCAAACCCAATGGGATGCTTCGGTTCCATTACCAGAGGATTTAGAAGGCGATCGGCTTGCTTAATGCAAGTTAGCCAGTTGAAAAGACCAACATATGTTGTGATTTGGTTGCTGGTCCCCACCAGGCTTCTTAACTAGCTTAACCAGCAAGATTTTCATGGACATTGTGTCTAGCGACCACCAAACCAGCACTAAACCAGCAAGGAAATTAATGCTGGTCTATGTAACCTGACAGCTTGATCTCTGCTTTTCTCTGAAGAGTTCACAGATTCCCTGCATGGTTTAGATGCTTTGAAAAGCTGATACGAGATAAAGATTCCATACATGATGATTTAGAACGTGTCGCAATAAGGATAAAGACATATGCGCTCCCATAAACTGGAGAAATGTGCGCGCCACACGCTTTGCATCAGCGACTGCGTGAGATTTGACTTGGGATGGATGAAATACATCAGAGGTTCAAAAGATAAAGATGAAAAGATCAAAGATTATGAGCAGTGCCCTACCTTTAAAATAAAACTGTAGATCAAAAAGTACAGCTGAAGAATTAACCACAGATGGTCTTTTCCTGGCAGCTTACTCTCACAAATTAGATATCGAATTATCACTCAAAATCCAGAAGCCCTCTAGATAAGGCCGAAGAAGTTATCTTGACAAACTGTTATGAATGGAATCCACCCCTGGGGTTCAGTCAAGTTTATTGAGTGAACGTAAAATGATGCAAAATAACTAGCAGAGATGAGGTATTATGCTGTGAAAGAGAAGAACCACCAAGTCAACGTGAAGGCAGATGTTGCAATGCTTCATATAAAGAAAAAGAAATGTTATTAATACTTAAAAACTTACAGTGTGCTTCCTTACAACTGCAATTAACACAATGAAAAACTGGAATAAAATGTATCCTTAGATATGTCAAATAAGCACAATGCACCACACGTATCAAACATTTCTTTTTCAGCATTAAAGAAAAAGTTTGAATGGTAATAATTGGCTAATTTAAAAATTTTGTGGAAGCGAAGTGGAAGGAAACTCTGAGAGCTTAACATGACAATGTTTTGTATTTTATTTTATTTATTTATTCATTTATTGAACGATTGATTAATTGTTTTTTTCACATTTAATAAAGTGTCAGTTCCTTCCAATTCAACCTCAAATTTGGAAAGGAACTAACAAATGACCAAACTGGAATTGTGGAAGGAAATGTTCTCTCTTTACAAACACTTTTTAATTTTTATTTTTTTATGTATTTACTTATTTTTTTGTTATGTGTAACTCATCAAGGGGTCCTGCATTTAGAATTATCTATTAATTCTCTTTAACTATGAAGCATTTTTAAAAAATATTTTATATCTAATTAAACATCTGTAATTGATTTAATATAAAAAGTTTATATTAAATAAATATTTATAAAATATAAATGGTCTTTAAAAACGTATAAACTAAAAAAGACAAATGTTAAACTAAAAAAAGATATACCTTAATACAAAAGTAATATATTTAAAATACATTTATTTCATAGTAAGTATAGTACAAATCTATTAACATATTTACTGACATGTCGCTCAAGACTTACTGATATAAAAATTATAATTCAACTTTATTTGGAGTACTACTTGTGTGTAACGCACATTTCTTAATATTAAGCTTAAAATGTGTTTTAATGTCACTATTGATGAGGATTATATGATCTTTGAATACTATCAGTCTTTAAATGCAAGATATTTAAAGTGTACCTAAAGTATACTTGCAATAATTCCACTTTAGTGCAATCAAATATACTTCAATATATCTTTAGTTGGACTTCTACACAATTAAAGTGCATTAAGTACAAAATTTGTTGTTCCAATTTAGCAGACTTTAAGTATACCAGTTTAGTATACCAAAAGTACAATGGCAGGGTATTTTTATTACATAAATTTTAGTACATAAATGTATTTGTAGCATACTTAGCATGATGGAAATGTATTTCAAATACATTTAAGTATATTTATTTTTCACTAGAGTATATATAGATATTTTATCAATCATAAGCTGCTCTGAGAAATGTTTGTGTTCTCCCTCCACTGTCACTGTGTACTAGGAAGTTATTTGTCTGCCCACTAAGCAGCGACACATGGCATTTCTGAGAATCAAAGTCACAATGTGTCACTGAAACCACATGATAAAGGGGCATCTTTGCTATCTGGCTGATCCTGATCCTCTGTAAGCTGTGACAACCATTAAACAAAAGTATTCAAAACAACACAAAACAAACTCTAGTTGTACCCAGCCTACATGGGAGTTTTAAAGGCTCTTCAATTAATCCCCTGCATTTTCTTGTCAAATGTGACATCTTATATGAGACAAACAAGTTTTATCACTGTGAATCTATGAAAATCTATCACTCCATGGACATCAGTTCTAATCCAGATATCACATCATAACTTGTTGTGACATGTATCATGGTTTTCAACTTATGGATGGATTTCAGTTATTTTAGTTTCTTTTCTTCTTCATTTTTACGTAAATTAACCAAGGGGCATGTTACAGCTTGGGGATGCTGAATGTGAATAAAGACTAACTTGAAATCATAAGTCAAGTCGAAACCTCCTTTGACACATGATCAGTCACTGTCTAATGGGCAGGACAGTCTGTAAGCTTTGGCTCCTGGGAAAATGTACATGAAACGAACACACCTGACAGGTAAGAATGACATTTGATTTCTCCGAGATTGAAAGGGAGAAGGACTGACTAAATTTTATTCATGTTTGTGCATGAAAGTTTTTAGTGGGAATATGTTCTAGGATGTATAGATCTGAGGAATGTGGGAGAAGATCAACAACAGTTAATTTGAAAATGGTTAGAGAGAAGATTTAGATACAACTACATCTTACTATCAAACCACAGTTGCTATACTGGGGTAGAAGAGACTAAAGAGTTTAAAAAGTCCAGTAGTTTGAAAAGTCATATCAGTCATTGTGAGATTTGAAGTCACATTATGTAATACAAAGTCTCAATTCTGAGAAATAAAGAAGAAATAAAGTCGTAATTATGAGGTATTGTGGCAATTACTCTATTTTACAGGCTTTAAAAACAACCTCATATTCACTGAATTTTCACAGAGTTTCAGACAAGAATGTATCAATTTATAGCCACTTCAGAATTGCTGCAAATTAATTAAGCTTAAGCATGATAATTGTTGCCATGGATATGCTCATTAGGGAGTTCCAACAAATTTTGTTGAGCATGAACAGAGACACAGTAAAGATATAATAATAATTTAGGGATTCAGGGACTGAGAACCCGCCTGAAGAGAAGAGCATACCAGACAGCACACGAGGAGGCAGATCACTATCACTAAGAGCATCAAAGAAAACCAATTAACACAGTGTGAAAAGAATAAAGCTCACATAAATCCACTTCTACTATAGTAAGGCAACCCGCAGAGCAAATTTTGGAAATCACTCAACTACTGCACACAATCTTTGGCCAAATAATGGATTGCTTTTTTAAAAGAAACTGTGGCCGAATAATGTGATATCATGTGAGTCTCACCTGAAACCATCACCCTCATTGTGGCCTCAAGCGGCCTGTTGTTATCCAAGTCCTTGCTCAGCTTTAGCTCCCCAGTGTCTTGGTTGAGAATCAGCAGGTTGAGTTCATTTCCCTCAACAAACGTGTAGAGGAGCTTGTCGGACACATCTGGATCACGAGCAGGCACCTTTCCGATAACTCCTGTGGAAAAGCTGCTGGATTTGTTGGTGATGTAGTTGTTAAAAATTATCTCAAAATCCTGTAGAACTGGGACATTGTCATTGACATCTACTAGGAGGACATGTACAGTGGCTCGGCTGACAAGTGGGGCGGAAGTGGCCTGGACCACTATAACATACTCCATCTTGGTCTCAAAGTCTAGGTCAGTAAGGGCAATTAGATCTCCGCTAAAGATGTCTAGTTGGAAGACTTCAGGAATATTGCCCTCAACAATCTGGTAGAGGATCTGGGCATTGGTACCTTCGTCTGGGTCTGTGGCACTTACGCGGGCAAGAGTGGATCCAACTGCACTATTTTCCTCTACATAAAAGTACAATTCGTCCTTCTCAAACACAGGGGCATTGTCATTTATGTCCAGCACGGACACATGAATATCCACAGCTGCTTTGAGAGGGGGCACTCCTTTGTCCACCGCAAACGCCTTGAGGCTATACACCGCAACGTTTTCCCTGTCTAGCTTGCGGGCTGTTCTGATGATCCCAGAGTAGGGCTCGATTAAAAAGTCCCCCTCACCATCATCCCCTCCCTGAAAGGTGTAGCTGAGTCGACCGTTAGATCCTGAGTCTCTGTCTGAAGCGGATACCTGGAGTACACTAGTGTATACCGGTGCATCCTCAAACACTGTTCCCTGATAAATGTCCCGGAGGAACTGGGGTGCGTTGTCGTTGGCATCAAGAACAATGATCTCTACGTAGGTTGTGTCTGATTTCTGGGGGATGCCGTTGTCTCGGGCAATGATGGCTAGAGTGTAGGAGGCCTGATCTTCGTAGTCGATCTCAATTTGAGTCGTGATGGCACCAGTGTCAGGATCAATTTTGAACTGTGGCACATTGTCCTCCAGTACATAAGTGATGCGGGCGTTTTCACCAGTGTCCTCATCGGTGGCACTGATGACCACGACAGTGGAGCCTACGGGTCGGTCCTCGCTCACTAAAACCTGGTAGTTGGCACTTTGAAATATTGGTCGATGGGTGTTGGCATCAGTCACATTAATGAAAACTTGAGCCGTGTCGTGGCGCGTTCCATCTGAGGCGGTGATTGTTAGGAGATACTGCCGTTCTTGCTTGTAGTCCAGAGGTAGCGCTAAAGTAATAAGTCCCCCTCCGCTCTGGCTGGTGATGGCGAACCTGTTCCGTGTGTTCCCACTAGATATTTGGTATGTGACCACACTGTTTACATCCCTATCTACAGCAGTGACCGTAAGCACACTGGTGCCCACAAGTGCATCCTCATTGACCTTTAGGTTATACATGTGCTGTGTGAAGGTTGGGACATTGTCGTTTACATCTAGTATAGTGACACTTACACTAGCTGAAGAAGACATTGTAGGAACCCCGCGGTCTCGTGCCTCAACACCAAAATTGTAAAACTCTGTAGTCTCCCTGTCCAGCTCAGAACTAACCGTAATCCATCCAGTGTTGTTATTAATAATGAATGGAAAACTAGGTGATGTGTCGGTCAGCTTGTATTCCAAATGAGCATTGTCACCTGAATCAGCATCGATAGCTTGGATGTGTAACACAGAGTAACCTACAGGAACATTTTCTAACACTGAGGCTTGAAAAGGTGTGCTGACAAACATGGGTGCATTATCGTTAACATCTAACACTTGGATTACAACCACACCTGTGCCATTAATAAGAGGCGGTCGTCCTCCATCTTGTGCTTTCACTCGGAGTGTGTACTCTCTTATCATCTCATAATCTAAAGGGCTGATAACATCAATGACTCCCCTAGGGGAGTGTATGTAAAACTGACCCTTTATATTTCCATTTATGATGCTGTAATGTACTTTTGCATTATTTCCAGCATCTTTATCCGTAGCCTTCACCACAGCCACTTGAGAGTTCACAGCTATGTTTTCAGGAACTTGAACTATATATCGCTTCTCACTGAACTGAGGGTAGTTATCATTCTCGTCCTCTATAAAAATATGCACCGTGGCTGTGGCTGTACGTGGCCCGGGCTCTCTGCCCTGGTCGTTAGCTTCAACAAAAAGCCTATACTGGGTTTTGACTTCTCTGTCAGGTCTGACTCTGGTTTTGACCAACCCATTCCTTGGGTCAATTTCAAAGTAAGTGTTCACCTCATCATCATTCACAATCTTATAAATCATATTGGCATTAGAAGGTGCGTCTCCATCTGTAGCCCTAATAGTCATCACTTCAAAGCCTACTTCAACATTTTCTCGAATACTAACCCTATACTCATTCTGTTCAAAAACCGGCACGTGGTCATTAGTATCACTGACTGTAATAGTGAGGTACGCAATAGCTGATCTTTTAGGGGTCCCTCTATCAGTAGCAGTAACTTTAAACACATGAGTGTCTTTAACTTCCCTGTCTAGAGGCTGTAGAGTAGTTATACCTCCCGTCTCAGGGTTAATTTGAAATAAATGGTTAGAGCGGCTGTCAAAAAGAGCTTCCATATCGTATTCGATAACACCGGCGAGTCCGTCGTCGGCGTCGAACGCTCTGAGGGTAATGACTCGAGTTCCTGAGGGCTCGTTCTCTGGCACTGATACCTGGTAGTTTGGGAGCTGAAACTGAGGAGCGGAGTTCACGTTTCTTTTTTGACGTTTAGCCCACGGGTTTAATTCTCTGCCAGTGTGTTTTCTGTTTAAATGTAACTTAACATCTACAAATAAAGAGCTATTTAGTGAGTTAGGCATTAAACAAAGCAAATTTGCCTTATCTCGCTGCTTGTGAGGTAAACAGAGGTTCGCGCCTGTGAGGGAAATAACACGCCGCTGGTCTTTCTCTACGCACCTACCGCGAAACATCTGGGAATTCCGCATGGATACAGGCAAACCTTCGTAAATCGTTATGGGTAAGGAGTCTAAAGAAAAACATGTCTCATACCCAGTCAACAGATACATATAGGCATCTGGGTTAAGATTTTTTCTTTTGTATTTGATGAAGCAGTTTTGTCCATGCACGAATGTATTAAAATAAAGCAGTATGAAGTTTTCCGAAAGCAGTGATTTAATCCGCAAATACAGTGGCACGGGATTTCTCGGTAAACGAGTGCAGTCGATTTCGCGCGCGACTGATAGCAGCCCATCACTTCTCCCAATCTTCACAAAGTGTCGTAAAGACTTATCTGTGAGACTTCTGTCGATTCTGTACGTCCATTCTGGTCCGATTGACACATTTGCCAGTGTTGCACCAGGCTGGAGGGATCCCGATAGATGTAAATCCAAGCATCCAAACGGTGGGAGATGAATAAGTAATCCAAAGCACATCCATATCACTGGTAATTCCATGGCTCACGCATATCTTATTGGGAAAATTAGTCCAAACGATCTAAAACGGTCCGCAAAATTCCAACCATTCCTGTAACGTGAAAGTGCATATTGGGTCAAGGCATGTTTCTGTGTGCAGAGCAGCAGGGACCAGAGCTGCGCTGATAAGTTTTAATGAGTAAGACGGCTCTTCTCCCTCCCCTCCCACAACAATTTGCATGCATTGTGATTTTGAAATATCCAGTGAGCTCAACCGAAAAGCTTACATTCTTGGCTATCAAAGAACAATGTTTTAAATTTAAATGTGAACCATTAAACATGTTATCAATCACTTTTTCACTTTGTAAACTTTTAAATTTCCTCTTAATGTAACGGATTATAATGTGTTTCTAAATAATAACACAAGGAAAAAAGTCAAATAAATAAACTAGTTGGGTACTGCACATACACACACTGTTGGTTGTTTTTCAAATTTCCATAATCATTGAAATATTTTTACTATAGGCTAACAACACGTTGTCAGAAGCCTACTTTTCAACATGCTCTGTTTATGTACAACCTTCTTCACAATATTTTAAAATTATAATATTATTACTCTAATAAATCAAACATTAAATAAAATACCCTTGTGTTTTAGTACTTACAATTTTTCATTGATCTGTACTACTCAAATAAATGATCTGAACAGTGAAACCGTGCTGAAATACCTTTTGTCTATCCCGAGGAAATAGATTCATGTTGTTCTCATTCCACAATATAAAACGGCATGAAATGGAATTTAGTTTACATTTACCCACATAAGACAAAACAGGGTTTGGTATGATAGTAGCAGTGATCTAGGACTAGTCTTGATTGAGTATTGTACGCCGCCTTGTGGATACTTCAGTTTCTTAGTAACATTACTCTCACCACCTCTACATCTTTGGGTTTGCGTACAGCGGCTACAAAAAGTATGTGCCACACCTAAAAATGTATGAATAACACGGTATTAGATAACATATCAAACAAAGTGAAGAAAAATAGCACAATAGCACACAGTAAGAAAATATTGCACAAAGTTGTTTTCAGGTCTTAAAGTATAAAACAATAGGCTTACTGTGTTACCAAAAAAATGAAAACAAAAAGAACATTAGAGGAAGATGTCCGTAGACTAATGTGATGAATCACACCAGTGGTTACTCTGCTAGTCAGTACTTGAGAGGAACTTACTTGATGGCAAATGTTTTTTATCTAACTGGTCCCGAAGTAATTGGGTGAAAATGGCTAAATCAATCAAATTAGTTCAAAGAAAAAGGTCTACAACCATTTATTTGATATACCTGTTGCTTAAGTGTCTAACTTTCTGAAGATATTACCCATCAAATCATGGTTAAGGGGGAAAAAAAGTGAAAAATTGGAAAGTGGCCAGGAATACACATTTTCTGACTATTAAGAAAAAACCTCACAAGCTTTTACGAATGTGATTTTCTCTCAGAATAACCAATAGTATGTGCTCTAAACACATTATATTCCTTCACATACTGCTGAATTTTGATGAATATTGACTTAAGCAGCAGATTTTTAAATAGACAATGCACTTGCCAACTTTGTATATGGTTATAAAGGGAAAAACTGTACATCATACAGTAAATGACTGAGGATCACATGCTAACAGACTTTCAGGTCATTCTAAACACAACAACTTCATGCAGAAACACGCATCTCATTACCGGAGATGCATGACTAATGAAAACAAAATGTGTTTTTAAATCAGCTCAAAATAATGTCTGATATCTTCCAACTGGATGAAATCAAAGTCTGAAGCTAATATATATATATTCAGTCTGCAACCATCATACACTACACAATTTTCTGTGAAATCTGTCAACTTAAATCTGCAGGCTCTGACTTTGGGCAAATAGTGTGAACTTGTCTAGATTGTAAATCGGAGCAAAAGTTATGTAATCTATTCCAACCTTTATAAACCCAAATTATAATTATTAAAGGGATAGTTCACCAAAAATTCTGCCAAAATATCTCCCGAATATCTTAGTTTGTGTTTCACATAAGAAAAAAGTCATACAGGTTTGGAATGACATAAGGGTGAGTAAATGAAAGAATTTTTTTGGGTGAATTATCCCTTTAACTAGCTTCAATCTTTGTACCCAAAATTAATGAATGTCAAACCAAAAGTCTAAATAGAATTCAAGTTTCATTTATTGCAGTTGTTGGATACAACATTACGCAAATGTTTCAAACAAAACTCTGTTAAATTATTCCAACCAAAAAGTTTTTTTTTTCACTCAACTATTTATTATTCCACAGAACCTCCCTGAATGAGAGACATTAGTACAAAAATGCCAGCAATAGGGATCATCATATTAAGTTATCAGTGAAGACAAACAGCCCAGGCAGCTTAGTGTTGTTTCTGACTAGATATGGTTAACCATCTATGGTCAAACTGTCTGATAGAGCCGACAAAGCCAGGATGCTACTGGTAATACGGTCTATATCGTGACTGGTCGGGGTGGTGAGGCCCTGGCATCTGTCCCTGTGGTGGTGGCCCCTGCATACGGGGCGGATGGGGGCCACGGGGATTGGGCCACATCCCTGGGCTCATGGCGCCTGGTTGGGTAAAAGGTGGACTAAGAGTGCCTTGGTCCTGTGGCATTGAGTTTGGGTTGTAGTGGTGTGCACTGACTGGGGGAATCGGACCAGGTGGGGGGTGATTCATGTAGGATGGCAACTGGCTGATGATGTGTCCAGGTGGAGGTGGTGTTGACATGGGCGGTGCTTGGTTGTAGACCATGTGAGGTGTAGCTGAGCCCTGCGGCGGATGCTGCATGGGGATGCTGAGAGGGGGCGGTGGGGGCGGCGGAGGCCCGTAATGTGGTTGTTGTGGTGGAGGCATGATATGATGCGGGTGGGACACCACTGGTTGGCTGGTGTAATCGCCAGGGTGATGGTGTGGAGGCGGGCCGGGAGGTGTCTGTGGGTGTGGCTCACGGGGAGAGGGGCCTGAGCTCCCAGAGTCATCATAAATGGGCACTGTGATGAGGTTGCTATGCTTACGTGTAGTCACTGTGGCGATTCGGAAGGTCTCTGGGGGGAGGGGCCGTGGGGAGGGTCCCAGATCGGAGGGTGAGGCTGGAGGTGGATGGTTGTAGGTATCGTGGCCTTGCAGTGGGGGAGGAATGAGAGGGTGTGTTTTAGCCAGGTGAGGAGGCGGCAGCAACCGGAAGCGGTCTGGTGGGTCAGAGGCCAACGTTGGGTGTGGCGGATCAGGGCGAGAGGATCCGGTCTTGCTGGCCCTCATGTGGCGATGGTTGATGTGGGCCTGAAGGTCTCGTTGTGAGAGGTAGGTGCGTTTGCAGCCTTGCACGATGCTGCACATGAAGAGGGAGCCGCGGTGGCACTGCTCGATGCGCTGGACTGGGTCTGAGCAGCTGTAGAGGGACAAACTGAACCTAAGATTTAGTATGGGAAGTGGACTTAGATACACATATTACTCTGATTTCCATTTAGATCTGGAGACATTCATATCAAGATTGAAGAAAAATCCTGCTATTCACATTGCCCTCTAAAGCCTTCTGCACACTGCACAATTTTAGAAATCCTGTAAGATCATTGCAAATCACACTCTGCGACATGGATCTAATAAACTTGGGTACGACATGCATGTAAACTGTACGACTCGCACGACACACGTTTCTATAGAAGAATAAAACGTCATCAGCATGCGCTATTGGTAAACAAAAAGTATGATGAATCACACTTTGGCAGTTGTAGTTTTTATGTGTGCTGAAAAAACGTGGAAGCGGCGAAAGAGGAAGGGATAAGAGCTTGAGGTAAGCAGATTTATGTTTTAGCGCCATGTCGCGTTGATTTCATGTCACATTTTTATTGGCTGGTCAGTAAACGTGGGTCATAGCAGCAAACACACTGGGCAATGATCATGCTGAATTTCTGACAGAGTCAGAAAATTATCGTAGGCTATCTTGGGTCATAAGACCATGAAAACGGCCGTCTTTGAACCTCTCTCACTGTACAGGACCACCAATTAGGAGCCACGATCACAGAAATCGCCATGATTGTTTCACGATGCCAATCTCTCATCTGGGACGGCCGAAAATCGTGCAGTGTGTCTTGGGCTTAAAAGTTTAGAAACACCCTAGGCAAAGTTTTTGGACAATATCAGCATAAATTCAATATAATAAACATATTACAATAACTAACTAAGCAATTATCATTTAATTTTCCTTTTCATTATATAATAATGGCAGTATATATAGGTCATATTGAGACTGTGATGCCTGATTACCGGAATTTAGGTACAGGTTTACTTAATGATGGACAATTAAGATTAGTACACAACAGGCTAATTAAAACACAGCTTAGCTATATGCTATAGCATTTTTATGTTTTCTGAATTCATCAATTTTTGGTTTCCATAAGCATCTCTGGATTTACACTCAAATCTTTCCTCTTTGTTATAGCTGAAAAGGCTCTGAAAATCGCAAATAAATTGATAATTAAAGAAAGGCAAAAAAATGTATTACAGACAGAACAAAATTTCTGATTTATTGGTATCCGACTCAAATCTGTCCAAAAGTCCAAACAGCAAACAAAGCCACATCAACAGTTCTGCACTGATAATAAAATTCTGGCTAATGCGATAGGAAATTATTTTTATGTTATTGCTAATAACTGACAAATTACCAATTTTTAATTCTATAATATATTGTATAGATTAAAAAAATAATAATAATAAAAACTAAAAATCAATCATTTTAAATGCTACAAGTGAATTTATGCATGACAACATTATAATGTGTTTGAGATTTGGTAAATATTACATTTAGCAGTGTTATTAAAGTAAAAATGATAAACTATAAAAATTAGAAATTATCATTTTAAGTGAGCATTAGATGACACAACAGATACACATCAACCAATTAAAATACAGCTTAGAAATGCTTTTTTATGTATGTTCTCAGTTACAAAAATAGCCATCACAAAAAAGATTTATGCCGATATTGTCCAAAACCCCATTATGACCAAAAGGAATTTAATGCTAAAATCATAGTCTGGAAAAATCTGAAAAATTGTAAATATCATGACATCTTGTCTGGAAATTCAAACTAAAAATGTTTTAGAATTATTACGTTATATACATAACCATATAATTACCCTATTTTTGGTAATCTAGTGAGTTAAAAAATGATTTAATTAAACAGTTTACATTTAATTATTTTTTATGTGAAAATTCATGGTCGCAAAACGAAAAAAAATAACATTAGACATAAATAAGACATCTGGCATCAGTACAAAACCCCTGCTTTACATTTTGTAAACCACTCAGAACTACAAAAACTACACTGAATGAGCTACATTCACAATCGCAGCATAATAGTCGATAGAGACACACCTGTGACCACGCATCAGTTGAACTCTACAGTATATCAATGTGTCAAACTACACCGCGTCTATAACGTAAGTGGTGGATCAAAACTAAACTAGACTACTATTAACACTTAACAATGGAAATTAAACATTCTATTTAACGAATTATGATTTATGATATTAATTATGATAATAAAGATGCCCTCATTAAAAAAAAAAATCTTACTTAATGAGTCATGTTTTCATATCAAACTGAACATCTGTCCACTCTATGTATAGAAAAAGGTACTCTTAATAGCACAACTCCCACAACAACTCTGGATGTTTAAGACAAGAGTGTGCATCTGAACCACATCCTCTTATTCTAACACCTACAGACGTTACCAAGGAAACAGAACATGCTAAAATTTTCAGATTTGCTTGCATCCCACAGAAAACATTTAGAGAAATTTACAAAACCCTACCTTCACTCAAACTTTACATTATATATCAGGGATGGACACAGTGTGTTTTTCACCTGAAACTCAAACTTCATGCCAAGAACAAGATACAATCCACTTAAACAAACTGTTGTAGGAGAAACTCACCCAGGGCACATCTTGTCACATTTCTTCTCGTAGTGCACTGCACAGTCATAGCAGAAAACATGCTTACAGGGAATCTGAGGGAAACAAGAAGTGTTTTTTTTTCCCAATGAAGATCTCTAGCAGTATAAAGAATGTTTTAGGGACTTGAACATCCTTCTTACCATTCGCCCATAGATCTTTATGGGCAGACCACACTTGTCACAAAAATGAACTGGAGTGTCATCTTTTACTCCTATCAAGTTGAGCTGAGAAAAATAAGCAGATCTCACTTATTTTAAATATTCTATTAATTATTAAAAGATTGTATATCTAAATATTGTATTATATATTTGCTTAATTTGAAAAATACTTTTAAAAATATAATCTAATTTGTTGTAATTAATTGATAATAAATTTGTAACCTTATAATCCCAGAAGAATGGCTGAGGGAATCTGCGCTGGTTTCCATAAGCATCACCAGATTTACACTCAAATCTTTCCTTTTGGTTATAGCTACACGGCTCTGGAGATCACAAAAAAAAAGTTCATAAATAAAGAAAAACAAGTAAGATATGGCAAAAAAAATCTATTCATAAATGAGTCAGACAGAGCAAAAATGTGATTCATTGGCATATCTGACTGAAATTCACTTAGTTTATTATAGTCCAAATAAACAGTGATGCACTAATATTAAAATTCTGACTGATGCTATAAGCTGATAATTATTTTTCACGTTATGGCTAATAACTAACAAATGACTAATAATTAAAATTCTATACTATTTTGTATAAATAAACGTAAAAACAAAACACTAAAAACTAAAATCAATCGTTTCTAATGCTACAACTGAATTTACTCATCACAACATTATAATGTACAGTATAAAAAAATTTATATTAATATGCTAAATATTAAATTTAAGTGTTAAATTATTAGCATTTTTAAAGATTAACTATGAGTGTTAAATGACAGCAAATGTAATCTGTATGTTTAAAAAAAGAGCATGCACAAATAAACTGTATATCAGCTAATACCAATAAATTTAAGCTGTCATGATGGTCAATCAACGCAAATGTACCAGATATTAAAAAATAAAAGATCTGATTTCATCACTTGGAATTTGACAGACCTAAAGATCAGATGTGAAAACACATCAGATTTACATGATGGTTGCACACCAACCTTCTTCACTTTTTGAGGGCAGTCTAGTGTTGGGACGCTGAGGTCGGGCGGGCAGCTTGCCTCTTTCCATCTGTTTCGACAATAACTTGATTGGGATCTGTCTGCGAACATCAAGACCTCCAAGGGATCCTGAACCATCAGTTCCTTGAAGGTCATTGTCTGGGAAAGAATACAGAAGACATCATTAATGAGTAACCTACATTAGCAAACACACTATTAAATTACTGATACACTATACATACAGTACAACATTACACAATATTATCTAGGACATTAAAAATGAACACTTCATAAAAGGAGAAAATGGACAAATTTATTTAAACAGACAATATAGTACTGCTACAGACATTAGCATGATGCATTTCATGAAATTAAGGAAGACATAATAATCTAAGTGAGACCTGACAGTGATCAAAAAGTGGAGAAGCAAGCATTGCTAAACTAAGAATAACTTAAATAGGAAGTTCAGAGTCAGACTTAACCATAACGCTTATACAGTACTTAGTAACCAATGAGTATAACAGTGTTTAAATAGATTTTCGGGGTTCTAATGTGAATGTTTTCTGCGTTTATTTGAATCTGACACTTGCTAGAAGCGCTCCTCTACTTGGTCATGTCAGCGGCTAGCTGGATGCATCCAATAAATGGGTTTACTGCCAACACACACAAACGTATAAATGACAGCAAGGGCTCGCGGCTTTACTAGCAGCTGGTTACCTTTCACTAGGAAACATTTTGGGATTTTAAAACGTAAAGCAGCAGTAAAATACTTCGTTACATTAGCTTGTAGCTCACCATTTTCGTCCATGACTTGACGCTGTGCATCCTGCGATGAACTGATGGGAGTGGCTTCGTGTGGTTCAACGTTACGCACAATTTACGCATAAGATGTTTTCCGTCATATTTGTTTTGTCATGTGTCAAGGTTTTTGTTTTTGTTTTTTTGTTTTTTTAAATGCAGCGTTTTTATTTGTTTCACCTATGTAATCACCAAAAGTAGTGAAAAGCAAAACCACACACAGAATTTAACACAATGATTTATAAAGAATACAAACCAAAACACCGCAACATATATTTAATATCATAAATAAAGCATATATCACAATATAACGTCAATTATAATTCTCCGACTTACAATGACATTTAAAAAAAAACAAAAGATGACAAAAAAAAATCAAAAATTAATTCTTACTATATAAAAATTAAAATGATTTTATATATATATATATATATAAAGCCCAGGATAACCTCTTTTAAAAGAGGTTTCAACACCACAGTTGAAATGTGGTTTCAGAAATATTAACAGAAACGTATATCCACAATAGTGGACAGATATTAATTACTCTGTATTTAGGACAGTCTGAAGTGTCATGTAACACATCAGAAATGCATTGTGGCTCAGCTTGTTGTATTATTGTATATGCAAAGACATCATCTGATGCCTGATTTAAAAGGCATTATTTGGCAGAACAAATTGTGCTGTAGGAAAAATCAGTCTATTCGAGGTATGCAACCTTCCATCTCTATCATTTCTGGCCAGCTTTCGTACTTATTGGTTTCCCTGTCATTCTTTATGTGCTGAAAAAGACAGAAAAGGGAGATCAATTTATGGACCTGAAAAGTATTTTCATTGCATAAACTTAAGCCCGTAAACTTAAGCATGTAAATGGGTGAATTTAGGAATGGCTTTACCTGCTCAAAAGTGACTTGAGTTATGGTTTTCTTCCCTCCCACAAAGAGCCAGTTATCTCTGAATTTCAACTGGGAAATATATGAACTGCCAAGCTCTGCAATAAGTGTCCTTGCTTCATCATTAAGTCTATAATAAAGGAATCATATAAATTAAGACATGATGAGACAACACCATGATAAAATGCACATACATGATGAAACTAGAGACATTAGAGACTAGAGACACACTAGAGAAATTCTACTCTACTTTGTGGCTGGATCATCAAAAGTTGCAATCAACACAAGAGAACCATCCTCGATTGACTTCAGAAACTCTATCAGCTCCTCAACCTCTGTTAACAACAAAAAATTACATACATGTGAACTGAGAATGCAAATCAGTATTTATAATTCAAGATTATAGAAGTATAGAGAAGTAAAGATACAACATACTTCCGTTCCACATATTGAAGCTGCCAGTGTTGGCTAGTTCACCTGTTTTTTCTGAATTTTGTATAAGTAAACAAGAAATGTTAAAAATTTGCATTTATACCTATAAGAACATTGAACAGTAACTTTAAATATTTCTACGAAATATTCTAAAAATATTTTATTATACATATTATTAATATAAGACAAAAATAAAACATTTTAAAACATTATATTGAGTTATCCAAAAAGAAAAATTTGCAATAGGGGTGTCCCCGACTAAGGATTTTCATAGTCGAATCGGAATTTTCGAATCTTGCCGATAGTCGACTGATAGTCGAATCATGTTTGGGGGCGGGGCTAAATACATTACCAAGATTCGAGTCAGACATTCAGTCATACTGACATTAACACACAGGGAACATGTGTAACGGACGACTCGCAGATAGAAAAACAATGTTTTATGTTTTGATTAAAAGATATTTAATATTAAACGTCAGCGAAACCCTAAGAATTCACATCATTTTTTACAATAGTGCTCTCATTATAACGTTATGTATATGACAGTAGTTATTAATGTTCTGCATTTCTATTTTGAGCTGCGCGCTGAAGATGACCAGCTGAATGAAGCATTTGATAGCAGGTTTTTAATCAAATTTTCAATGGGATTTAACTCATCATTTATCTCATATAGAATACGCTTCCTTATTTATACAACATAACGTTAATATTACAACTTATAGGCTATCTGCACAAAATGCCCCGAATGCATGAACGTGTCTACACGGCTATGAATGAACTCCTTTTGTGGACGCGTTCTTCACGCAACAACGTGCAGAAACACTGCAACTAAACTCTAAAAATTCACAGCGTGTTCTCATTATAATTTTATGCATATGACAATCCCAGTCATAGTTATTAATATTCTGCATTGTTTGTCCTGCACGCGCTGCACGCTGAAGAGATAATCACCGTAGTAGCCTACTACAATGAAGCGCTTTACTGCAGCTCAACTCAACCAAACGCATCTTATACGAGATAAATAATATATATACGATATATAAACCGGCTGAAATGTTTTGAAATCACTTGTACCCTACCTGATCGAAAAAATCCAGTCTTTCACTCTACCTGTGTCAATTTGAGTCTTATATCCCTGCCGCCAAAATGCACCTCTGTCGGTCACAGATTATGGAAAGTGAAACTTAAATCTATAGGGGTGGTTGGATTTATTCACCAAAATATTTATTTAAAGCTTCTTTCTTTTCAGATTCTTATTTACAGCATTATCTTAATAAGCTGTATATTAACTTATTGGGAGAAAACCAGTAGTTCTATGTGAAATCAGACATTTGAGCACCCCTATATAGCCAAAATGGCATGATCATAACACCCCGCGAATATTCGACTGTGAGATTTGGATTCGAATCAGGCTCCTCCTATCGAAGCATCGAATCGTCGACTATTCGGGGTCACCCCTAGTTTGCAATAAATAAATAAATAAATAAATAAAAAGAAAATAAATAAAATTAATTAAAAATAATAATGATAAAAATTAAGCTAAAAGCAAAACAAAGTACCATTTTAATTCAGCTTTTTTAAAGCAAAATTACAAAGCTCAGCATACTTACCATTGATAACAGCGATATTAATTCCTCGTCGGTTTCCTCGTCGATCTCCCTCTATTATCCTAAAGGAAAATGGCATAACTAGTTTAAATTCTGCTCAAAAGCACTCGTTTAATTATTCATTAATATTACAGACTGTAAATTTGACAACTTCAAGCCTTTACATTTTCCCCTCAAAGCATATTCGTGGTCCAATGATGTTTGTTGCACCGCTGTAAAGCTTAAAGGTATAATCATTTCCAGGACATGGTTTTGGGAGGCCACATTTGCCTCTAGGACCTGATAAAACATACAGAAGCATAAATTAAATGCATACCCTTTTACACTGTACCAGACCAGATTGTTCATTAATTGCTTACCATCATCTTTGTGATTATCAGTTTTCTGTTGGAAAGAAGTTACTCCCCCCACTGACCTTTCTAGGTTTTACAAACACATAAAACATTCATTGTATATATTTCAGAAGGAACTATAAAGAACTAATACATACATGCATAAATACAAACATACATACAAGTAACTCACCTACTAAATTTGATAATGTTAATTCAGGATTTGCCTGCAGGAGTCTGAGGACAAGGCTTATGGATATCATAAGGCCAGCCACCATGAAAACGAATCTCAATTTTTCTGTGAAAGCAATTTAATCATGATTATATATAATTCTCATTATACAGTAATATTCATCTTTGATTGTAGATTTAATGTCCACATATTATCTTGCTCCTAATAGGGTGAGTTCAGCAAAAAATAAGACATATTACAGTTTTTCATGGTTCTGGACCATGTTGGTCATTTATAGTCAGGCCTGAGATCAACCTGGTGGACCTGGTTGATTAAGCTAGTTAGATCTTTAAGACCACCTTGGACCAGTAACAAAATAGAAGCTACCATGTCACAAAACCAGTCTGACCAGTTTAAGCAGGCATGTCATGTTTTTATCAGCAGGAAGATATACTTAATACAACAGAAATTAAACGGCATTAGTTGTCATAGAAGAAAATCCTATAAATTCTATTTAGGAGGGCTGTGGCATCACAAACAACTTTAAAAGCTGAGAATAGCCTACATAACTTTTATCATCTGTCAACTATGCAAAGGAGACATTTGCATTCAGAGTCACTTTCCAGTTTAAATGGTACTGCATTGTGATACAAGACAATGTAACCAGGAAAGTAAACATTGCACTGCACTTCTGAATGATGCATCTAGCATGTCTTCAAAAACATAACTTACTTTTGTCTCTCTGTCTCTTGTGTAGAACAAGGGGACCAACTAGAAATAAAAACGCCAACATAAACATAAAATAGAGAGAGGAAAAGAGACAGAAAGAGATAATGAAGAGAAGGAAAACCAACCTCTTCGAATGTATATCATGACTGAATTGTTATGCTTGGCTCTCCTCACAGAAACTGTACTTCCACTTTAAGTGAAGGTGAAGAAATTCAAGTTAATCAACACATCAAATTAGTAATCTATCACTGGATCAATTAAAAAAATGGATCAGTCTTAATAATAATAATAATAATAATAATAATAATAATAAAACGATTTAAAAAAAATCAGCTCTGTTGTCCTTGCTAATCTGATTAAAACTGCTCTAGACTTTAGACTCTAGGCGTTAGGCTGAATAATGACAGTGCAAAGGTAGTGCATAGTATTTAAACCATATTCTGTCCAACTTGATTAACTCGTTCTTAGGATTCCGGTTAAAGTACAGCCAGTTTGTCAGCTTGCATGCGAATAAGTATGTTTGTTCTCGTTTCTGACTACCTTTAAATACAAAATTGAGAAAATAAACATATAGAAATTGGACTAGAGCTGGTATATAATAATAATAATAAAAAAAAAGTATAAAGCAGTATATGCGACTCATTTAGAAGAACGATTTCCTTCGTATGTCCGCTTAGTATTTACAAGGAATTACTGTTAAAGTTTACTATTGTCCGTTTGTGGACGCGTAGACTCGCGGCTGTTTGTAGTTCTGTCGTTCAGCAGCCACACCGCTAGATGACGCTGTCGCCTACAGGAGCACAGCATAGGCAGACGTTTGTTTACTTTTGGAAGCTTTTGGTTGCAAATGTAGTTAATAAACATTTAGTGGAATTCTCTTTTAATCTATAGGTACTAAATGATTTTGTAATTATATAGATAAACAAACAGACTGATTCATTTATGGTCTTAAATTCAACCTGTGTCACCAGCCTCACCGCTTTCATCAGAAGCTTCAAACAAACAAACTGCAACTGATTGGCTAACACTTGTGTATGTTTGACAGCCTACATCTTTCACAGATGGACGCTGCTGTGATTTAGGTTAAAAACGCATAAATGCTCAGTACACATCAAACGATCTGTAATAACAGACAAAGCAAAAGAGATCATGTAATGAAAACAGTTACTCACATAGACAGCACAGCATCATCTTTTAGTTTCAATCTTTCTGAAAATCCTGCGTCGAATTGTGCCTTGTTTGTAAACGAATCCGTGGTAAAAGTACCAAGTTCTTATACTGACACGGTCTGGCACTTCATTAAAAATTAAAGTTCATCAAAATAAGTTTATTGTTTGGTTTCTGCATAGACCTGCGTTTGCCGCTGTAATCATTTACCTATGTGCACAGATTGGTGGGCGGGGCTAAACAGGCAGTGATGTTGAAGCAGGCCTTGATCTTCTTCTGTGGAGGCGGTGCTTATCCACACTATTACATCACAGAGTCGCACATTCCACAACCTGCCATTTTGTCAGATTGGCTTCAATATGCTGTTTTTAGACTAATGAGAAAGTTTTGAGTTCTGAAACTTAGAGGATTTTTTTTTATAGCACAATGACCAAAAGATCTTATATATCAAAAGATCAAGTTCTTGACCCCTTTAATATGAAATAGCGTGCGCAGGCCACATTTGTGTGTAATTGAAGAGCATATGCTACGAGCACATGGCTGACAGGACAGGAAGATTTAATTTTTACTGACATACTGATGTTCTACTGAAGCTCCTCGTCACCTGTACCTTTTCCGCACTCGTTTGACTAGCCTGGTGCTGAGACAGAAGCAGCAGTTGTGAGTGGGGTGGCCAATCCTAGCTCCGCCCCTGCCTTAAATATTTTTAACGTTGTTAAACTGGAAAAATTAATCGCCTGCGTTAACATTAATTTTGACAGCAGTTATATATAGCATATGCAGGTGCATCTCAATAAATTAGAATGTCGTGGAAAAGTTCATTTATTTCAGTAATTCAACTCACAACCACAGCCATATCACCCTGCAGCCCAAGACTGGTCGCCCACTGAAGCTAAGCAGGGTTGATCCTGGTCAGTACCTGGATGGGAGACCTCCTGGGAAAAACTAGGTTGCTGTTGGAAGAGGTGTTAGTGAGGCCAGCAGGGGGTGCTCACCCTGTGGTCTGTGTAGGTCCTAACGCCACAGTATAGTGACGGGGACACTATACTGTCAACAAGCACCGTCTTTCGGATGAGACGTTAAACCGAGGTCTGTGGTCATTAAAAATCCCATGGCACTTCTCGTAAAGAGTAGGGGTGTAACCCTGGTGTCCTGGCCAAATTCCCACCACTGGCCCTTGTCAATCATGGCCTCCTAATAATCCCCATCCACTTGATTGGCTCTCTCTCTCTCCTCTCCACCTGTAGCTGGTGTGTGGTGAGCGCACTGGCGCCGTTGTCCTGTGGCTGCCGTCGCATCATCCAGGTGGATGCTTCACACTGGTGGTGGTTGAGGAGAGACCCCCCCACATGATTGTAAAGCGCTTTGGGTGTACAGCAATACACATAAAAGCGCTATATAAATGCATCATTCATTCAACTCAAATTATGAAACAGCACACAGACTGAAGTAGTTTAAGTCTTTGGTTTAATTGTGATGATTTTGGCTCACATTTAACAAAAACCCACCAATTCACTATCTCAACAAATTAGAATACTTCATAAGACCAATAAAAAAAAACATTTTTAGTGAATTGTTGGCCTTCTGGAAAGTATGTTCATTTACTGTATGTGTACTCAATACTTGGTAGGGGCTCCTTTTGCTTTAATTACTACCTCAATTCGGCGTGGCATGGAGGTGATCAGTTTGTGGCACTGCTGAGGTGGTATGGAAGCCCAGGTTTCTTTGACAGTGGCCTTCAGCTCATCTGCATTTTTTGGTCTCTTGTTTCTCATTTTGCTCTTGACAATACCCCATAGATTCTCTATGGGGTTCAGGTCTGGTGAGTTTGCTGGCCAGTCGAGCACACCATGGTCATTTAACCAACTTTTGGTGCTTTTGGCAGTGTGGGCAGGTGCCAAATCCTGCTGGAAAATGAAATCAGCATCTTTAAAAAGCTGGTCAGCAGAAGGAAGCATGAAGTGCTCCAAAATTTCTTGGTAAACGGGTGCAGTGACTTTGGTTTTCAAAAAACACAATGGACCAACACCAGCAGATGACATTGCACCCCTAATCATCACAGACTGTGGAAACTTAACACTGGACTTCAAGCAACTTGGGCTATGAGCTTCTCCACCCTTCCTCCAGACTCTAGGACCTTGGTTTCCAAATGAAATACAAAACTTGCTCTCATCTGAAAAGAGGACTTTGGACCACTGGGCAACAGTCCAGATCTTCTTCTCCTTAGCCCAGGTAAGACGCCTCTGATGTTGTCTGTGGTTCAGGAGTGGCTTAACAAATTCCTTGACACGTCTGTGTGTGGTGGCTCTTGATGCCTTGACCCCAGCCTCAGTTCTTTCCTTGTGAAGTTTACCCAAGTTCTTCAATCGATTTTGCTTGACAATCCTCATAAGGCTGCGGTTCTCTCGGTTGGCTGTGCATCTTTTTCTTCCCACTTTTTACTTCCACTCAACTTTCTGTTAACATGCTTGGATACAGCACTCTGTGAACAGCCAGCTTCTTTGGCAATGAATGTTTGTGGTTTACCCTCCTTGTGAAGGGTGTCAATGACTGTCTTCTGGACAACTGTCAGATCAGCAGTCTTCCCCATGATTGTGTAGCCTAGTGAACCAAACTGAGAGACCATTTTGAAGGCTCAGGAATCCTTTGCAGGTGTTTTGAGTTGATTAGCTGATTGGCTTGTCACCATATTCTAATTTGTTGAGATAGTGAATTGGTGGGTTTTTGTTAAATGTGAGTCAAAATCATCACAATTAAAAGAACCAAAGACTTAAATACTTCAGTCTGTGTGCATTGAATTTATTTAATACACGAGTTTCACAATTTGAGTTGAATTACTGAAATAAATGAACTTTTCCACGACATTCTAATTCATTGAGATGCACCTGTATATATGTGTGTGGATGAGATCATGTCGCTTTGTGTCTTTGGCAATGTGTTTGGCTTAAAGGGACATCCCACCCAAAACTACAAATTCTCACATTATTTCACCCTCTTGACAAGGGGTGCATTCCACTTTACTTTTTTTATGCACTTCCCTCGCTACCTTCAATCCGTTCCTGTTAACTTAGATATAGGGGAGAGCGGGGCAGAACCTAACACTTTTTGACTTTCTTGCTTTGTGTAGATCCAGTTTCCTCCTGCTTGACCTGCCAAATGAATGACAATTTAGTAAAAACTGCTCATGCCCCAAATCAGCCTGTCAGTCTGCCATCAGACCCATGGCAGAATCTAGGGATTGATGTAGTCTGACCTTTTGAGAGTGGACCTTCTGACTACAGTTTTGCCATCTCAAGGCTGGAATACACTACATGACTTTTAAAATCTGAACAGATTTTAAAACACTGGGCATACACTTATCGACTTTGTAATAGTCACAGAGTAAAAACTGGCCATCATACACTAATGACTGAGGATCATACACTACCAGACCTTAAAGTCCCTGCAAACATGTCCTTGCGGGGCCCATGCTGGCTTTTTGCTGGCACAGTGGGCTAGGGCCAGCCCACACCAAACATAAACAGGCCCAGTGCGGGCTTGCCCAGGCAAGGCCCAGAGCTTTGGGCTCACCGCAGGCTCTCTGTGAGCGGGCCACACTAGCAGACTATCCACATTAATCCCATGATGGCCCAGTGTGGGCCAGCACGTTCGGGCCCAGAGCAACTTTTGTATCCTTTGGGCCCATGCAGGTTTTGTGTAGGCAGCCCTGTAATGCAACTAGGAGAATACAAACAACATTGACTGGCCATTCTTTAGCCACTCAATTGAACTGGAATGGCTCAAACCAAAAGAGACCTTTTCAGAACCTATTGTTTCATATAGGCCAGGATCCTCAAATCTGGCTCATGAGATCAACTTTCCTGCATAGTTTAGTTCTAATCTTAATCAAACACACCTGAGCATGTCTTCAGGATCATTAGAAAATCACAGGTGGGTGAGTTTGATCAAAGTTGGAGCTAAACTCTGCAGGAAAGTGGATCTCATGAGCCATATTTGAGGTATAACAGAAATGACCCTGTTTATAAGAATTTTGTGGGCAGTTTTCTTCCTTACCACTAGGGGTGCTAGGGTGTTTTAGGTTTCTTTAAGTAAAGCCATGTGGGTAGAGGGAGTTAGCAATAGCAAGCAGCAGTAGCCAGCATGGCTCACCTGCTGAACACATTGTGCTGTGTCCTGGTTGGGAAATGTGTCATTTCAAGCCCAATTTCAAGCCCAATTCCCCATCCACACGGAGACGTGTTTAGCTGTATACGTAAACATTTTGTGTCGTATCAGCATTTCGTCCAGACGGATCCGGCGTTTTGGGAGCGTGAAACTGCTATTTTTTGAAATCAGGTCCCAGAGTGGATAAATCTGAAAACAACGCCTTTGCGTTTTCGTGTGTACAGCCAATCCATATATTTTGTGAAATGATGATGTCATCACCCCACATCAGACACCGCTTCGTCACGTAACAGCAACATCAACATGAACAAACACTGAATGATTGTCTTTTCATTAACTAACATTAACACAGATTAATAAATGTATTGTTCCATGTTCGTCTTCTTGTTGTTGTGTTGGGTTTGTATACAGCACGCAAGGTTTATGCGCACGCTCCAAGTCTTCTTCTCTGTTTTTAGTGTATCTCTGTGGCAGAATTACAGTGCCACATACTGGTCTGGCATGTATACTACATTGTTTTGAGTCGGTTTCGTGTGTATGCAGATATTTCTTGAGGCAAGGAAAAAAAAAAGATTGGATAAGGAAAACTCTGGCTTCGTGTGGATGTGGCCTAAAGGAGTTGTTTTTTTTTTCTATTTAAAAATGTACATTGCTGATGTTTTTGCAGAGATGTTACATGTATGTATCATGTATGGCCTATATTTGGATTGATGCTAAGAGTTTAAGATACTGTATTTGTATGCATTTTAGAGGGACTCTTTATTGGTGAGGTTACCACATCATGGTCCAGTCTGAATATGGATTTAAAGTTATTTTCAATGTGAGACCATAGTCTGGACTATTTTTGACTGTTGTAGGAAGAGTCTGGTGTTTGAGAGCTGTGGCATGTTTTCATTACAAGAGGTTGGATATGCTGTCAGCCAAGTCTCAGAGGCCCTGCACTGGCAGCCCGCTGGGGGCCCTTAGGCTAGCCCTAAGTGGGCCCGTAAAGGGCTAGTGTAGGCTTGTTTGCAGGGACGTTGTTCCGATCACAACGAACTCAGGAACGTGTGCCTTGTTGCAAGGAGATGCGTGAAAAATGAAAACGTGTTCTAAAATTGGCTCAAAATATGTTTGATATCCTCCAACTATATGGAATCAAAGTCTGAAGCTAAAAAATCTAAAGGCTGGAATACTCTACACTCAACACTGGGCATCATACACTTGCCGACTTTGTAAATCAAAGGAAAACTGGCCATCATACACTAAACGACTGAGGATCACACACTACTTTGAAGTTGTTCCAATCACAGTAAACTCGTGCAGAAATGTGCACATTGTTGCTAGGAGATGCGTGACAAATGAAAACAACGTGTTCTGAAAACGTCTGAAAATATCAAACATGTTCAACCAGAATGTTGTAGGCAAAGCACTCAACATGTCTAAAAGTTATTTTAGATAAAGGATTTAAAAAGACGTGTCAACTCATATTCTACTAACCTTTGGACTTCCACACCTATGCGTCTATTGATCTTTGATGGTGGGAAGGATCATAGAAAATCTTATAGTACTGATTTAGCTTTGCAGCACAGTTAATGATATGCTAATAATAGAATCCATTTATGCAATTGGTTATTGAATTTTGTGAGAAAAAAAAAGGGCTGTTTCAAACTACAGTTTTAAGGAGAAAATACTCAGTAATTGTGTTGATTAATGGATTGGCACATGGTTTATCTAAAAGCATATTAAAAACACCACACAGACAAATAAACAACATAAAAAAATTGGATTTTCACTACAGGGGGACTTTAAGATCAATCAGTGCAAGTTTATTTCAGCTGAAACAACTAAGACTTACATTTTAGTCTAGGACTAGGCTCAAGCCTTGTCTGTGAAACCAGGGGTAAATGTTCAGCAAAGCATTTATTTCAATGCATTCATAAGCCTGAACTTAGTGGGAGTGAATAGTTTACTATTTAAAAATGTATTACACCTTATGTATTGTACTCAATAAACTACAGTGAACTACATTGAACTGTACAGTGATTGAATGCCATGGAATGTACACAGTCTTTTACTTGCTCTGTCATATTTTGCACTGGCCTCAAAATATTAAGATTTTTATTTTTAGCATATTTTTGTATTATCCAAAAAAATATTTAAATGTTATGTAAAATCTAGTCTGTCATTTAGTTAACACTAGCTGGTGACACTAATAAATGGTCTAGGCAAACTTTATGGCATTACACCTAATATTAAGCACCAAACAAGCAGGTCAATCAATGAGGAAAAAGTTATTTTAATTTTCAACAGATCACAAAGTAATAAGTCAAAGTCAAAGTCAAAGTCAAAGTCTGCTTTATTGTCAATTCTGCCACATGTACAGCACATACATACAGAGAATTGAAATTGCGTGACTCTCAGACCCATGGTGCATACAGTTAACAAAACACTAACAGTAGACGTAGAATGCAATAAATACAGTTTAAAATATAAAAAACCAACTATACAAATATACAAATAAGGACATTGTAGAGAAGAGTTTGATTAAGTGGCATAAGGCACATGGCAGATGAAATGCAAATCGGTTAAATAAACAAAACTAAACAAAACAAAACTGTGCAGATATGGGTGTAGTGCAAAAAGAGCTTAACAAAACGAAAACTGTGCAGATATAAAGAGTGTAGTGCAAAAATAGCTTATCAGGCTGTTTAAAGTGACAGAAGAGGTAGTTGAGTGGGGTCAGTTCAATACTGACTGAGGTAGTGGGCAGTCCAGTGGTGCACTAAGTGACTGGTGCGGGTCACAGTGTGTAGGGGGGGGGGGGGGGGGGGGGGGGGGGGTCAGAGTTCAGTGGTGCGTGGGGCAAAAAAGGGGAGGGGGGGCAAGGTCGGGAGGGAGTTCAGCTTCCTGACAGCCTGATGAATGAAGCTGTCCTTCAGTCTACTGGTCCTGGCCTGGAGACTCCGCAGTCTCCTCCCTGATGGCAGCAGACTGAAGAAGCTGTGTGTCGGGTGGGTGGGATCACCTGCAATGCAGAGGGCTTTGCGGGTGAGACGGGTGTTGTAGATGTCCTGGAGGGAGGGGAGAGAGACACCAACAATCCTCTCAGCTGCTCTCACTATGCGTTGGAGTGTCTTGCGGCAGGACGCATTGCAGGCGCCATACCACACAGTGATGCAGCTCGTTAGAATGCTCTCGATGGTGCCTCTGTAGAAGGTGCACATGATGGGGGCCGGGGCTCTGGCTCTCCTCAGTTTGCGGAGGAAGTAGAGACGCTGTTGTGCTTTCTTGGCCAGTGCTGCGGTGTTGTCAGTCCAGGAGAGGTCCTCTGTGATGTGCACACCCAGGAACTTGGTGCTGCTCACTCTTTCCACGGTCGCACCGTTTATGGTCAGAGGAGCATGCTGAGTGTGCACTCTCCTGAAGTCAACAACAATCTCCTTCGTCTTCTCCACATTCAGAGAGAGATTGTTGTCACTGCACCACCCGGCCAGGCGGCTCACCTCGCTCCTGTAGTTTGTCTCATCTCTGTTACTAATGAGACCCACCACAGTTGTGTCGTCCGCAAACTTAATGAAGAGGTTGGAGCTGTGTGACGGTGTGCAGTCATGGGTCAGCAGAGTGAAGAGGAGGGGGCTCAGCACACATCCTTGAGGGGCCCCTGTGTTAAGTGTGATGGTGCTGGATGTGTTACTGCCGACCCGTACTGCCTGAGGTCTCCCAGTCAGGAAGTCCAACAGCCAGTTGCACAGCGAGGTGTTGAGCCCCAGCTGGACCAGTTTGTGAATGAGCTGTTGAGGGATGATTGTGTTGAATGCTGAACTGAAGTCTATGAACAGCATTCTGACGTACGAGTCTTTTTTGTCCAGATGTGTGAGTGCTGAGTGGAGGGCAGTGGCGATGGCATCATCGGTCGAGCGGTTGGACCGATATGCAAACTGGAAGGGGTCCAGGGAGGGGGGGAGGGCAGACTTGATATGATGCATGACTAGCCGTTCAAAGCACTTCATGAGGATCGGAGTAAGTGCGACTGGACGGTAGTCATTGAAGCAGGATGGAGATGGCTTCTTCGGGACTGGAATAATGGTGGTAGCCTTGAAGCATGTGGGGACAACAGCCTGACTCAGCGAGATGTTGAAAATGTCTGTGAAGACATCAGTGAGTTCCGCTGCACAGTCTCTCAGTACACGACCAGGAATGTTGTCAGGACCCGGAGCTTTGCGTGCATTGATCCTGCTGAGGGATCTCCTCACGCTGTCCGGGGACAGCGTCATCACCTGGTCGCCGGGAGGAGGTGGGGTCTTCTCTGCAGTGGTGCTGTTTTGTGCCTCAAAGCGAGCGAAGAAGGCGTTCAGCTCGTTCAGCAGGGGGATGGTGCTGTCACAGGTGCGCGGTGGGGGCTTATAGTCCGTAATGGTCTGAATCCCCTGCCACAGGCTCCGAGTGTCCCCGCTGTCGCTGAAGCGATGGGCTACCCTCCTGGAGTACTGTCTCTTAGCCTCTCTGATGCCGCGGGATAGATTGGCCCTAGCTGTCCTCAGGCCCACCTCATCTCCAGCTCTGAAGGCAGCGTTCCGAGCCTTCAGGAGTCTGTAGACCTCCCCTGTCATCCACGGCTTCTGGTTGGCCCGGACAGTGATGGTCTTTGTGACCGTTACATCCTCAATGCACTTGGTGATGTAGGCAGTGACAGACTCTGAGTACTCTTGGAGGTCTGTGGTGTTATTGTATGTGGCAGCCTGCTTAAACATATTCCAGTCAGTGGTGTCAAAACAGTCTTGAAGTGCCTCTGACGACCCATCCGGCCACACTTGTATCTGTTTGTGAACTGGTTTGGTGACTTTAACGACCGGTCTGTATGCAGGCATTAGCATGACAGTGATGTGGTCTGAGGTGCCAAGATGGGGGAGGGGAAGGGCCTTGTAAGCTCCTCTCTGGGTGGTGTAAACAAAGTCCAGAGTGTTGTTTCCTCGTGTTGGAAAGTCTACGTGCTGTTGTATTTTTGGGAACACACTCTTTAAGTCTGCGTGGTTGAAATCCCCAGCTGAGATGAGAAAAGCATCTGGGTGGGCTGTCTGCTGCTCACTGATGTGCTGGTACAATTTATTCAGTGCCTCACTCCTGATGTTGTTGTTGGAGCTGGGAGGGATGTATACAGTAACGAGCAGTATGGCTGTATATTCCCTCGGTAGATAGAATGGCCGGCACTTAATAATCATAAACTCCACCAGGGGCGAGCAGTGTTTGCAGACCACAACAGCGTCGCGGCACCACGCGTCATTAATGTAAACACAAAGCCCGCCGCCGCGGGTCTTACCTCCCTCGACGAGAGCTCTGTCCGCTCGATAGCATGTTAGCTGGTCGAGCTGAATGGCGCAGTCCGGAACGCTGTTGTTGAGCCATGTTTCCGTGAAAACAAAAACACAGCAGTCTCTTACAGTCCTCTGAGTTGAGCGTAGTAGTCGGATGTAGTCCAGTTTATTGTCTAAAGAGCGTACGTTAGCCAGTACGATGGTGGGGATAGCTGGCTTGTGTGGGTTAGCCGCTAGCCTAGCCCGGATACCTCCGCGCTTACCCCTCTTCTGCTTCCTCTCGCGCCGCTTGTGGCGCCTCCGCTCTGGGCGAGATGCAGTAGTGGGGGTCGGTGATGTTGTAGGCCTCCGGAGCAGACCGAGGTCCCGCAGCTCTTCGGCGTGCGCGAGGTTTAACTCTAAAAATGTGGTTCTTCCGACGTCGAGCAGAAACTCACGACTGTATGCGCGTTTAAAGACAGATAGACGCGACGAAGACGTACAAAAACACTTCGATTTACAAGATAACAAACACGAAAACACGAAAACACGAAAACATAAGAAAATAATGTACTGTAGTTAAAGCACTGATACTTTTAGTTGATTTAGAAAACAAGAAGTAGATGTCTGCCCTACTATAGCCCATAGATGTGGCTTGGATACAAAGTATTGCTTTGGTATACAACATGGAACAAATCAAATAGCATAAGATGCGGGTGAATGTATGTAGGCTATATATTCTAAAAACCAAAAGGTATTAAGCTGAAGAAAGTTTTATGGGTTAATTGGTCAAATCCTGCAATCCTTGAACATGTGTGGGCAAATGGATAGAAGATACATTAGATGTACTTTCAGATATATGCTCTAGTCATTAAAAGTCATTCACAGAATTTGCTAATTGCTTCTGCAGCAGCAGTCAAACGATTCAGACGAGCTCTTAGGTCTTTGTGTCTTCTGCTGACATCAGAGTCCTCAGACAGGAGCTCATGCACATCTGGCTTTTCCAATAAATTGATGAAGTTGTTTTCTTAATTTGCAGGTGTTTTTCTATTTGCAGCGCATTGAGGTCTCTCGGCCACTGTACTTTTGTCCCAATAAGGTGGCATCCATTTAATAATTTGAATTAAAATTAAAATTTACTCTCAATAAGTTATTGCATACTGTTTTATAATTTATTACAATACTGAGGTGCAGGTAATAGCCACTATTTGCAATAAGTAGTATAAATAGCAGAAATTTTTAACAGTGTAAATAGAATCTATAGCTATTTGCACTTAGTGTAGATAGCATATCACTAAAAAATACTGCTATTTTCACTTAGTGTAAATAGAATCCATCGCTTTTTGCACTTAGTGTAAATAGCCTCTATTGCTATTTACACTTAGTGCAAATAGCCGCTGCCGAATTGGATTGCCTTGGTGACAGCACTGGGGACATTCACTGATAGACTCTTTCTGCATTTTAGATTGGTACTCCAGTAGGTGGCGCCAAGCGACTGATTTTATCTGAGTCATTCAACACTGTTAGGCTACTATTAAAAAAGTGAAAAATTATGTGTACAGTTTTCATTTCATGTGAGTTTACACTATTCAGAAGATAAAATCATGATTCAATTCTTAATGCATAAAACATTTTAATTTGGCATTTTAACTTATAATTATGTAAATTTCTGCCTTAGTAAGAAACATTGAAACAATCAAACATATTTGTGTTCTACCAGAAGCAGCATGTGACACATGTTAATTCAACTGGAAAGGATAGTTCCTATTTATTTTAAAATGAAAATGTATTAATGGAAGCTTAGCTGAAGAAAGATTTATGTATTATTCAAATTAATCATTCTAAAATTAGCAGGCACTTTAAATGTATTTTCAGATAATATTGTCTGGTCAGGATAGGGCATCCCTCAAATAAAATCGCTAAGTGTTTCCTCCTGAGCAGCAGTCAAATGATTCAGGTAAGCCTGTAGGTCTCTGCGCTTTTTACAACAGTTCTCAACCAGGAACTCGCTCACATTTGCCCCGTCCAGTAAACTAAACATATCTGTAGACAGGAGCTGAGCAGTTTCCTTCAGCATGAAAAGAGTGATCATCATGGGCAGTTGATCAGCCATACTGCTCAGAGATCCTCTGCTCCGCCATGGTTTGATTTGCTGACTTGCCTGAATGCTGATTATTTTATTTTATGGAGTCAATAAGTACATGAGAAAGAGAACTTGATTAAACTCACTTAAAAATAACAATCTTTGCTGGTAATTGTGAGCTATGATTACCATGCTGATGTTTAGAAGAGCGGGATAATTCTGGAAACACTGATTCGACACATCACTGAATTGCAAGAGAATGATTTCTTCAGGAGAAATAAATAAAAAATAAATAAGATAAAAGACAATTCATATAAAAGTTTTAATATGTCACTATAATTTAATATGAGCTATAATCTGTTGGTTTTATAACTGAAATTGTGATAAATGACTGAAAACTCTTTAAACTTGTGATGGTACCTTTTATGATACTGAGTAGTAATGGCTGGCTTCTTAAGTGTGGCCACATGGCGCTGTAGAACAGTCTCAAAAACTCTGTAGTTGCTGAAGCCGAGCAGTTCCTTTCCTCTGTAATTCTGGCTAAACCCTTTTGTATTTTTAACTTGTTTGGGAACAAGATTTGTTATAAAATGAATTTACTTTTTTAACCAAGTGCAACAACAATGAATTTGAAAACATTTAAAACTGACAGGATGGCTTTGTATCATTAAGATGATTACTCCACTTCTTGAATTTCTCCCAAAGCGGGACAAATTTTGATCAACAAGATTCTGAGGCAATTTGATGGCAAGACATTTAATAGTTTATCTATCCTCATTCAAGAGGCATCTGTAGAAAAAAAAAGAAGGCACTTTTAAGAAGTATCTTTTAAGGATGTACTGAATACTTCTGAAATGCTGACATGGTAGAAAGCTGGTTGAAATGGAAAAAATGCAACCTAATCTGAACAGGTATATCAATTTTTTTTTTTTTTATTTATTTATTTATTTTTTTGTTGTTGTTGTTAGATTGTAATCTGAAATAGTCATGGTTTTGGAAGAAATCTCTCTCCATTTGTGCTGCCTCGTCCAGAGGAATTTTATTAATGATTTGCTGTTGTCCTCTACACTTCACCATGATGTAACCTTTGCGAAGAAGAATCACTTCTGTACAATGTCCAGATTGTTTCTCTCTGTTTCCCTGTCTGTGAGGTCTGGCATTGTCAGAATAGGTGTGACAAAGAAAAATAGTTATTTTATAAAATGTGATAATATATTTGGTGAGATATTAGATGTTGTGCAAATCCTCTGCTTTGTTACCAACAGTTCTTTTGCCCTCAGGATCTATTTTTACACCATTTTCAATACTTCTGTTGTTGCAATGTCAGTGTTACAAAGGGACATCAACCAGGTTTTTAGTCTCTAGCTTCTCAATGAATTTCTTGATTAGCCATTTGATCTTCAAGACATTAGGACAAAACATGAAGTTCTTTTTGTAAGTGTTTTTATTAGTTTCGCATTACACAATAAACACTAACTGAACACAACAACAACAAGAAAAGACCAAAATACATAAAATAATAATAATAATAATAAAGATAAAAAAACAGACTTTTATGAACAATCAGGGCATACAGGCAGTTTCAGTGGAAAAACAAAGCAGCACTCAGTAAAGGGCAGGCAGCATACTAAGCACTATATTGCTGGACGGAGTCAACATTACACTGGTCCAAATGATCTAGAAATGGTTGCCATATACTGTTAAAAAAAGTGAATTAAAATTGATCAAGATTACCCATAACTCCATACCGGACTCTCTCCATATCCAATATTCCAGTAAGAAAATTCAACCAGGTCTTAAACTGAGGAGCAATGTCCAATTTCCACAGCCTTAGAATGACACTCTTAGCAATAATCATTACATAAATTTTTCTATTTTGTACACACACATTGTGGTCTAACAGATCAGGTGTAAAAACACAACCATACATGTCAGAAAACCACTAAAATATGTCACAAAAATCAAAAAGTTTTAGACATGTCCAAAAGAGATGGATCAGAGAGCATTCTGTAGATTTACACAGGTCACAAATAGGAGAGATAGTAGAAAGAATTCTATGCAATTTAGATTTTGAATAGTGTAGCTTATGCATCACCAGTTGAATTAATTTATGCCTAGAATTAATAGAGCAAGATTGAATCCTGCTGAAAATGTTTGATTGGTACAACCAGGTTTTTAAACTAAAATATATCTGAAATATATGTTCCTTTCATATCTCACAGTTAAGACTTTATATATCCCATTATAGCCTTTGACTTAGTTCTTTTAAAACTTTATATCTACCAATTTCCACCTGCTATGTAAATGTGAATTCTGTGCTAATGAATGAATGTGCTCTTGCTCGAATGACTCTAATTCTATCAAGGCCCGTTAGAACATATAATTTACAAACTATTGTTGTGCTGTCAACAAGTTCCCATGAAGGGTCTGTCATTCAAACTCTATATTTTCACTGTATCATTTTTAATTTTGTTAAAAAAATACTTTTTCAAGCTTGTTCTAAAGTATTCACTGAATCTTCACCAATTTTTCAGATATTGCGGGCCAAAAATTGTCAAAAGCTTTTGGACTGACAGAAGGCCAAAAACATACTTAATGTAAAATGTGTTGCATATTTTAAAACACTGAAACTTAAATGTTGACATTAACAAATAATATTATTTCCATTATCAGTGACTATAATGGATGACTATTAGTATTGAAAAAGTTTTGCTGGTCTTGCTGGTTTTTCTGTCAACTCCTTATCTTAGGTCTGTTCCTTTGTATTGAACAAACAGACTACCTCTCCAGACAGAAAGTTGTTTTCAGATGATATCTTCTCATACTTAATGAAATATCAATTTTGTGATTATTTATCTATCAAGTTTACAGTTTACAGTATATGTATAATATACTGTATGTATCATTCTCATGACTTAAACACACTTGACATTAAGTAAAGTATAACAGCAGAGCTGTTTCTGGAGCTTCACAAAATCTTCACTGAAAGTCCGAAGGCAACGGTCTGAAAACCAAGGTGAGTTTTTGGCACATCGATTTGCTGAATAACCTTCATACTTAAATTATCTTTGTGTTTTTTTTTTTTTGTTTTTGTTTTTTTGTTTGTTTTTTAAGATAACATTGAGAATCCATAGTGAGCAGTGCTTATTTTCAGGTTCATCATGGCAATGCTGAGAGGTCTTCGACAAAGCAAATAATCAACCAGTCCTTTTTTTTTAAATGAATACATAAATTGATTGTGGATTGACAATGTAAAATCTGTCTCTTCAGAGAATCTGTCAAACTTATGATGCAAATCTTGCATCTGTGCATAATAAATTGGAAAATGACATTCTGCTGAGCCTAGTGCCTTCTTACACAAGTTTTTGGGTTGGTGGTCAGGAGGATGGTGAATAAGTAAGTTGCTCTGCCTTTTTTTTTTTTTTTTTTTTAAAGATGACTTTTGTAGTATGGCCTAAAGAGATAATCACGAGGCAAAGGATTGTTTGACTTCTTAAAAGCTGAACTATAATTGCCTTCTTTTTGTAGTCTGAGTACTTTGTAATGACTCTCTTCACACATTAGGAAGGACAGTGGTTTTGGAGTGATGGAATACCCTTTAACTACACCAGCTGGTGTTCTGGAGAACCTAACAATGCAGGAAATGTAGAGAACTGCCTGGAACTGGCCTATAGCAGTAAGAATGCACTGTTTTTATTAATACTTTCAACAATTATTTTTCCTGTTATGTCACACCATACTGTAACATAAAATAGCTTGAACATAGTATCTTATTTTGACCCTCACACCACTATAATGATCAGAATAACTTAATTTTTCCACCCTGCAGCTGACCGTTGCTGGAACGATCTGACATGTTCATCACATGTTGCCTTAGTTTGTGTAAAAACCTGCGAGATCACATACAGTCATCCTACTCCATAGTTATGTGATTGTACATACATTTACATTTTCTTATCCTTTAAAAATATGTTAAGCTCAAATTAAAGGGATAGTTCACCCAAAAGTGAATATTACCTCATGATTTACTAACCCTCAAGCCATCCTACAGCAAGAAAAAAAAAAAAAAAATTCTGACAGTAATATACTGTTTTCCATTAAAATAGTAATATAGGCTACTGTACAAAACAATGCATTCTGGGTCATAATTTTCATGGTAAGTAACTGCTGTTAATTTACAGTCCATTTTCTATACTAAATTATGGTTACACTTTATTTTAAGGTGTCCTTGTTACAGTGTAATTATACATATAATTACTGAGTAATATCACTTAACTACTTGTACTTACTATAGAGTTAGGGTTAGGGTGAGGGTTTGGTCTAGGGTTAGTTGCATGTAATTATGCATAATTTATTGTTATTATAATAGTAAATACATGTAACGTGTAACAAGGACACTGTAAAATAAAGTGTTACCCTAATTTATTTATAACGGTTTTGTACTGTAGTTCGCAATGCATTGTGGGTAGTCTATTTGAAGCCAATGGCACTGAACATTTCGCAGGAGTTTGAGTAAGAGTCTTTGCCTATCCGTGTTTGTGGCACTCATGACAGGAATATATGTGGAATATATAGAAGAAAACTAATCGAAGCACAGAGGAGAGGGAACTTTGAAACTGACTTATGAGCTGGAACTAAACAAGCCAGAATGGCACTTGACAGTGCTTATAAATGAGTGATAAACGCATTAATCAGAGACGGTAAAATCCTGTTGATTCACTGTAATACATAATTTATTCCCAACTTTCAGTGTTAGTAGTCTACGCCTACGTCATCTGCCAGAACGGCGTTCTATTGTGAACATGCATACGACAGTTAGTGGAAACTAGATATGACTGTTTATAAAATTGGATATTTTTCTTACAAAAATGCATCAATTCACTTCAGGAGGCCTTTATTAACTCCACGGAGCCATGGGGGACACTTTTTTATTATGGATGGAAGAGATTTATTGGACTTCTTTTGGACTATTGGAAAATAACACCCATTCACTGCCATTATAAAGCTTGGAAGAGCCAGGATGGTTTTAAATATAACTTCGATTGGATTCATCTGAAAGAAGTCATATACACCTAGGATGGCTTGAGGGTAAATAAATTATGGGGTAATTTTAATTTTTAGGTGAACCATCCCTTTAAACTTGTATCTTTTATTCAAATTTGAATCCTTTCTCAATACCTTCTCTAAAACACTCATTGAATCAATAAAAGCATTGATAAAGCATATCTTGTGTGTTGTGGAGTTTCATCAAGTAGCGGCAGCGGCTATTTGCACTAAGGTAAATAGCGATAAATGCTATTTACACTAAGTGTAAATAGCAATTAGATGCTATTTACACTAAGTGAAAAAAGCATATTTTCTTAGCGATAAATGCTGTTTACACTAAGTGCAAATAGCGAGAAGAGCACACGAGAACAGGGAGAGAATGGAAAGACTGTTTTCTCTTCTTGAGAGAATGGTTAACATAAATTGTTTAACCATTCTCTCAAGAAGAGAAAACAGTGGAAAAAACGGGTACATTACAATTTTTCGATATCTTTTTTTTTTTTAATGTCACTCTGTCAATGAAACAACCTAATTTCTGTAGTTTATTTTTGAGATGTATGTTAAAAATGAAATTAATAAGTTGTATACGTTATTCATTTTCGTAATGTAATTTATTTTTAATGAACCTGAGTACTTTCTGTACATTTTGTATTTTTCGTTATGCATGTTCACATGTGTAAATAAAAGAGAAGTAATTGTTCTGTACATCGTTCATTTTTTTAATGCAGCTTATAATTTGTACACAAAACATTCTTCTACACATTTATTTTTTTGTCCTGTAAATTAATTTTTTACAAATTAAAACAAATTGTTCTATACATTACTCAAAGTACTTTTTACAACTATTTACAACATAACTTAGGTTTAACATCAGAAAAACAACATACAATTCTAAATTAACAGTATACAGTATAAAACAGAACAAAACATTTTTGTGTACACTATCATTCAGCTGAGTAGAGAGACCCTGCTGGATCTGCTGGACCTGGATGGGCCACGAGGCTATCGGTGCCAAGTTCCACTCTGCTTTTTTTTTTTGTCCCGTCCACTGGTTTGACACAAAAAGCGCTCCCCTAATCGCTAAAAAGCTGTTACTAATCTTAATTCAGTGCAAACTCACAATGTTCTGTTATAATCAATGAAGCTCCCTACACTGCACATTGAATCTTGTATTTATAATTTGTGAACAAATTTAAACAAATTGAAAATAGAAACCTTTGATGCTATCCAGAGTACAAACACAAATATGCACTGGAACATTTGCCAAATATGTTTTGATATGCTATTATTAGTTTCAGCTGAGGGTTCTCTTGCTTTTGTTTGAGCTAGCACCACCATAGAACTGGGCCTGTACGACAGTGTAAACAACAGCTCAGCTTTTATTTAAAGGCTTCATTTACTTACAGCAGACCAGACCATGACTGCAATCAGTATCAATATTGTATCTGTGTGCTTGCTGTTCAAACAAATGTTCTAACCAATAAGCTTGTTGTGCTTTGTGGAGTTTTGATATGTTTTATGGACTCGATAGTTTCTTAAAGTGATATCAGTGGCATGAATTGCCACTGATAGAGCCCGTCCAGTCGCATTTTCTCTGTCATCTTCAACAACCTGCCAGTAGCTGTTATAGAAATTTAATATTGTGAACCATACATGGCCTCCCAACACATCCAGTGCATCAATCACATGGGGCAGAGGGTGTGAGTCCTTTACAGTCCCACTGACTTTTCAAGTGTCTGTAATACACTAAGTTCACATGTTTACCTTGATTTATTTTTCTGATCTGAGGTAAATTATCCATTGACACTTTCAGTATGGTCATGCAAAGGGGTATTCAAACTCACTTTTGACACTTTTAACAAAAAAAGAAAAAAAGAAAAAAAGAAAAGAAAAAGAAGAAAAAACAGAAAAATCAGCACCTGAGATCATCATTGTCATAGTTTGTTACTGTTATTCCAGCCACGATGTCACAGAAATAGAAAATGTTTCTCAAATAGAATTCATTGTTGCTCATCGTGTATCACAGCCGCGGATGGTTACGACAAAAACTCTCATGAGAACTCATGGAATAGATATACAGTGGGTACGGAAAGTATTCAGACCCCCTTAAATTTTTCACTCTTTGTTATATTGCAGCCATTTGCTAAAATCATTTAAGTTCATTTTTTTTCCTCATTAATGTACACACAGCACCCCATATTGACAGAAAAACACAGAATTGTTGACATTTTTGCAGATTTATTAAAAAAGAAAAACTGAAATATCACATGGTCCTAAGTATTCAGACCCTTTGCTGTGACACTCATATATTTAACTCAGGTGCTGTCCATTTCTTCTGATCATCCTTGAGATGGTTCGACACCTTCATTTGAGTCCAGCTGTGTTTGATTATACTGATTGGACTTGATTAGGAAAGCCACACACCTGTCTATATAAGACCTTACAGCTCACAGTGCATGTCAGAGCAAATGAGAATCATGAGGTCAAAGGAACTGCCTGAAGAGCTCAGAGACAGAATTGTGGCAAGGCACAGATCTGGCCAAGGTTACAAAAAAATTTCTGCTGCACTTAAGGTTCCTAAGAGCACAGTGGCCTCCATAATCCTTAAATGGAAGACGTTTGGGACAACCAGAACCCTTCCTAGAGCTGGCCGTCTGGCCAAACTGAGCTATCGGGGGAGAAGAGCCTTGGTGAGAGAGGTAAAGAAGAACCCAAAGATCACTGTGGCTGAGCTCCAGAGATGCAGTCGGGAGATGGGAGAAAGTTGTAGAAAGTCAACCATCACTGCAGCCCTCCACCAGTCGGGGCTTTATGGCAGAGTGGCCCGACGGAAGCCTCTCCTCAGTGCAAGACATATGAAAGCCCACATGGAGTTTGCTAAAAAACACCTGAAGGACTCCAAGATGGTGAGAAATAAGATTCTCTGGTCTGATGAGACCAAGATAGAACTTTTTGGCCTTAATTCTAAGCGGTATGTGTGAAGAAAACCAGGCACTGCTCATCACCTGTCCAATACAGTCCCAACAGTGAAGCATGGTGGTGGCAGTATCATGCTGTGGGGGTGTTTTTCAGCTGCAGGGACAGGACGACTGGTTGCAATCGAGGGAAAGATGAATGCGGCCAAGTACAGGGATATCCTGGACGAAAACCTTCTCCAGAGTGCTCAGGACCTCAGACTGGGCTGAAGTTTTACCTTCCAACAAGACAATGACCCTAAGCACACAGCTAAAATAACGAAGGAGTGGCTTCACAACAACTCCGTGACTGTTCTTGAATGGCCCAGCCAGAGCCCTGACTTAAACCCAATTCAGCATCTCTGGAGAGACCTAAAAATGGCTGTCCACCAACGTTTACCATCCAACCTGACAGAACTGGAGAGGATCTGCAAGGAGGAATGACAGAGGATCCCCAAATCCAGGTGTGAAAAACTTGTTGCATCTTTCCCAAAAAGACTCATGGCTGTATTAGATCAAAAGGGTGCTTCTACTAAATACTGAGCAAAGGGTCTGAATACTTAGGACCATGTGATATTTCAGTTTTTCTTTTTTAATAAATCTGCAAAAATGTCAACAATTCTGTGTTTTTCTGTCAATATGGGGTGCTGTGTGTACATTAATGAGGAAAAAAATGAACTTAAATGATTTTAGCAAATGGCTGCAATATAACAAAGAGTGAAAAATTTAAGGGGGTCTGAATACTTTCCGTACCCACTGTATATCATTGTGTGTCACAGCATCGTGTAGCATCTGGTTAGGACACAGTGTGAGAGTTGGCATTTGGCAGCCTTGCTTATGCCAACTGGATTTACTGTAGTCTTCAGAATTCATTAAAGTCCACCCTTGTGAAAAAGAAGTGTGCTTAATTGTATTAAAAGTGTACTTCAAATCTTAAAAGTATACTTTTTAAAAAGTGCACTTGCAGATAATATAATTTAAATTAAAGGCCACTTAAGTGTACTTACAGAGAGTACACTTTAATGACAATAGGTCTTAACATACTTAAGTGCACTTTTTAAAAATGCACTTTATAATAATGTATAATTAAGTATTACTTAAACATACATTTTACATAATTATGATTTTATTGTGTTTTAAATAAGTACACTTATTTTGATATATTTATCAATATACTAAAGCACGTCAAATAATTGATTTTAATTTCAACTTAAGTGTGTTCTCCAAAATTACATTTGTTAATGTATTTTAAATGTATTTAGTCTGTAATATATACTATGTGCATTAATGAACTTGAAATGTATTTTTCTTCTAAACTTCAGTACACTTTCTTATACAGTATACTCCAATAAAACTTATTGTTGAAATTTTCATCACCTGCTCCTGCGCTATGAACTCTATGAAGTTTAATTTTCCACATAAGCTAATATTTGATATACAGTGTCATTTATGAGAGTACTGTATTTGTATGTAATAGTACTGCAATTTACATCTGTGTCATAATACTTTCAATATCATTAAAGTCAATTAAACACATTTAATTGCATTAATTGCAAGCAAAAGTTTAACAAATCTAAACAAAATTAATTTGCATTCTAATAGCTTACATTTGGTTTCAATTATAGGCTACATTGCACTGTAAAAATGACTTTTAGTTAGGTGAATGAGTCATGAATGAGTCTAACTATAGTCTTTTGGTCTAACTACACAATGAATTAGGACAACTTGAACTTGAACAGAAATGGAAAGCTTGAAATAACATGTAACCACGCACAGTGTCTCTTTTGTTTAATGCACATGGGCCAAAATACTGAGAGTGAACTTGTAGAACACATATAGAAACGGGGAACAAAACATGAATATACTCCAACAAAGAGCAATCATAAAAACAAGAACAGAAAACAAACATTCTGGATTTGCGTGTGTCAAATCATAGTATTATCTACACAAACAAGTACAAAAATAAAATTACATCCTTTTAGAGAAGTTGTCATAATACATCAAAAATGTGGCACTCTTTTTGTTATTTGTAAGACTAAGAGATGAAACAAGAGAGTCCAATTCAACAAGAAAAAGGGGGAAAGATAAAGGTGATTTAAGCCATTTTTGCTTATGAATGAAGAATTTTGAATTCGATATAAGAAAATTAACAACATATTCAGCAGATAAAAGCTTTGGATTTTCATAATAAAAACAACATCTTTTAGGAAGAAGGTATGGGTCACATTTGTAAGGTTAGAAACATAGGTGCTTAAGTCAACCCATAATTTGCTGGTAACACCACAATCAAAAAATAAATGGGCAGCTGTTTCTTCAACAAAACCACAAAAAGAGCTAGACTCATCAACATCAGAATATTTAGAAATAGACAAATTAACAGGATAAATTTTATGAAGGATTTTATAATGAATCTCCTTAACCTTGTTAGATATGCAAAATTTACTTGGCAAAAGCCAGGCCTTTCTCCAATTTATATTTGTTATAAAGGAACCCCAGTAGAATTTCCTTCTTGGAGTGATCTTTCTCTTTGTCTGAAATATTTTGCGAATATGTCTGTTATTGCATTTCCGATCTAAAATATCGATGCCATCCAAACATAAAGCCGGATAAACACTGTTGCCTTTACTGAATTTAAGGTGACTTTTAATTAACTGGGTTAAGCCTACTGGGATGGCTCTCATCAAAGTATTATATTCTTTTGGTGGGACTGGAAAATTATGGAGATTCATAAATTGTTCATATGTTAAAATATTACCAAACTCATCAACAAAATACTAAGAGTGTTTATTTATTTATTTATTTATTTTTTATTATGCAATAACAGAACAACAAATACAATTACAAAGACAAAGTAAGAACAAAAGACAATGAGGGTTACAAGCAATAATCCAAAGCATACTCTGTTAGCTTATAAGACTTACACCATGAAAGAGTCTTACATGCAATAGAATTATTAGTTTAAGAGTTTACATACACATCAAAATCTTTCCTGAAAATAAAAAAAGCAAGGAGTTTTCTTTGAAAATTTACATTTATGAATGTAAAATTTAGCAAGAAATAGCAATAGATTAATAATAAATTTGCAGTGAGAGGGTCTAAATTCAAAGAGTAACCAAAAAAAAAAAAAAAACGCAATTTTTGGGGTTATACAGAAGTTTGGATATAAATATTTTTTAAATACTGAGTGTCCTCGCTGCAGACTGTAGCGCGGTGACATCAGGTACACTGACGTCACATATGTCTTAGTGCGCATGCGCAAAGTGACGTAACGCATGTCTTAAAACGCACGCGCCGTAACTCGCTTTGCATGCGCGTCTTACTCGTGTTATTACTAGCATTTTATTACTTTTTTTATAAAATATATTTTATTACTTTAGCTTCCATGATTTTGATAGTTTTCGAATGTCTCATTAGAGGTAAAATTATATAGGCCTGATTATAAATAATGATTGAGAACACTTTGGTTTACACTTAGCTTTTTCCTCTATTGTTTTTATTTATTTTTATGCATTACATTTTGCATTGTTCGACTCTAATAAGTGAGTTAAAGTGTTGTAGTGTTGGGTTTTTCTTGTGCATCAGCAAAAAGTGTTTTTGTGTATTTGTTTTGTCAATAAATGTAGAGGGTTTTCCATTTTGTGTTTGTGTTGATTGTAACTAGGTAATTAAGAGATTTTTTGAATTTTTCTTTTTAAATATACTACATTTCAACTTCATTGCCAGAGATATATGACACTGAAGTATATTTTAGTTCACATTAATTGCTTACTCAGAAGTACATATTTACCATATTTCAAAGTACATATAAAATGTACTATAGTCCCACTTAAGTGGTTCAAAAATATCACTCAAAAGTTCAACTAATTGCATTTAATGTAATTTTAAACTGTAATATATTTGAAATCAAGTACAAATAATATGCATTTAGGTTCTTCAAAGGTTCTTCACATGTAGTAACAGTTCTATTTAGAACCATAGCATCCTGAAGAACCCTTTTAATGCTGAAATGGTTCTTTGTGTCAGAGTTTAGGGTTCTTTATTCCTGCCTTTTTCTTTTTCAGATCTTTAACTGTCAAAGCACCTCATTACTGATTTTCTGCAGCTCAGTGATCCAACTACAGATTGTCAACACACTCTCAACTGGTAAATGATTTCATTCTTAAATTTAAATACAAATTTAACTTTAAAATTGTGTCTGGTTTTCAAACAAACATGTTCTTTTCTCTTCTTTTGATCATATGTAAGTGTGAGCAGCTCTGTTAAGCTGAGGATACACTTCTCTTCTCCACTAAGTAACAGAGACATTGAATTTATAATTCATATTGTTAGATTTTTTATTTTTTTTAATTGTTGTTTATTTATTTATTACTAACAGAGGCTACACTCTAAAAAAGATGGCTTATTACTGATTTTCTGGAGTTCAGCTAACTACACACACTGTCAACACACTCTCAACAGGTAAATGATTTCTCTCTTAAAATATCTATAATTTTTAACTTTCAAATTGTAACTGGTTCATATCATATCTTTTTCTCTTTTCAGTTTAAGAGAACATGTAAGTGTGACCAGCCCTGTTCAGTTAAGGACACTTCTCTCCTCTTCACCACTAAGTAAGTAACAAAAATACTGAATTTATGGTCCGTTTTTACAAAAACAAATGGAAGGAGACACATTGTAACTCTAAACTCTGTTGTGTATTTCAGATGCATCACATCCTACAACCTCATCATCTGCAGACAGAGAGAAACTGGCACTCAATCACACCAAAATACACATAATGATGGACTTCCAGGCATCATAGAGGATTATTAAAATACAGTATTTCACTGGAACTTGGTCTTCATTTGACTATTTTGTTTTACTTCTTGTAGAATTTATTTATGTTCAATGTCAATTGTCATTTATTAATGTATTCTGCTAATAACTGTTGTTAGAACACTGTAATTTTTGCTACAAATTCGCATGCCAGTAAAAAAAAATAAAAGTACCTAAATGACACGTTGTTGTTGTTTTTATGTAAAACCCTAATAGACACTACAAGATATCATAACACCAGGCTGACAATATTAATCAATAATATATACAAATAATATTAATAATAATATAAATATATTAATACTAATTAAAATAAACTGTTGTTAAAAAGGTTATGTTTAACCTATATAGCATTTTTAAAGCATGGTTCTTTATGGAACCCTATAAAAAGGGTTCTATTTAGCACCAAAAAGAGTTCTTGCTATTGTTACAAGCCGAAGAACCCTTTTCTGGTACTGTTTAGAACCATTTTTCTTAAGAGTGTATGACATAGCCTCAAGGTCCTTTGCAAAAATTAAAAATATAGACTTTCATGTGCACATGAGAAACCATTAAACTCAGCATATAAGACAATGCACACTGAGCTACCTACCTATTGTGCCATCACAATTTCTTGACCGCCACAGAGTATCCGTTAAAGAGACCTAAGACCTCGAAATATGACATATTGCCCTAATGAAAGCCAAATTTTGAACACCTTTTTTTTTTCTTTTTTTTTTGCAGTACCAGTCTTTTTTATAGACCCTTGAACTTGAAAAAGAGGACAATGCACACTGCCACCACAGAGGATGTGTTAAATTGGACATTAGGCCTTGATATTAGAGGTACTACCATAAGGAAAGCCAAATTTTGAGCAAGTAGATCTCTATTCATGTGCTTCACAGTAAGATGGCATGTAATGCATACGCATGCAAAATAACAAAAAAACAAAAAACAAAACAAAAAACATTTCTTTCTTCTTCTTCTTCTTCTTCTTCTTCTTATTATTATTATTTATTTTAGTTGCTCTGTATGTTGTCACTTCAAGAAAATCAGAGAAAAACCCCTGAGAAAAGAAAAATATTTACAGATGACTGTATTATATACCAAATATAAAGCTGAAAATAATGCTGTATGAACCATTTATGTTAAATATGGTCTGAAAATCTGCTGAGAGGTTTGGAAATTTGAGTCTGGAAAAGAATGGAATTTTGAAATGGAAAATTTGTAGGAACCCTAATAAAAGCCTTCTGAAGCGAAGCAATGCATTTGTTTAAGAAAAATATCCATATTTAAAACAAACCGTAATCCTTAGCTTCCACTAACTGTCATACGCTCGTTCACGATAGAGTGGTGCTCCAGTGGATGACGTGGGCATAGGTTATAAATTGTGTGCCAACACATTTTGCATATTTGAAACATTGAAACTGACTTTAAATGTTGACATTAACACATGATATTATCTTCATTTATCAGTGACTTTCATGGATGACTAGTAGCATAAAAAAAGCTTTGTTGGTCTTGCAGGTTTTCCTGTCAACTCATTTTCTCAGATCTGCTCCTTTGTATTGAACAAACAGACTATAGATAATATCTTTTTATACTTGCGCTATTATATTTCATAATTATTATCTATCAGTTTCCTTGTTCATGAGTATAATATATATATATATATATATATATATATATATATATATATATATATATATATAATTTTTTTAAGTGGAATATTTATATGGAAATTTAATTTATTACTGTTTACAGTTATGGAAAGCAAAATGAAATTTGAAATTACAACCTTAATAAGACTAAACTAACTTAAAATGCAGTTTGTTTGTTTTTTCAACCATATGAGCTCTACATCTCAGTTTAACAAATTTGTGATCTTTTCTGCTCTAACCATCATTCCAATGTCATTCCCATACATCCTTTACTACCATCATTAAAAAATTTGTTTTTTAATCAAATAGTTTAGAAATTTGCCTTTAGCTCATAGGCAAAACAAATACCAACTAGTTCACAAGAAATGGTTATTTGGCAACATTTTTAGGGACCTGGGTTGAAATCCTGACATAACATTTTTAATTTGCTTATAACTTTTGAACCAAAGCATATTTTGCACAACTCATCCTAAAGCATTCATTGATACTTCACCAAATCTTTAGATGATGCTGAAAAAAATTGTCAAAAGCTTTTGGATAGAGCAAATCATTGTAAAAGAACAAAATACAGGTGTTCTTTTATGAATTGTCTGCTGAATTGCTGCTGGTCTTTATATGTTGACATTAACAAATAATATTATTTCCATTATCAGTGACTATCATGGATGACTGTTAGCATAAAAAAAAAAAAAACCTTTTGATGGTCTTGCTGGTTTTTCCTGTGAACTCAGATATGTTTCTTTGTATTGAACAAACAGATCACATCTCCAAACAGAGAGTTGTTTTCAGATATCTTCTCATACTTAAAATATCATATTTCATGATGATTTATCTATCAAAATTCCGGTTTTTGTATATAATATATAGGCAAATTGAATTTATTACGGTGGAATTGTCACAGATTCACCAGCCACCTACAACCGTTCACAATCACCAGATTACTGATTACGAACACCGGATTCCACTTACCTTGGCACTATATCAGTCTACTCACCTCAGTCCCTCTTCGGCTGGTCTCAAGGTTACATACCTTTCCTCATGCTTCTACTCACCTCTCTGGATCTCTGTGTCTCCCACCTGACTTGCTGGATCGCCCTAAAAAGGACTAAGATAAGGACTGTTACTCTTCAATTTGATGAGCTATAGTTATGTTGCAGTTTTGAACTTACTATTTGAAGTCCTCCTTCAGTTTGTATAAATAAAGAAGCTCTGAATCGTTCTTCCCGTGTATGCCTCTCAGTCCAGACGTGGCAGGAATGTTATATGGGAATGTAATTTATTATTGTTGACAGTTACGGGAGGCATAATTTGGCAAATTTGAAACATCAACCATAATACAATAAAACTGTGTGAGGTTCACATCTTAACTGAACAAATCTGTGCTATTTTTGCACTAACCAATGTTGTTCCCCTCCTCCACAACCACATTTAATAACAGAGTTTTTAAATCAACTAGTTTGTATAATTCTGCCATTAGCAAGCAAATACTAACATTTTGGGGGACCTGGGTTCAAATCCCAATGTAATATTTATAATTAGATTAGGAGTTAACTGTCCCTTTAACTTATAAACATGTCAACAGAAGTACAGCAGAAATAATGTTAGTACTGTACATATTACAACTCAAGTCAATGAATTGACATGTACTGCATTTCAGAGTTCAAAATGATAGTGATACTACATATTAATTTCAGAGTCATACTACTTGTACGTTACACTTTAATTTTGCTTAATACTGTATATTTTAATGCTGGAATGTAATATAAACATTCAAGAATTTTAAAACCCACCATTTAACAACCTCTTGATGATAATCACATTTAAGAACAGGAAAGAAAGAGAATATTTAAAACCACACACTGAACCGGGTAAATGTGTTTTAACATGATCATCATTTTAAATGCCAAGTATAGAAACGTTATGATATGCAGAAAGATGTGCAATTTTCAGCACTAAGTACCTCTCAGTCACAGACCGCTACTGTACATGTAAATGGGTGCTTCCAGAATACATATTCAATAAAACTTGTTGTTCACAGTTCTCTAAATACAGGCTCATATTACCCAATGATCCAATATTTGAATCTACACAGTCCTCCACAGATCCAAGATAACAGGGCATCGATAGGTGTTTGTTGACCATTTTACTTGAACGATAACATTTCCATGACAGATCACACATTATTACAAGAGAATCACATCCTGTATCATCCTCGTGACTTAAATACACTTTACACTAAGTAAAGTATAAAAGCAGGGCTCTTTCTAGAGCTTCACAAAATCTTCACTGAAATTCTGAAGGCAACGATCTGAAAACCAAGGTGAGTTTTTGGCACATCGAGTTGCTGAAAAAACCTTCGTACTTGAAGTATCTTTGTACTTTTTTAAAGATAACATTGAGAATCCACAGTGAGCAGTGATTATTCAGTTTCAGGTTCATCATGGCAGTGCTGAAAAGTCTTCTACTTCTTTTCATTATGTATTCCGTCGTGAATGCAGATGGTAACCAAGACATTTATTTAACATTGTAAAAAAAACTTTTTTATTCCAGATTAAAATCTTTGAAGTCATTTTGTGCTCTGCCAAATCTTTAAGAAGCTTCATTACAAATTGGTAGAACAGGAAATGTACAATATGATTGAACTGAATTTTGTCATGATTAATGAGGTTTCTGTGTGAAGACTATATAATGTGTTTATTACAAGAACTCTAAAGTTTATGTATTGTTTAGATGAAAAATGCCCCAATGGATGGACAAATTTTGGACTCAAATGCTACAAGTACTTCTCTCAGTCAGTTAACTGGATCACTGCAGAGGTAATGTGTTGTAAAGCTGCAGTAAGGTTTTATTTTTTATTCATTCATTCATTCATTCAAGTAGCCTAAAACTTAATTTTCTGCAAATAAACATGACAGTATTATGCAAATTATCGACCAGACTTTTTTTTTTTTTTTAATTAATAGATAAATCTATTGTGAATTGACAATGTAAAATCTGTCTCTTTAGAGAATCTGTCAGATTTATGATGCGAATCTTGCATCTGTGCATAATAAACTGGAAAATGATCTTGTGCTGAGCCTGGTGCCTTCTTCCACACGTTTTTGGGTTGGTGCTCAGGATGGTGAACAAGTAAGTTGTTCTGTTGTTGTTGTTTTTTTTTTAAACATGTCCTAAATTAAGTAGTATGGCCTAATGGTTAGACTGTTTTTTTAGTCTCTAAACACAAGGCAAAGGATTGTTTGACTTCATAAAATCTTAACTATAATTACCTTCTTTTTGTAGTCTGAGTACTTTGTAATGACTCTCTTCACTCATTAGGAAGGACAATGGATTTGGAGTGATGGAAGTCCCTTTGACTACACCAGCTGGTGTTCTGGAGAACCTAACAATGCAGGAAATGCAGAGAACTGCCTGGAGCTGGCCTACAGCTGTAAGAATTCAGTTTTATTAATACTTTCAATAATTATTTACAATCCTCTAATCAATCCTATAATGTCATATCATATGCTAATATGGCTTATTTGTATGCCACAAAATGCCTTAAGTTGAACATACTTTATTTTGACTCTAGCACCAATATAATGATCAAATAACATTCATTTTTCCCTGCAGCTAACCGTTGCTGGAACGATCTGACATGTTCAGTACAAGTTGCCTTTGTTTGTGCTAAACACCTGTGAGATCGCATGCAGTCATCCTGCTCCACAGTTACACTGATTGTACTATTTACATTTAAATTTTCTGATCTTATTCTTTATAAAACATGTTAATCTGGAATGAAACTTGTATCTCTTATTCAGACTTGAATCCTTTCTCCATACCTTCTCTAAAACACTCTTCCAATTAATAAAAGCATTGATAACGCATATCTTGTGTGTTATGGAGTTTCATCAAAATCATGTCCGAAAATGTGTATTGTGCAGCAAAAAATAAGAGTGTTTATTAGAAATACATGAGTTATGTCGTCATCATCAGGCTTACTATGTAAACATTCTGGTGCCCCAGTGACAAAAATACCTTATGAACAGTTGCAAAGTTTCAAAAAAATATATAAAAATACAAAAGTCATTAGCTTCTGAAGCCTTTTCTCAAACTCTGAGAATCCACAAATATGTTCCTCAGACAAGTGCTGATTTTAAGTTTTTTGGTCCCACTTTATATTAGGTGGCCTTAACTACTATGTACTTACATTTAAATTAATCATTTGATACAATGCACTTATTGTGTACATACATTGTTTTTACATTGCACTTACATGTAAATAAATACCTGCATGTAATTACATCTGTAATTAATTTCTGTAATTATATTTATAGTTGCACTGTTGACCCATCCCTTACGCCTTAACCCAGCCTTAAACCTACCCATAGCACCAAACCTGTCCCTAATCTTACCCGTATCCCACTTCAATAGCAGTGGGAGAAAGTGTTTTTTAAAATACAGGTGCATCTCAACAAATTAGAATATGGTGACATGTCAATCAGCTAATCAACTCAAAACACCTGCAAAGGTTTCCTGAGCCTTAAAAATGGTCTCTCAGTTTGGTTCACTAGGCTACACAATCATGGGGAAGACTGCTGATCTGACAGTTGTCCAGAAGACAATCATTGACACCCTTCACAAGGAGGGTAAGCCACAAACATTCATTTCCAAAGAAGCTGGCTGTTCACAGAGTGCTGTATCCAAGCATGTTAACAGAAAGTTGAGTGGAAGGAAAAAGTGTGGAAGAAAAAGATGCACAACCAACCGAGAGAACCGCAGCCTTATGAGGACTGTCAAGCAAAATCGATTCAAGAATTTGGATGAACTTCACAAGGAATGAACTGAGGCTGGGGTCAAGGCATCAAGAGCCACCACACACAGACGTGTCAAGGAATTTGGCTACAGTTGTCTTATTCCTCTTGTTAAGCCACTCCTGAACCACAGACAACGTCAGAGGCGTCTTACCTGGGCTAAGGAGAAGAAGAACTGGACTGTTGTCCAGTGGTCCAAAGTCCTCTTTTCAGATGAGAGCAAGTTTCGTATTTCATTTGGAAACCAAGGTCCTAGAGTCTGGAGGAAGGGTGGAGAAGCTCATAGCCCAAGTTGCTTGAAGTCCAGTGTTAAGTTTCCACAGTCTGTGATGATTTGGGGTGCAAAGTCATCTGCTGGTGTTGGTCCATTGTGTTTTTTGAAAACCAAAGTCACTGCATCCGTTTACCAAGAAATTTTGGAGCACTTCATGCTTCCTTCTGCTGACCAGCTTTTTAAAGATGCTGATTTCATTTTCCAGCAGGATTTGGCACCTGCCCACACTGCCAAAAGCACCAAAAGTTGGTTAAATGACCATGGTGTTGGTGTGCTTGACTGGTCAGCAAACTCACCAGACCTGAACCCCATAGAGAATCTATAGGGTATTGTCAAGAGGAAAATGAGAAACAAGAGACCAAAAAATGCAGATGAGCTGAAGGCCACTGTCAAAGAAACCTGGGCTTCCATACCACCTCAGCAGTGCCACAAACTGATCACCTCCATGCCATGCCAAATTGAGGCAGTAATTAAAGCAAAAGGAGCCCTTACCAAGTACTGAGTACATATACAGTAAATAAACATACTTTCCAGAAGGCCAACAATTCACTAAAAATATTTTTTTATTGGTCTTATGAAGTATTCTAATTTGTTGAGATAGTGAATTGGTGGGTTTTGTTAAATGTGAGCCAAAATCATCACAATTAAAAGAACCAAAGACTTAAACTACTTCAGTCTGTGTGCATTGAATTTATTTAATACACGAGTTTCACAATTTGAGTTGAATTACTGAAATGAATGAACTTTTCCACGACATTCTAATTTATTGAGATGCACCTGTGATATGAAGATTGTTTTAAACAGTTTGGATTGGAAAACTGACAAAAATGGCGGAACTTTTTTTCAATTCAATTTCATCCCAAAGCCATTGGGTTTTTTGGGTGATTTAGAAGTAAAGTGCAGATGTAATGTGTAAGCAACCGCACCTAAGCACTACCATAACAAGAATAGCAATGTACAATGAGAGACTTGCAAAATTTACAAGTCATTACTTTTAGAAATACTTGCAACAACATTTCAAAAATATTTTTATATGGAATTTTAAATATTTGTATTAATCTATTAGTCTGCATTTACACTGTTTAATGCACATCTATTTTGACAAATTATATTTTCTATATTTCTATTTTCTTATATATTCTATCTATGGCTACTAATTTAATCCCCTCACTCTCGAACTCACTCTCAAAAATTGCAGTGACTGACGCTGTTGTAACTATACCAACATTTTGCATCTTGCGTGTTTGGTATTACGTTTAGAAGTCTGCTTTGCAGAGCACACTCATGAAGTGTTGCCATGTCCACTTATTATAAGCGAAGATTATTAAGCATCTTTGGGGCGATATGGAGTTAATAAAGTAGGCAGGTGCAGGTCGCATTAATTTGGTATGTGACTTATTTCTAAGATAAAGTGTTTGGATATGAGTTTATTATTAGCCTGTTTTTATTAGCCTGATTTTTTTTTTCTAGCAAGATCAGACAACACTAATGAGTCAAAAACATACCCTGTAATTTCTTGCACCACACATACAGAAAAGACATAACTCTGATACACTGTATACATAATTAACAACTAGTTATTCATTTTGAATGTATTACATACACACTGCATAGAATTACTGTAAATGCAGTTGTCACTACCTTAATTGTTAAGAGTCATTTCGCCTATAGAACAGGTGTGTACAGAACAGGATTAAGCACTAAAATTTAATTGACAACCAGATTTAGCTGCAGAGTGTACATGATTTATATGTCACTCTCGAAACTTTGCTGCATCTATGTGGCTGTTGGTCCTCTTAGCAGTTGACACATCCTCCCAGTTGTGCTCATGTTCGGACCTGACCCCTTCAATGAACAGTTTTTCAGGTAAAGATTTTTCCTGGAGAGAAGTGTACTCCTCTCCTCCATACATTTCCAACTCCAGAGAAGAGGATCGTGGCAGGGAATCAGGAACATCAGACAATGTCTGGCTTTGTGATGGGGTAGAATCAGGCAGTGTATAAGACTGTAACCTATTATAATGCACTGCCTCTGTCAAATCTCTGGAACACTATGAATCATTACTTAGTCCTCAGACAATGTGTCACTGTGTTACGGCATGTCCCTTAAAATGTGTTTCTTTCTCTATGTGACGTCCCCGTGCATCTGTGTCTATTTGCATGCGCTGGTTGATTGAATATAATAAGGATACTGAAGAGGCAGTAGGAGACTTGATTTAGAGTTTTGTTTGTTTGTAGTCTTAGGAATTATTATTGGTTTGGGTTGTTTGTTTTGTTAGTTATTTGACATCCTTTTGCTCGTTTTTTCTTGTATGTGTTTCTGATCGTTGGTCACGTGTCCTTGCTTTGTGTTGCATTTCCCCTTTATGCTAAATTTAAGTAGGGGATCGTAACATAAATTGGGGGCTCGTCCGGGATTCTGTGCTGATCAATTAGGCAAAACATACAAATTGACCAATTTGGTGAAATAGTCTTCAAACAGCTAACACATACTGGTTTTCCTTTATGGTCACATGCACCTCTAAGATGTCCATAGCAACTCTGCTGGATGAGCTGGAATAGGACCACAATGAGTTTGACATGCCCTGCACTGCTCACACCACGCTTTCATGTCTCTGTACATGGAAGACCAGTAACAAAATTGTCTCGTCTATTCCCACACATGCTCAGTGAAGAAATGGCCAAGGTGGGTCTGCCAAAGAATGTCTAGTATCAGAGCAGGGGGAACAGCCATTTGGATAGTAGGGTCTCTTGTGAGGGAACAGAGAACAGTTAAACTCAGTCTAAAACTTCCATAAGCACTGAGAGGCTCTTCTGAACTGTCTCCTTGATGGCCTTTGTGATCATGCTACCCAGATCAAAACAGTTTCAATATCGCTGTCAGCATGCCACATAGCCCTAATATCACATGTACTATATCATGCGATAAAGCATCAAGGGAAAACATGCAGTTTGAATTATTAAGTAAGATTGTAGCAGTCACTGCCCCCTGCAGAAATATCACTACTGGAACAGAAGACAACATACTGTACCTTTCAAATGGCGGAATGATACGTCACATTCAGCAATCCACACAAAAGTCACATTCTTTCCAACAAGTTTCCTTTGGGAAAGTAGAGTGTGGGGATTTTTCAGTAACACTAAAAAATCCAGAGCCCAATTCGTCTTGCATTTTCTCCTTTCCTGAATTCGTGATTATATTTAGCCATTATACAGACATAATTTGTTCAGTTTTTCCTTGGCTATAATAGTGGAACTTAAGCTGTTTTATGGAGGAAGCCATTTCCACAAATTATTTTTGGTAAAATGAGCGGTACGTGTAGCCCAGTGGAATTGGGGGCACTCAACCCTGATCTCCACAGCAGAGTATATTTAGGCTGCCGAAATATATCATGTGCAGTTTGCAGGTCAGTAGCTCATTCCACTACATCCTGCTATCAAATTAATCCAGCTATTCCCGCTTGACCAGACACAACACAAGTTAAATCCACCAGCTATGCTCCACATTTAACAACCACTAATGCAGACATCCTAATGCACTAATGCAAACACAGACTCTAGGGGAAGAACTGTTTCCTTCTCTGATGGCTGGCAGGTCCGCAACAACTTCAACATTGGAAAATGCATTAGACAGTTTCTTCATGTCTGTGACTATTGTGGTGGGGCTTATGCCCGTTCTGTATGCCCGGTTATGAAAGCTGTCAATAAAAAGTCACAAAATTACTTATTGACTCCTACCAATATTTTTCGTCTGTCCACCGAATTATCCCACCACCCAGACACTAATTATCTGCTGTCTGGTCTCGAACAAGGTTTTAACCCTGACATTCAATGCCCGCTCTCTTAGAACATCATCTGCAATAATCTACAATCCACCCTCACAGAGCCAGATATAGCAGACAGTCTGGTCACAAAGAAGTGAAGTCAAGCTTTATGATCTGCCCTTTTGATGTTCCACTCTTTTGAATTTCACTCAAGTATCACAATAAATCTCTATGATCAAAAACATAGGTTACAGTGCTTGGCTGGCTAAAGTAGATATCACTTCTGCTTTCAAGGTGATGCCTATCCATCCAGATTCATGGCATCTATTTGGGATTCGCTGGCACGGGAAATTCTACTTCTCGGTACGCTTAACTTTTGGATGCAAAAGAAGCCCCAAAACTTTCGACATGTTATCAGAAGCCATTTGTCGGACCTTGTCTAACAATTACTCTATATTTCTCACCTGATTCACTTGCTCAATGACTTTTTAATTATGTCACCTCCTGAAGCCATCCCAGCTGCAAATATCCTGACAGTCCAAAAAAGGTTTTGCTGAGTTTGGAATTCCCATCGCACAGAATTCCAACTTTAGGTCCAGCCAAATCCATCGAATTCCTGGGCATAAATCCAGATTCAGTCAATTTCCAGGCTTCTCTGCCAAAGAAAAATCAACAGAATAATTCCAGTTGCATCTTCCCTCATAGATAGCCCAAACTGTTTTAAATGCAATGTCCTATCCTTGCTCAGTCACCTCAATTTTACAATGCGCATAATCCCACAAGGCATCTGCCTTCATTCGCATCTTTGTTTCAGGCTCTAGAGGATCAAATTATCATAACCCAGGCATGCCGTGATGAATTTAGCTTATGAATTACCTTCTTTAAACCTTCCTTATCCTTCTTCTACAACATTCTCCTTTCTCTCCCCAACCATATTAAACTGTTCACTGATGTGGCCCTATCTGTCGGTTTCAGGGATTTGTGTTTCCATGGCCTCCTCAGCTGCTGGACCAGTCCTTAGCGTTGTTTGAACTTTACCCTCTGATGGTAGCTGCCTTTCTGTGGGGAAAAGAATGGATGGCAAGCAGTATATCAGTTCATTGCGACAACGAAGCAACTGTTCAGTGCATTTATAAAGGCTGTTCTCATTCCCCCACTCTCATGTCACTACTAAGACGTCTAATTTGGATCTCAGTGTGCGATCAGTTTATTATGATTGCTAAACATGTTCCCGGATCTAAAAATCAAATTGACTCTCTTTCTTATTTTATGTTTCAGAAATTCAGAGTGCTGGATCCGCAGATTATCTTAAAAATGAGTTTAATATGTATCTCAACCCAAACACGAAATTATCATCATTTATTCCAGTTTTTCCAAATTCAATCCTTGATTCAAATTTCTCATGAGCTTAATTGATTTGGTCTAAAGAGAGAAGAATTAATGACTATTTCTGTTAGAAGACTACATATAAAATAGCTACCTAAATAAATGTTGGTAACTGCAGTTTGACTAAAAGTAATGACTAAAAGTTGACAAAAATGTAATGACTTTTCGTCAACTAAAACTATGAAAGACTAAAATGTGACTAAGACTATTGAGCATTTTCGTCTCAAGACTAAGACTAAATCAAAAATGCCTGTCAAAATTAACACTGGTGCAGGTGCTGACAAAAGAACTTTCTATTATTTTTTTATTTAATTATTTTGTTCTTCTGCAGAATACAAATGGAAAATATTTGTAAAAATAAATGTGTTTTGGTCCATGCAATGAAATCTAATAGGTCCAAACATTTTTAGAATTCACATTTCTTCCAAAAAAGAAGAAAGAAATGCATAAAGGTTTGAGAGTGCATAAATGAGGTTGAAACACTGCTGAATGCTGATCCTTTCTGCCAAAGAAGTGTGCCTGTGAATTTATAGGACATTTTGTTAGAAGTAAATTATTAAAAGTTCTATATTTTTAGTGCCAACACACAACACAACGTGAATGAAAGGTTGAGCTTTTGAGCCAGTGTCCTCTCAGGATGAAATACCTATTTTAGGGGAAGTCCTGCCTCACAAAATATGCTATCCATGATGGCAGTATGTGTGGTTTTTCTCTGCCTCACTCAACATGCTACCTTAAAAAAGCATACAGGCTGACTAATAAAAGCAAACATACTTATTTGGCTCCAGTAAAGTGGACAAGTACCAAAAACAAAAAAAAAGCAAAACAAAGACAAGGTGGAGAAGACAAGCTGAAATTTTTTATTTATTTTTTTTCCCCCAAAAACTACGGTGGCCCACTAGTGCACAACACAACGACATTAAAAAAAGCAAACAAGCTCACAACACAACGCAATTAAAAAAGTAAACATAAGCTCACAACGCAATTAAAAAAGCAAACATGAGACACCACAAGAAATTCTCAATGTAAGTGATTGATCTTAATATGTGTAATCGATTTTTAAATGAACAACGTGTTTTTACTGAATGTTTTGATATCCTGGTAATCTTAATGTATTGATTCATGAATTGAGCAGAAAATAAATCAATATTTTCGATTTGCACAGTTTAGCTCTGCTAATTGTGCTCAATGGACTCTACGGTCACTTCTGCCCCACATGAAAAAATACTATAGTAATTTATAGTAAATACTATGTTTTTGAACTATACTATAGTAAAGTACTTGAATTAATTTGTTGTGGTAATTCTATAGTTGCTGTGATAACAACTATAGTAATACATAGTTTTCTACAACTATAGGGCATATTATACTACAATACACTACAGTTTACTGAAGTAAAATCTAAAGTATATTACAGTATTTCTTACAGTTTATCAGTTCACTATAGTTAATACTAAAGTATGCTGTAGCATTCATTAAAGTGTTGTAAATGCTATAATATATACAGTATAATACACTTTACTATAGTATGGTTCAAAAACACTATAGTATTTACTATAAATTACTACAATATTTTTTTATGTGGGGCATTTTTCCTCAGGGGGCTTACATACATCCGGTGCTGTGCCGGAAGCCATTGTTCCTTACGTAGAGCTTTCAAAATGACAATAGGAGAAGATTTTTCAGCTTACAAGAGCTTCTCCGGATTACTGTAAATGAATTTCATCGCACGGAGAAGGGCATTTAACGTTTCAATTTACATCGACAACTTCTAGCAAATCTAAATCAAAGTCAAAAGTCTGCTTTATTGTCAATTCTGCCACATGTACAGCACATACATACAGAGAATTGAAATTGCATAACTCTCAGACCCTTGGTGCATACAGTTAACACTAAACACTAACAATAGACAGATAAATACAATTTAAATATATATACATATAAATACAAACTATACAGATATACAAACAAGGACATTGTAAAACAGAGATAAAGTGGCATAAGGCACATGGCAGATAGAATGGAAATCAGTTAAATAAACAAACTGCAGATATAATGTGTAGTGCAAAAGAGCTTATCAATCTGTTTAAAGTGATAAAGAGCTCTATAGCTAATCTAGCTAATAAGGCTGGATAACCTGCACCGATTTGATCAGCACTAAAATAGCAGGGCTAAGTTAGAGTTTAGCTTTACACTCCGTGCACCTCAGGTTTTTATAACTCCTAAGAGATAGTAGCAATAACAACAGAGGTCCTGGTAATCCACATTTGTTTGTAATTGTGGCTCTGATAGGTGTTTGCTGTGATAGGAATTTCACTTAAAGTATTTTGAATACTGTTCTCATTTTTAGATTGCCATGTATCGTAATAAACCTCAAGTCTGACAGTTTCTGGCAGTTCATTGTTATATTTTCAATTTTTATTATCTGTAACCTGAAGCTTGAATTGATTGTTTACATTAAATATAGCAGTTTTCCAGGGATCCCGAACACAAACATGAAGCTGTTCAGTAAAAAAGCAAATAAGATCAGAAATGGTTAAGAGGGATAAGGAGATCCTTTGAAATATTACTGAACTCTTTACAGTGTATTGGCATGTTTGTAACATTATATAGACTATTAATTCTTCATAATTTATTTTAAATATAGTTTAATTTACAATGTAACAATTTAAATGCACCTGAAAGTAATTCAAAATGTATCTGAAATCAATTCAATATGTAACCCAATGTAATTATCTTCACAGATTGTTTTAAAGGACTCCCATCCATACTGTTACAGCACTGTACCAGACAGCACACTATCCAAAACTGAGAATCAATGCAGTTCCTCCTGTACAGAGCTGCACTGAATGGAGCACAGCTGTCACAATAATATTAACATGCCCCATTGGTATGCCTAGAGAGTCAAGCCAGGTCCTGTCAGTGGGATGGTGGTCCTGTTTGCAAGAAAGGAAACTCGCTGAGTGGTTATGGTAGGAGTAGACTGTCTAATATTGTTACATCATCTTTTCGTATCTTGCTATATTCATAATGTATAACATGCCTATATGATTAGCCCAAGCAGAAAAAAGACAAAAACACAATCCTATTGGATATGGCTCCATTCATAATGTATGCAACATGCAACATGCAATGACAGTGGTGGAAGATTTTTTATTTTTTTAATGGTTAATTTACACGATACCTTTGTTTTTCATCTTAGGAGACCGCTTTACAGTGGTGTCACCAGCGATCTGCCTGACCTATCAGTCCTCCAAGTGGCAGAAGTGTTAAAAAAAAACATACCATTACACTATCATAGTTATTAGTATTTTACATAACTATTACAATGTATCAAAGTTTCTAAATTTTACGTGTTTATATTACACTAGTGAGCAAGATCTCGTATTAAAGTTACATATATATATATATATATATATATATATATTTGCATTTACATTATATTTATTTTACATTTTATATTCTAGTCTGTATAAATAAAACCAAATTAATCCATCCCAAGTGTTTTGTGTAAGGCCAGATCTCTCTGTGGAAGACCGACTGAAAGGTGGACCATGAAGAGGAGGAACTCATCGAAGGGCTGCAGACACTGACACTGTCAAAATAAATTTTAAATAATTATGATGCATGCATGTAACGTGCATCAAAAAATAAAATTATATATATAACATTTTCTTTCTCTGTCACAAACAATATAATATCAATATTTACCATTGCATTGCTTGTTATTCCAGCTTCACTCCTCGTTGTAGCTGTCCTTGCTCTGGTCACATGTACCATGCTGTGGGATGCAGGTTCAACTCTCCAAAAGGCCATTGAATGGTTTTACATCTCAAATCTAGATTGGATGAGACACCACACAATATAATAACAATGCCAGCTGGTTTGCCTACACTGAACTTGAAGGTTACTTTAAAAATGTATAATGTATTGACATGCAAGTGCTCTTATGAAAAAACATTGATTTTAGCTGGGGTTTTAGCTTATTCTCCCTCGTGTCATTCTAAACAATTATGCATTTCTTCTGTGGGGAAAAAAATATCTAAATAGGTGACTGACACTAACATTATTTACAACATTTCTGTACGCCAGTTAAGAAAGCAAGCCATATGGGTTTATAACCACATAAAGGTGAGTATATGATGACAGCTTTATTTTTATTTTTGGGTGAATCATCTATTAAATCATTAACACGTGTTGCCCAGACACATAGAAGAGGTTTTTAAACAAACAGGCAATCACAGCAACAAAAAAAAAATTCACAATAGGTCTACATTGTGCTCGGTAATATAGTGAAGTATATAAGGGTTTAGGTCTTACCTGGTGAAAGAACCGTATACTGTCCTCATTCTTGAAGTGGCGACTGTAGTATCAGAAGTGATGTTAAAATCCTTACATCTACTACTCTGAATCCACTTATTGCGAGTTTCTTCATCCAGGGGAGACGTGCGAAAAACCTTTGAGAAGCCTCACAAAATGGGACACAGCAATAGCAGGACAAACCACCCTCACGGTTGTACTCTAGTGGGCCACCGTAAAAAACACTTTAGGTACAAGCAAACTATCACTGATACGTTGTCATTTACAAAAGACACTTACTTCACACTCATCTTTAAGGGTTTTTATTTCAAGTAATTATCCATGATTAAACTGAACCTAAAAAATCGATATGATTCCTAATGCCTCAAACTACACTTTTGTTCTTTAATTTTGATATTTCTTTGGCTGCTGACTTTACAAGTGATCAAGCATATGACAAAAAATAGAGGCAACTTCTGTCTCAGAGGTAAATACTGATGCGTACTTGTGCCATGCGCAGTCTCTGCATGCGTTGGTGTAAATCTGCTCTCTTCCGTCCAGCCTCTGTGTCCTCCACAAGCAGCTTCACAACATCAGCTCCATCCCGCAGGTCCATAGCATGAGCCCGCAGCATCACAGCAGCTTCCTTCAGTATGAACAGCAGGATCACCACGGGAATGTAGTCGGCCAGACGCTGATAAACTATCTGATGGATTGAGAGTGGGAGGTTTTCAGTGCATTCAGTACCAAAAACACAAGCAGTTAACATTAAAATCAAGAACTGATTTAAACCTCATAGTAGATGATCAGTTTATCAAGCGTCAAGCTCCTGGTGTCAAAAACAGCACAGTTGTGAGGTGAGGTTGTGTTCTCTCCCGTATCCAGACTAATGGACTCGTACTCCTGTTGCTTTTCCACAAACTTGAAGTCTACAATTTTCTGGGTAAAAATGGGATCCTGCGTGTACACAATTTACTCCATGTTAATGTACTCATGAATCCTCTTCTCCACCTTGCTTTCTTGCTTTGATTGAATGTCATCAATATGGTTCTAAGGGAATATACACCAGAAATGTAATGAAATGTAAAATAAAATGTAGACTTTAATTGTCTATTTAATGTAATCCACAATTGTCAATTTAACCTACCAGTATTATGTGTCTCAGATGAGGGTAGTTTGGGAAACACAGCTCACACATGACCCTGAACTCCTTCTGCACAATACCTAAGATATTAAATGAAAACTGTAATTATTAATCATTAACCTATTATTAACCTCGGATGAGCTTCAAAGTATCCAAAGCTGGGTGTTTAAGGTCTCCAACATGTTTCTTCACCATTGATTCATACACACAGTAGTCACTGTTTTACGGACTCTCTGACTAAAATCAAATAATCCTACAATAGTCATCTCAAATTATAAGGTTAGAAGTGAATAGTGATAGTTTTGTATGTAAAAATAAAGCAGTTATCACTCCACTTGTCCTTCCAGAAAAGCTGTATGTCTTTGTATTAGTGGAGGAGAATTTCCAGTGACTCTTTCTGCAGGTACAAAGTTATTCCATTAGGTGTATGAGTGAATGAGTGAATCGACTCAACTGATTCAAAATGAATCATTCTGGAACGAACATAACTAATGTGTAATTGAGCGGTTATTCATTGGCGGAGGTAATGATTGGCCAGTAACTGGCAATATTATGTCTAAAATATTAGTTACTCAATATTAACTTCTTGCTTATTGGACTGTTTTATAAAGCAATTTCTCGCTCGCAATTATATTGTTGGTCTAAATCTATCAACAGCAGTCTTGTGCGTGCTTAATTATGCAGGTTTGAAATGACATGAAGATGAGTAAATGATAACAGAATGTCATATTTGGGTGAACTGTACCTTTGTAGTGTATTGTACGTTGTGTCGAATCATACCAAGATAGTTATATATCTATGTGACGTACATGATGCTTTGGAGCTACTCAGATGACATTCCCATTGCTTGAACACTGGTCAAAGGTACGAATAGAGGTTCCCATTGTCTGATTCTCCTGTTCTACACAACTCGCTTATCTGGTCACCGAACTCCAAGATTTTCTACACATACAGAGAAACAAAAGTTCAAGTGTATTAATTTTAGTCAGGCCAGTTTCAGATATTGGACAATATAAGTAATGAAGTACCTTGCTGAGATAAGGCCCCATTCAATCAGGTTCTAAAGGAGGACCATCAGCATAATTCTTAAGCTCAACTCTCACTGCAGACAAGTGGATATGAATTTGATCTCTTAGAGATGGAAGTGAAGACTGTAAAATAAGGAAGAACTCAAGTTTAGTGTTTCGGAATATTTCACCATGTTTACACTTGCCTTGATATGTTCCACCAGCTCTTTAGTGGGTCTGGTGGAAAGGCAGAAAAAAACAAGGGAAGAACAGAATGCAAATATACTGTGAATTTTTATGGGAAGTAGCCAATTTGTATGCCCACTATATATGTGTGTGTTTTTTATTTTTATTTTATAACACTTATCACACTTGGAAAATAATTGTTCTTGTTCTTGTTCTGTTAAAAAAGTCCATTTTTAACAGTTTAACAGAACCATATTTCACCATGAGTAAATTAATTAAATATAATCGCTGTGCTGTATATTTAATTTATAATATTTAAGAGACCTGAATGAGGAAGCAGTTACCACAAAGCTGACTTGCAAAGTCTAAAAAAAGATATTAGCATTTGATGTTTAATACAAACCTGCAATGCAGTTTCAGTAAATCATTTCCATAAAGTTTAAAAAAAAAAAAAAAAAGTGGTTTGGTTTATGGGTTGCAGCATTATTATATAATGTATAATTTATTATAAAAATACTGTAAATCTACAACCTCAACATATTATTTAAAAAGTTTTTTTTCCCCACTGTATGACTACCTGTGACTTCAACTTAAGTGCCACTTGAGAACACTGTCAGCAACAAATATGCACAATGAAAACTTTTTTTTGTCAATAGTGTAAAAATTTATAAAGCACAGCTCACACAGACGTCATTTTCAAACCAAGCAGCTTTCTGTTGGTCAATGCTTTGAATCTGCATGACAAACTTGAACCTGCTGCAAAATCAGCACGAGGAAATCTTCTCACAATCGTGTGGATTCCTGTTGAAATGACCCTCTGAAATTTGCAGAAATGCAGTAAATGTGACTGCACCTTTTCATTTCTGTGCTCAAAATGAGTCATTTCATTAGCCTTACACATTTACAGTTAACTCATTTCATACATCCTATGTATTATTTGATTATTTGAAATCATTAAATATATTATGTTAATGTTAATATAATATTAAATGTGTTAAAATAATATTGTGTTAAGCAGACTACACTAGAGAGCGGAGTTATGGAAAATCGGGTTTTCAATTAGTCACAATTTGTTTGCAGTTTTTAAACAAAAGCAATTGTCTACGAAGAAAAGAACATAAAAACATTTTCTATTAACTCTATTAAAGGCACTAAATAAATATGAAAGACAAAAGACTGAAACAATAACTTTAATCTCAATGCATCCAAGAACCTGAAAATAAGGGGGAATAAACTAAACATGAATTATCCATTATGTACTGTACTGAACTACAATGAACTCTAGAACTACAGCTCTGAACATAGCTGTGAACACTCTCCTCAAAAATGTCTTGAGAGGAGCAACTTAACCATGAAATGCTTTAATTTAAGTACGTTATTTTAAATACCCTCAGAACAAGCAACACTGACAGTTTTCAGTGATCTCAAAATCTCTCGATTAGTTTTTCAAACAAAAATATTAATCTTTTTCTGTCCTCGGCATATGGGGAGTCTGGTTCAGTGTGTCCTGTGCCGTTTGTCTCAAGAGCAACGGCGGTGAAAGTCTCTCTGTCTCTTTCAAGGGCCGCTCTGTCCCGCTCCAGTCTCGCTCTGTCCTGTTCCAGCGAGGCTCTTTCTCGGTCAATCGCAGCTCGGTCCTTTTCCAGCTGCGCTCTGTCTCTCTCCAACGCTGTTTTCTCCCTCTCTGCGACGGCCTTCTCGCGCTCCAACAGCACTCGCTCTCGGTCCAGGTCTGCGTGCTCCTTCTCCAGCAGCTGTCGCTCTCGTCTGAGTTTGGCTCTTTCAAAGTGCAGCTCGTCTTGAGTCTCTGGAGGGCTTTTTTCAATGGGTCTCGCTTTCACGCTTTCTGCTGTAACCGATGAGGGTCCTCCATCGGCTACTGTCGCTTGAGTATTGACCTCGATTACTGAATGTGTCAGTAATTCTAGAATATCACTCCCCATTTCTACTTGATACATCTTCTTGCTGGGCTGGGCTGCACATTCAGACTCATTGGCCAGGTTGGTCAGTAAAGTCGGTTTAGGAGGGTCGACGTCAGTGGGATCACCATCTACGGCCTTCTCCATGAGTCTGAACCACCGCCAGGATTCGGGTTTAACTGTTTCAACGTCCTTCGCGAGAGCTTTTAAAACCTAGGGAGGAAAGATAGAGAAACTACATCAGGAGAATTGCATGGATACATATTTAATTTATAAATAGATTTTTATATTTTCTGAAGAACAAAAGTATTAGTGGTGTGTAGTTATATGAGTACATAATTTTAACTGAAAATAAAGAATTTGTCCATTCTATGTGTCCATCTTACCTTGTATTTGCATTTTAAATTCTCCCACTTTCGTTTTGCTCTTTGAGAAGTAATATCTCCATCCAGGTTGGATTTCGTCTCTTGTATGAACAGCCTACAAAAGGAAAAAACACTTTGTCACTTTATCTTTAAAAACTGCTTATATTATAGAAAAGAAAATACCTGGGTTTTAAAACTGGTTACCCCTAGGAGGCTACATAAATTTGGTTGACCACCATGTCAGTGAAAATTTGAGATTTATTCATTCATTCATTTTTATAATGTTTCTTTAAGATATTACGTAAATGTTTAAAATTGTTATATTAAATGTATCATTTTATTTGTATATTTTATTGTTATTGCTGAATTAATATTAAAACACTAATTTCTAAAAACTCAAAAAAATCATGAAATCAAATCATGAATTCATTGTTCCATTATTTGGCTGTTTATTTTTAATGCCTTGCTTGTTGAATGTTGTAGTTAAATATTCTCTGTCCATCTGATTTGTAACTATATTTATTGCAAAAAAAAAAAAAAAAAAAAAGTCTAAACTAATCCAATTTCTTAATTGGCATACAGAAATGTTGTAAATAATGTTAGTGTCAGTCAGCTATTTAGATATTTTTTTCCCCACAGAAGAAATGCATAATTGTTTAGAAAATCTAAAGTGGGTAAAAAAAAAAATACACAATTAAATATAACTAAATATTTTCCAAATAATATTTTAAATGATAAATTATACAACATAAAATTTAAAAATAAATTATTAATAAATAAATAATTTTAAAATATATTAATTTACACTAAAGCCAATAATTATAATAAAATTTATATAATTAGATACCAACCTTTTTTTGTTAATTTTACATAGTATAAATGGGTTATCATATATGAATCATATGATCTGTCATTATATGTCACAGCATAAATGGGGGCCCAAGTATTAAAAGTTTGAAAACCCCTTCATTAAGAGTTCTCTATTGTAAAACAATAGCAACAACAAACAATTACGCATATATAATTGGATGCAAAGACATGTACTGCAGATGTAAAATGAATCACAATGAGTACATACTCCCAGCCATTTCTGCATGTGTTCCTCCAGCCTGAGAATAAATAGCCATGGGCCATGCGCCACCTGATCAGTGTCTCAGTGTCCTTGTGAGACCCTGAAACACAACAGCGGTGCAGACGGACAGTGCGGCATGAATTCACTGTAGCTTTGGTGCTGCTGTAACATGTGATTTTATACATGCACAACAAACCGCCCAGTCAAACCACACCATAAACACTGACAACTGTCAGTCTGAAATAATAGTAATAAATCCTTATTTATTAACCGAAAGCAGCTGCACATATCAAGTGCATTAACCCGGGTTTAAATCCACCGTGAATTATATATAAACTCATAAAAGAGAGTTATGGTAATGTGCGAAAGTTTTGCATGCGTGCACACAGTGCAGCTTTACACAATGACACTCACACTGTTGAGATGGTTGCGCCATTTCTTAAAGGGGAAGAGGCGGCCAAACTCCTCTTATGAAGATATACAGTAATACCATGAATATTATTGTTTTCTTTCACTTCTTCAGCAACCGTTTGCGTCTCAATTACAGACAGCACTTCTTCACAGCTTTCTAACAGACGGACGAATGATATTAGATTATTGCTCTCTAGCGGTCAGGAGAAAAACAACTCTCAGTTATACCATAGAAAAATTATCAATTTAAAACATTTTGATATAAAGTTAAAAAGACCTAAATTTTAATCTTTTTTAAATTAAAAAAAATTAATAATAATACAAATCACACAAAGGCACATAACAAAATTATCAAAAAATTAAACGAAAACGAACATGAAAACTGAAAAGTTCATTAAAAAATTAATAAAAACTAAAATAGCATATAAATAATACTAAAATAACAATGATGAATAAAAGTAAGATTTTTCTTTAAAAAAAATATTTTGAATTATACCCATTTTAAAAAAAATATCTGCATTATTTATTGCTTATAATTTTTATTATACACTATATATATATATATATACACTTATACACTATATACACGTGATAATAATATACACTGGGTTTTTTTTTTTTTTTGGTAAAAATTACACTAAAAACTGCATGTGAGACCGGGACTAGTTACACTTTCTCTAGTGTATATTTTTCATTGTAGGTTTTTTTATTTTTTTGTGAATGCCACAAAACTAAAACCATAAAAGCCACAAACCATAAAGACTTGATTACAAAAAGAAGCAAGACTAATGACTAGTTTTGTTGAACACACACACATTACCTTTTGTGACTCTATATGGGGTAAGCTGTCTCTACAACAGAACCTGACATTAAACAGTTTTTTACTTTTCAGCAAAGTTTTAAGTTTCTGAATGACAAAAAGGTGGACCATGAATCTTGTTTTGACATTTATTGTGTGGCACAAATGGTATCCTTTAAATTACAGACACATTATTTTACATAATTTCAGAAATAAAGCATCACACTCCGGCGTTTCTTTTAACATTTACAAATCCGTAAACAAATCTCAAAAATATTTTAGTTTAGGTGCACCCTGTTAATGAATGTGAAATCCATTCTAGACTGTGTACGTTCAACAAATGTGTTTGATTTTGGATTGAAAAATTCCAATAAAATTGTGTCATTCATATATATATCTTCAAACAACAACCAAGGATTGTTCAGATAATCCCATTAACTCTTCGCAGTATCTGTTTTTCCCTGAGGTTTGCCCTCTTCTCAGACCTGCTTCAGATTTTTTCAATCACCCGTTTGAGTAAGAATATTAATCTTTCTCTGTTCTTTTCATGGGGACAGTCCAGCCCGTTGCATGCTGAACTGCTTTTCACGTGATTTGTGATATGCGCCGACCTTCTGTCTCTTTCAAGGGCCGCTCTGTCCCTCGTCAAAGCTTCTCTGTCTTTCTGCAGTCGGGCTCTGTCCTGTTCCAAAGACGCTTTGTCTCTGTTAACTGCAGCTTTGTCCTTCTCTACCTGGGCTCTGTCCCGCTGAAGCGCCGCTCTTTCCCGATCAGCAAGGGCCCTTTCCCGCTCTAGAAGGGCTTTTTCTCTGTCCAGGCCTCCGAGCTCCTTTTCTAGAAGCTGTCTTTCTCTTTGAAGTTTGGTTCTCATGATGTCCAACGAGTGATTTTCTGTCGTCTGCTTGCCTTTTTGTCTTCCCCGCTTAACCTGATGCGGTCTGGAGGCCGGCGGCACGTTCACCGAAGTTCCTTCTTCTTCCAGAAATTCCAATATTTCCCCTCCGACTTTGATTTGGCGTAGCTTCTTACTAGGATGAGGTGCATTATCATTGTTAGCTTCCGACGTGATCACTTGCTGGCTGATCTTTTCATCAAACTCTTCCCCCAGAGCATCATCCATGAGATTGAACCATTTCCAGCAGGTGGGGTTCTTCTCCACTCCAGTGGGGGGATATTTTGCATCCTTGTAATGAATAGTGAAATGCATTAAATATGTTTTGTGGAAGTTGGCATTTGCAAAACACAATTAGCAGTGAAACCAACCTTATATCTTGCTTTCAGGTTTTCCCACTTTTTGGCAATCTGCTCAGTTGTCATCTTTTCCTCAAGCCCCATTTCTCTTAGTATTGCACTGAAAAAAATAAATAAATAAATAAGCAAAATAATAATTTTGAATCTGAACACAGATTGTGAGAAATCAAGGCACAGTTAAAGATTACAAATCTCACCTCCAGGCTGTTTTGGACGAGTTTTTCCTCCCGTCAAAAAGCGCTGAGTTGCTGGAGCGCAGCTGGATCAGTTTTGTGATATCCTCAGTAGACACTAGTGCACATAAAACAGCCAGTTAGTTAGCTTAATGCGCGCATTACTAATTAGTTTCGCGCAAAAACGAACGACTTACTTTTATAGATGAGTTTAGAGCTGGTCGACGCCGAATCCATATTTCATATCACTTCGTAAAACAGATTTCTAGGGCCCTTAATAGTGCACGTTGGGAGTGTGCTTCTGTTAACACTCCCTCTCAGTGAAAATGGCGCCGCGCGCGCACAGCCTGGATAGGCTGCCTACTAAGTGCCCTTATTTTGAAGGAGTGGATTTGCGTGCTTTAAATGCGTGTAACATATTTCTTGAATATGTTGGTTCGAGTTAAACAGAATAAGCACGTGTGATTAGAACAGTAAACCCAAACGCATTAACGAGTTATTTTCATGGCTACTGATTAGGCTAAAACACCAAACCAAAGAGCAAAGGAAGGTGATTAGCATTAAATGTGGGCGTGGCTTACTAGACCGAAGGGTGTCTCTAATAAGTACAATAATAATTTTACCTCGACTATGTGTGTTATTAAACTCTCTGAATCTCATTATTATGTTTGAATTATTGTCTAGATCTAGATTAAAGACTTATAGTCTTAAAAAACAACTGTAATTGGATCTATCCCGCACAGCGCTGAGAAAAATAACAGGCGCCGCGAGACAATACGATCACGTGTCCGCTGTTACTTTTCTCAGCGCTTATCAGAACTGATCAATCAGAGCCGTTTGTGATTACTAGATGAGGATTTTTAAAATCGTTTAAAAGCGAGATCGTGAAGTTTTCCATGCTAAGTGTTCTTAAAAATAAGTGTATCTTAAATTTAAGTTCAGTTCTGTAAAACTATTTTTTTATTTTTTTATTTTTTATTTTTTTGCACTGCGGGCAAACAATACAACTTTCAGATTTTTTATTTGTTTTCCAGTAATGAGCTTTCTAAAACTTCTAAAACATCATTCTGTTCTATAAACTTCAATTAATCTATAGTACATGTTTCATCTACTGTATGTGCTTTGTCATAAACTTTTAGAAACAATCATATTGTGGTTTTGGCACAAACAGAACGCTATCATTTTTTAAAACAACCTTTCAAAAATGACAGAACAAGATGACTTAAACAAGGAACATACACATCAACATAATATTAATTTATCTTTAAAGGGTAGTTCAACAAAAAAATAGATAAATAAAAATAATTATAAAATGCATTCAGTCTCATGTTGTTCCAAACCTGTATGCCTTTTTTCTTCCGCTGAACACAAAAGAAGATATTTTGAAGATTGTTGGTAGTTAAACTGATTCAGGTCCGTTGGACTTCCATTGTATTGTTAAAAAAAAAAATTGTTTGGTTATCACCATTATTTAAAATATCTTCTTTTGTGTTCAGCAGAAGAAAGAAAGTCATACAGGTTTGTAACACCATGAGGTTGAATATTATGACAGAATTTCATAGGCAATGACTGTATGAACAAATGTATAGTACAAAGCAGTCAACTCCTTTTTTCCACAAATGGATCCTCACATGGAACAATTCTTTTCCATCGGTCTATCGGCCGCTCTGCTTTATCATATTGATATTGAAATGCATTTTGCATCATCAGTTCAGTCATGTGAAAGGGTGTCCTTTGTTGTCCAATGCTGTGGACCAAGGGGCTAATCTCTATGCATATGTCCTTAAAAGCACTGATGCTGTTTTCCTCTTAAATTATTAAGCTTCTTCAGCGGCTTTAAACCATTGAGAGAAGATTAGTGAGGTTATTCTGTGACGGTGTGTTTGTGCGTGCGCGTGTGTGCGCATGAAGTGTGTAATGTTGATGGGGTGTGTGTGTCTTCTCCTTTCTGTTCGAGCAAGGATGCTATTCGATATCTCAATGAGAGCAGTCCAACAGAGGCTGATCGATCCATCGGTGCCAATTAAACTTCAAAATAACATTTGCTGTCACATCACATTGCATCTATCACTCAAGCAATCAAAATGGATGTTTTGCACCTAAAATAAACATCTGGATCAGATACGGATGTGTATTTAACATGTTAAGCTATATGATCTTAGAAGTGCATGCATGTGTTTTTATCCTCAACAGAGAGTTTTTGACATGCACTGTATTGTAATTTCCTTCTATGTGAATCTGTGCCTCTCTAATCCAGCAGTCTGTATCCTGTGTTGGGGAAGAAGAGGGGGTTGTATGTGTCTCTGTAATCTTGCTATGTCTGTGTGGAACTGTGTTGGTAATCCTGCTCTGTGTGTGTGTGTGTGTGTGTGTGTGCTGGAGTGTGTTTCTCCAATGTAATCCTATGACAGTGAGCATTTGTGCACGTGAATGGTGGTCAATGTTAAAGAATACATGCCTTGTGCATTTAGCATCATTTTACATTGTATGGCCAGCCACACAGGCACACGCTGAACTCCATGTGTGGGCAGGGTTTGACATCATCAGGCGTCATTGCTGTGCTGAGGTGATATGGGAGGGCAGGATCAGCGAAGACATTTGGCTTGATCTCTAACTTTCCAGAGGCGTGGCTGGGGGAAGGGAATGACTGGTTCGGAATGACGAACTGGAATTAGGATAAAGATAGGAAGTAGTCTCCGATCAGCTTTTCCAAATTTTAAACCTTATGGAAAAATCTGCAAATCTGGTCTCATAGTGTAGATATCTTGGGTTTAATGCAAAACAGGAATGTGTATTAATCCAGGTGTTAAAAGAGGTTAGTAGTGGGTCTTCTGTTGTGAAAAAGAATTTATTATGGAATAATTAAATGTAAAAGAATATGCTTATAAATGTCTGAACTGAATGTAATGCTTTAAGACACTTAATAGCATGTTATTTACAATTTAATAAAAATTTATTATAGTTTAAATTTACATTAAATGCAATTAGTTGAACTCGAGTGCTTTTGACCCACACTGTAAAAAAAATTCCGTAAAATTTACGGTAAAAAACTGGCAGCTGTGGTTGCCGGAATTCTACCGTAAAATATACGGTAGCAATGTTTTAGTTTTTACGGTTTTAACTTAAATTTACAGTTAATTACCGTAATTTCATTAACTGATATAATGTTAATATACCAACCTATTGAAGTACTGAAATCTGTTTTGTACATTTGTATTACACTGATAACCACCAAATGCAGGTGGTGATGAGAAAGTCACATGATGAAACAAAGCCCATCACAAGCAGATTTTAAATAATAACATATATAGAAAGTGCACAGTGTCATTCACACAAACACTAAACACTATCATGGTGAGACTCATTAAACTGAAATATGCAATAAACATTAATTTAACAACATTAGATGTAACATACAACCCTAATTAACATAACTGATAAGAAAAAACTAAGAAGAAACCTAATTATTTCAAAGAAAAAACATCAAATTCAAACAAAATTTGAAATGCAATGCAGGGAATTCTGGGAACGTCAATTTACGGTTTTTCTTTACATTCTTTTTCACTTCCAAAAGCGGTATTTCACCGTAAAATTGTCTGAAATGTCTATTACAGTTTTTCACCGTATATATTAGGGGAACTTACCGTTAACCATTTAACAGGTTTTTACAGTAGCTTTTTCACAGTTTTTTACCGTTAAAATCACGGTCATTTTTTACAGTGCACTTAAGTACTTTTTTATGCAATTTCATACATTTATTGTCTTTGAAATATGGTTAAAGCGATAAGCATTCATATGCTAAATGTCACTTCTATTGAAACTTTAATGTCATGTAAATACATATATGTAATGATGAAGTTGCAATTAAGGACATTTAAAGTTTAGATATCTACATGATATTACATTTAGTTTAAATGCAATATCAAATAACACACTACAGTTAAAATTACAATCAAGTACTTTACATGTGCTTTAGTATATTAGTCAACACATTAAAATATGTGTACTTTAATGCTTGACAAAACATTATTAAAATGATTTACTTTACAAAAAAGCTAAACGTTTAATTTGACATGATTACAAAGTGCACTTTTTAAAGCTACTTAAGTGTTTAGTCATAAAAGTGTACTCTCTTGGAACATAAAAAATATTTTAAAGAACTTACTTCCGTTATACAGACATAAAATGCTATAGAAGTCAATGGGAACCAAAACTGTTTGGTTCCCAAAATTCTTCTAAATATTTTCTTTTGGGTTTCACAGAAAAAGAAAATCAGAGAGGTTTGGAACTACATGAGTAAATTGTCAATTGATGACAGAATTTTTATTTTTGGGTTGACTATCCCTTTAAGTGGCCTTCTATTTCATTATTAATATTATATTACCTGCAAGTACAGTTTTTACAAATATACTTTTAAGATTTGATGCACACTACAAGTGCACATTTAATACAAATAAGCACACTTCTTTTTCTCAAAGGTTGACACAGCAAATTGGAGGCAGGGGCGGATGCTCAATCCACTCTGGGCTATGGAGCAGTGGGTTTAGCGATGGAGCCCGCGTCGCAAGAGCCTGCCGCGCTGTAGCCGAGCGGATAGGCAGGACTATTTATAGCTAATCCTGTTTAAGCGAGGTCATGCTCTCTACCGTCCCTGAGACAGAGCAGTGGAGTTAAACGCTCGCGTGCCAGCGTATGAGAAGCACCGCGTGTGCTTTTAGCTCATCGTACCAATCAAAAAACACAACATAGACACAAATCACATCCAGGATTTTCTATGCTTATTTTTGCAGTAGTATCACTGTAGGAGGCAGGGCCGTAACCACCATAGACTCTGAGGGGGGCGATTATACTATTATAATACCACATAATTGCATATGGCCAAACAGTACACCCTAATTTTTAATTACCTTGATGATGCTCTGCTGCACTTCATTACCCATTGTTGTGTTTGTCATTATGATGACAAAATGTTTATATTTTCAGTCAGCCTCAGCACTCATCAGTGTCAAAATGTTTGAGATGGCCAATAAAATAAAGAAGCGGGGCTTTACTTTGTGTGACGCTTGTTTTTGGTCAAGGAGTGTGTAAAATTAACTCTGTTACCAAGGTAGAGTGACAGTGTTGACAGTATGTAACAGAATTGACAGTCACGTGTGTGTTTCTCTGTGTATGACTGTCAATTCTGTTACATACTGTCAACACTGTTACTCTACCTACAGAGTTTGACAGTAACAGAATTGACACTGAATAATTCGGACAGCAAGAAATCATGATTTTCAGCTATATAAGACACTTCTTACAGAAAAGATTATATTATTATGGCCTGTAACATCCTGTGATCCATGACAATGAGTAACAAGTTATTAAAAGAATTAAAAATATAACTATTTGAAAAAATATAATGAATTTGGTTATCAAATGTACCTACAATTACAGAATCACCCATATGAAGAGTTCCAATGCAAAAGCCTCTAAAAGCCATCTTGGTCAAAAATGAGATAACGATACTGAGTGAATGCTCTCCACACATAGTATATGTTCATCAAGTACTTTCACTTCAAATGCGCTAAATCCCAGCCTCAACCCATTCAGAAATACCAGTGCTTACATAGAAACCTATACATAGTAACCAGAAATAAATGCTAATTTTAAAGAAAAGCGTCAGACGTACTTAGAGGCTTTTGCATCTGAACTCTTCATATATATATATATATATATATATATATCCAAACATATCCAAACATTCATTTTGCCATTAATTACAATTAATTGTAATAATCCAGTGAGATTTTTGTTTGCACAAGGAGTCTGACAACAACCAGTGCTCAACACATACTAAATCCAGAAGAACTGTGGCAACGTCTCTAAGATGCTTCAAGAGACCTACCTGCAAAGCTACCTGAAAAACTATGCGCAAGTGCACCTAGGGCAAAAGCTGCTTTAAATGCAAAGGATTGTCACACCAAATGTTAAATTAATTTAGTTAATAGAAGTTAATTGATAAAGAAAATCTATTTATGACATTATTTTTGACAGCGTCCTCATTTTACAGCATTTTTACTCAAGTGCCTAAAACTTTTAACGGTACTGTAACTTTGCAGGTAGGTTTCTTGAAGCATCTTGGAGACATTGCCACAGTTCTTCTGGATTTAGTCTGTCTCAGTTTGTTCATGTCATTCCAGACGGATGAGATCAGATCTCTGTGTGGAGCACTGGCTGTTGTCAGACTCCTCGTGCATACAAAAATCTCACTGGATTATTACAATTAATGGCAAAATGAATGTTTGGAAATGTAAACTGATATTTCCTACTGACACACTACAGCAAAAGATAGAAATAACTGATTTAAAACCATTTTTTAGCTGGTGAAAATACTAGTGTTCTAATAATATTGGCCACCCCTGTATAATAGCTTCTATCCTGAATCTATAGTTATGTTTTTGTACTGACAAAATTACTCTCCATTAAGTCTTATATTAAATGTGGATGGATTGTGTGGAGCTAAAGCCTTCATTTTTTTTTTTTTTTTAATAATTTGTAAATCTCTACTATGGCCCTCCTCTTGTTGCTAATAATTATACATAAAGTTTGGCCCGCTTGTCCATCACATCGACGTATCTTTGCTGGTTGCTGGTGATGACAGCTGTTTCAACAGGGTATGACACCTGTACCTGGGACAAGCTCTGGCCAATGGGAGTCTGAGTTAAATCCCGAGCCGTGCCTCTGACGTAAACACTCCACAGACGGGCGCGCGGTGGGCGGGTCCTTACGGATCGAGTTGTAGATCCACGGCGCGAGACTGTTGATGCCAAGTGGAACTGACGTGCACCGGTTCAAAGTGAGTACACATGTATGCGAAGAAAATCTGTTATTATACACTATATAGGTTAAAAGGGTTGTTTCAGATATTACAGTAGGGACCAAATGACTTTTTAAATAACAAATAGAGATTGAAATTGTTAGGTTTAGTGGCGGAAACATGCTGTTTGAAGTTATTCTAATAATTTCGGAATCGCGTGATTAAGACTCGTTTTTATGCATGCCTGTTTTTATTTCTTTCTTAGTCCTAAATGTTCTGCTTTATAAGTTACCTTCTGACAACAAAATTTTATGCAAATTTATTACTGTTCCGTCTCTTTCCAAATATTTACGCACGACTTTATGCGTAAAAACGTTTTCAGTGCAATCTCTAGAGTATTAAATTTCAACTGCATGCGTCAGTCGAATTTAGTTTAGTGATTGAGAGTTTTTTAGTTTCTCTTGTAAACGTAATGTGTATAAAGCCTTTGCAAGACTGAGATCATATGGGCCCATTACTGCGCGCAATGCTATTTGAGTCGCCAAGAGGATTTTGCGTTGATGGCACAGTGACTTCATAACTGCCTTGTAGCATGCTTTATGCTTTGGTGGTCAGTGAGCTTTGGGTTTGATTCGTCTTCAGGTTATGTCATGTTTATAATTTTATGGTGATAAATTAGACCAGTAGAATGGCATAATTGCAACATTTTAACCAGTCAGGATGCTAATTATGGGGAGTTAGTCAAAACAAGAGGTTGATGGGCTCTTAAAACATGCTTTAATATTAATATATACGTTACTATGTATATACAGGTTTTTGTTTAGATAACCCTGAAGTTTCATTACAAGCTAGTCATAGATTCTAATAACAGCAGAAGGCCAGGAGGTGGTAACCATAGCAACAGCGCGCTGTTCAAGCGCTTTCCTTACGTAGACAACATTATTTATGTTATTATGGGTTTACACATTACAAATGTGTATCTCAAAAAAACTTTAGTATTTTGGTTTAGAAGTTTGAGATAACTTTTAAGATGACTAACTGTTAACTCACTTTGTAAAGGGAGGCAAAAGACATCAAACGTTAAACTTCAAATTACTTAAGGTAAATCCTTAAAAAATACTGACAGACTTTAAAGTCATTTATTTTGTGAGGTTTTAAAGCACTAGTTATTCTTTATTTTGTCCATAAACATGAACCATTGCCAGTGACTGCTGGATTTCTCTGTACAAAGTGCATTATGATACGCCTATGTGAAAAGAAGTTATTTCTTTATTGGAAAAAATAGCCTAGTGTTATGTGTCATACAGCAAAAATTTACAACACTAGACATATTAGGTAGGCTTAATGAAAGTCCTGTCTAGATATAGGCGTATTTATTTTGTCCTCTAAAATGGCTAGTTATTATGGCTGTCAAATGCTCATTCATCAGCATTTCTCACTTATTTGCTTTATTTAGACAGTAAGATTCCACATCTGACTTCCAGAGCATCATGCAGCATCACAATGTGACTCACACTCTTCATTCACAGCATGAGTAAATATAGATTTTCTCAGAAACGTTCACAAATTCTTTACGTATTCAGTTTATTTTTAAGAGCATTTAGTGTGGCACATAAATGACAAAGGTGCTGTTTGTAGATATTCTTTATCTTTGTTCCTCTCATAGATGATGGTGTACACAAAACATCTAATAGTGACATTCAGGCTGTTCTTTTAGCCTTATTCTAGCGATTCTTTATAAAATTTCTCTTTCATTGGTACAAGTTTATTTGTGATTCAAATAAATGTACCAAATAAAAGCTTTTTGTATACAGAAGAGCAACTCTTGTGCCTCAGGCTTTATCCGGCTGCACTTAGTTCCCTCAGAAGTCTGAATGAACTGAAGGTACTATCTAAAAATGAGTAAATATGTTTGTCTGTGTTCAACAGCGCATTCTCTTCCCTACAGCAGCAGTGGCTGTGTGTCTCACTACTGCCACAGATTGACTAATTAGATTACGCAAGAAGCTTTCCTGAGATAATCATTCAGCAAGCCATTTCCTCTAATGGAGACTGTGCTCCTCAAGACCGTCCACTGAAGGTCAAATAATTTTATGTAGTAAAGGAGAATTTTTGGCATGTCACTTTGTAGTACAGACTTGTGTTGTGTGGAGTAATTGTACGTGATGGCGAGTCGCTCAGGCTCTGAAAGCAGCACCTTTTGACTGTGTTGGTCGAGGGGCTGCATTTGTCTCGTTGCTACAGGAATGGACAAGTAAAACAAATCTGTAAGTACTTTATCTGTTTTATGATAATGAATTGAAGTATTTTGACTATCATGGTGTGTTTTAGTTTAGTCCTTCTGTAAAATCATTGGCAAGTTTTCTTCTGTAATTGTCAAATAAAATACGTATTTGATGCAGATTAAAAGGCAAAGGTAAAACTCCAATAGAAAGAAACAAAAGGTGCTTTAAAGTCTTAAAAATGCAAATTTATTCAAGATGACCTAAACATATATATATATATATATATATATATATATATACATATATATATATATATATATATATATATATATATATACATATATATATATATATATATATATATATATATATATATATATATATATATATATATACATATATATATATACATATATATATATATATAATATATATTTTGTCTGTAACCTTTGAGAGGGCTTGATGTCAATGCAAACCTTTGAATCTCAACATAATTTACAGTTATACAAAATCCTAGATTTCATTGCTGATTGTGATGAAAATTGTTTATTCATTTGTTCAATCCAGGGTTATTATAATTACCTAAAACTAAAAATAAAACTTAAACTTAATGACCTTCAGAAATACTGCCTTTACAAATAACTGAAATAAATTTAAGATGAAGCACTGAACTTTTTACTAGATATATATATGTTTACTAGAAATAAACTAAAGCTGAAATAAAAAAAAATAAATAAATAGTAATATTTAAAAAAACAAAAGTAGTTAGTGTCAAAAGAACATAAATGAAAACTGAAAATATTAATAAAAACGATAAAAATATATACATAATACTAATATAACACTGGTTCAATTGTTTGTTCATTCAATTACACTTTCTTTTGAATACCCTCTAAAACTTTATTTCCCACTCTATTTTTCGAACACAACTTCTGAGTCATGTCTATTGTCTTTGGCAGGTCTCTCTTCTTGACGAGACGCCGGTTTTATGTAACAGAACTAATTTTAGCATTCCGTTCTTTAAGCAGACGTAACAGATCTTTCCACTTAAGGGCTGTTACAAAAGCCAACTGTCACTTTGCATACCTGTCAACATCATCTTTATCCAGTGACATACGGTTTGATGTGACTTCCTTCGTTGATTGACAGTGGTACCAGTTGATCTGGCAGTTGTGACAGTACATGAATAATCACATTTTATTTGGTTTCAAGTGATAAATGGTCACATAAGCTGACATGGAAATGATAGAGCATATAATGAACTTGCTTTTGTTTTGTTTTAGATGTAACTTGGTGTAAATCTGATGATTTGACCTTCTGTGACTCCGATCAACCCAAGATGAGAGAAGATACATCAGAAAATCAAATGGAAATGGCATTTGAATTACATCTGGTGTGTCATCAGAAGAGTTGTTTTTTGCATCCCTGAGGAATTAAGTCTGGATATTGTCACTGCTTACCTCAGGGGAAGCCACTTCTCCTCCATTATTTGGTGCACTTCAGCGGGACTATGGCCAAAAACTCATTCCGTGGGTCGAAGTACAAAGCAGACGCCAATCATGATGGAGATTTTAGCTGCACACTCAAAGAACTTCGATCACTCATGGAACTCAGAGGAACAGATGGAATACAAAGGATTCAAGAGTGCTATGGAGATGTTCAGGGACTTTGTTCCAGGTTAAAATCATCACCAGTAGATGGTAAATATTCCTTTGCTACCAATGTTAATGTTAATGCATTAAATGACATTGATAATATGCACTGTTCTTTTATCACCAAACTTGATAAAAATTGATTAAAAAATGTATATATATTTAAAAAATTAAGTTTTAACTAAATTATTAAGTTTACAGAATTTGCAATTTTGGCCGAGCCGATAACAATAAATGGGCAATATTAAATTTAAATAAATTAAAAATAAAACACTAACATTTTAAATGTTAAAAGTGAATTTAGGCACCACAACATATAATATACAGTTTAAAAATGTATATTCATTTTAAGATTTGCTTAAGATTACATTTAACAGTGTATAAAATTGTGTGCTTTTAAATATTAACTATAGGTGAGCTTTAGATGACAATAAAGGTAATCTAAATGTAAAAACAGAGGAAATAAGCATGCACAATTAAATATACAATATTAAGTGATACCAATAAATGTTAAAAATCGGCCGGTTACCAAGATGGCACCGATATATCATGCATTCCTAGAAGAAACATCACTTTCAGTTTTGCTGAGCCTCAGGTCTTATTTAACCAAACGGTTTAGTGACGGTGAGGCTGGTTTAGCCTGGTGGTTATAGATCTGAGCTGAGCAAAGGTTGTATGTTCAAACTTCACAGGGGTTGATCCATGACCTCTCACTATTTCACCCTTGAGCAAGGCACTTAACCTCAGGCTCTTCCTGGAAGACTGTCTCTGTAACAAGTGTAGCGTAATCGCTTCGGATAAATGCGTGAGCTAAATAACTAATTAGCAATTAGAAGTTTCAGACATCTTTTTCCATGTGCTTTTTCCTTTAGCCATTAGCACTGTAGCTTTTATCAAGGGCCATATTTTAGCTTTAAAAGACTCTCAGAATCTTTCTTTAACAGTGGAGCAATAATGGAGCATATAATGAGGTAGATAGTTTGTCTGCATGATTCAGAAGAAAGGCAGTGTCTTTAAGAGAAAGTTGCACCACTTTATGCAGTCAGTTGCTAATCTGATAGCATATCTATTTTTGACCATATTATAAAAGATTTTCATCAAGCAAATATAGTTTACATGGATATATTCAATTTTTCAAGTCTAACTCATGTATAATTTTGCATTATCATTAAAGTCACTTTTAAATAAGTTGCATTTGTTTACATTAGTTAACATGAACAATGAAAAATACTTCTAAAGCATTAATTATTCTTAGTCAATGTTTATTTCAACTAATACGTTGTGTATTATGGTTGTTTTAAACTATTGACATCCCTATGTTTTTCTGAATCATTCCAAGTGCACTGGTTAGGAATGAAAGCTACAATGAATAATATGACCAATATTTTAAAAGGTTTATTACAGTACATAATTACAGTTATTATGTATCAATCAGCTGACAAAAGATGTTTAACTGCCAGACTCGTTTGCCTTTCTTGTCACTTAATTGTCCAGGTTATCAAAGTGACCATCATGTCGTCTTGGATTTTACAGTTCCTCTTTTTGCTCCTTTCACCTTTTTATTCATCTCCTTCTGCGCTTCTAGTTTAGACCAGTCTGTCTTCATATTATTTTCAACGATCTGAACTCCAATCATTTGTCTTACACCATGATCAGCTTACGTTTCCCTTGATAATTCCAGCGAAATATGTTTACACTCTCCTCTTGTGATTCTTTCATTTAAGATTTTCGTGTATATTATAAATACGCAGTCCATCTGTTATGAAAGAGTCCTATCTTTTGTTTAAATCTGACCTTGATTATTGTTTTTTAAGTCCTGTTTTACCTTGTCATCCCTCTATATTTTCCAGTTCGATATGCATTGGCTTACCGCTCTGCACTGACATATTTATCTCTGTCATGAGCCATAACAGACAGTTGTAGTTGTGACAGGTGGGACCAGATCAGTTTACCTCATGTAATCCCACTCACCTTAAACCGAGGCAGACTCTTCATTACTCCGCTTCACACTAATCTCACTGGCCGCTGCTCTGCTGCATGGGGTTTACATTCATTTTTGCCCTTGCCAACAGTGGGTAAACCTTTGAGGGGGCAGAGGACTAGCGTTTTGTAATTGAGCAAGGGAAGGAAGAGAGGGATTACACTGTGTTAGTGTTCAGGCTGTGCTCTTGCTTGCGTAGGGAGTGGAAATTTTGGTATTTTTTGGAATCCATGATATTTAAAATGAAAAACAAAAAGTTAAAAACCATCTCCAAATCCAATTCAATTTCTCAGGCATTTTAAAACATAGCTAGAACAAATCTGAGGATTGATTTTTTTCACTTAACTTGATCCATCTGTCATTTTTTGAACATGTTAAATCATGAGTATGTTTTCCCTGCCTGTACTATTTCAAAATGTGTTTTTAAATTGCAAACTCAGTACATATAGATACGCCATAAGGATGTTTAGGTCATCTAAAAGTCATATGTAATTCAAACATTGTCATTAATAATTATCTTGAGAGACCCTTCAGAAATCTTTGTACAATCTGGAGTTGTTAAATTATGTTATTAGATATCTTGATTGTAATAGTATTAACTTATTGTTATATGGTGTAATAAAAATGGTATAATATTTTTACAACCAGAACCATAAGCTTATTCAACATGGTAAAAAGGCAAAAAAACATATTTGTTGTGGTTATTTGCTCTTTATTCCATTTTATGACAGTAATCAGAATATTTTTTATTATCTATACCTTAATATTTTCTGTAATCGTGATGCGATAAACTGGAAATAAAAAGATTTTTCAAAGTTATAAATATAACAGATTATTGGAGTAATGTTCAATGTGTTACTTACTATTTACTAGCAATTTCTGAGTGAAAATTGTTTCTGCACCAAATATTTTAATGTTTATTCTGCTCTTTCTCTCTGTTTAGGGTTAAGTGGTCATACTGATGACATTGCAAGAAGAAAAGAAGAATTTGGAAAGAATTTTATACCTCCTAAAAAGCCAAAAACATTCCTTCAGCTAGTGTGGGAAGCATTGCAGGACGTGACTCTAATTATTTTGGAAGTTGCAGCCATAATATCCTTAGGCCTTTCCTTCTATAAACCTCCTGATGCCGAGAGAGAATGTGAGTATCGTAGGGCTTTTAAGCTCACTATGAATAATATGCCTCTGTTTCTCGTGCTCAGTGGTGCTGTTGAATAACAATGAATTTGAAATTGTAACATGGCCTGAAGGTGACGTAGTTCTATTATGTATTCAGCTCACCCAGGGCCTCTGTTTTTAGAAAAAAATATTTTCAAAAATACTTTGACCTGAGCCCCACTGTGCATTTAGCAGTAAAATCCTGCAAATCATATTATTTTGTGTTTGCAATTGCACAGTCCTTCACTTCCTTCACTAAATTTATACCCTGCTTATAATGTAAATATGCAACTATGCACCTCAAATAACCTATTAACATTTTAGACTCATATATATTGTTCAGTTGTTTGGGGTTGGAAAGATTTTTTTTTATGTTTTTGAAGGAAGTCAATACATGAAAAAGCAATACTATTGTAAAATATTATTACCTTTTAAAACAATTGTTTTGTATGTTAATATATTTTAAAATGTAATTTATTCATGTGATGTTAAAGCTGAATTTTCAACATCATTACTCCAGTCTTCGGTGTCACATGATTCAGAAATCATTCTAATATGCTGATTTGCTGCTCAAAAAACATTTCTTATTATTATCAATGTTGACAACAGTTCTGCTGCTTAATATTTTTGTGGAAACTGTGGTTAGTTTTTTTTTCAGAATTCTTTGATGAATGGAAAGTTTAAAAGAATCTTACTGACGCCAAACGTTTGAAGAGTAGTGTATATATATAATCTTTTACAGTGCCTTGCGAAAGTATTCATACCCCTTCATTTTTTCACAATTTGTTATGTTGCTGCCTTATGTTAAACTGCTTTAAATTTCTTTTTCTCCACATCAATCTACACTTCATACACCATAATGGTAAAGCAAAATACTGGTTTTTACATCTTTGCCAATTTATTAAAAATAAAAAACTTAAATGATTCCATTGCATAAGTACTCATACCCTTATCTGGGACAGTTGAAATTTAGCTCAGGAGCATTCATATTGCTTGTAAATGTTACTACACTTTGAATGAAGTTAACCTGTGGCAAATTCAATTGAATGAGTATGATTTGGAAAGGCACACACGTCTTAATAAAAGGTCTAACAGCTGATAATGCATATCAGAGCAAATACCAAGCCCTGAGGTCCACAGAACTGTCTGTAGAGCTCAGAAACAGGGTTGCGTCAAGCCACACATCTGGGGAAGAGTTGAGAAAAAATTCTGCTTCACTGAAGGTTCACAGAAGCATGTAGTCTTTGTTACCTTTAATGTAAGAAGTTTGAAACAACCAGGACTCTTCCTAGAGCTGGCCTCCTGGCAAAATTGAGCAATTGATGGAGAAAGGCTTTGGTTAGTGTGGTGACCAAGAACCTGATGGTCACTCGAGTTGAGCTCCATGATCATATGTGGAGACAGGAGAAACCTACAGAAGGACAAACATCACTGCAACACTCGATCTGGGCTTTATGTCGGTGTGGCAAGACTCAATCCTCTCCTCAGTGAAGACACATGAAAACACACTTGGAATTTGCAAAACAGCACCTAAAGAACCCTCAGACTGTGAGAAACAAGATTATCTGGTCCGATGATCCTCAATTCCAAGCATCATGTTTGAAGCAAACCAGGCACTGCTCATCACCTGCAGAGTACCATCCCAAAAGTAAAGTGTGCTGGTAGCAGCCTCATGCTGTGGGGCTGTTTTTCAGCGGCAGGGACTGAGGGACTCATCAGGGTAGAAGAGAAGCTCAGTGCACCAAAATATTGAAATAGCCTTAATGAAAACCCAGTCCAGAGCATTCAGAACCTCAGACCGGGCAGAAGGTTCACCTTCCAACAGGACAATGGACCTAAACGCACAGCAAGAGTAGTTTATAGACAACTCTTTGAATGTCCTTGAGTGGCCCAGCCACAGCCTGGGATTGAACCCAATCAAATATTTCTGGAGAAACCTGAAAATGTGCATCTGCCCCCGTCCAACCTGACAGAGCTTGAGAGGTGAAGAGGTGAGGTGAAGAATGACAGATAATTGCCAAATGCTGATGAGCAAAGCTTGTCGCATCAAACAAAAAAGACTTTAGGCTGTAAAGGTGCTTCAGCTATATATTTAGTTAAGGGTATGAATACTTATGCAATGTACTTATTTCTGTTTTTTTATTTTTAATAAATTTACGAAGTTGTGACAATTCTGTTTTTGCTTTGTCAATATGGTGTATGGAGTGTAGATTGATGTGGAATAAAAAGTAATTTAAAGCAGTTTAACATGAGGCAGCAACATAACAAAACGTGAAAAAAATGAAGGGGTATGAATACTTTCGCAAGGCACTGTATATAATATAATATTTATATACACACAAGCTGCCATTGTAGCTATTTCTTACAGTGACTTTCTCATTGGTGCAGACTGCGGTAGAGCGGCTGGAGGAGTTGAGGACGAGGGTGAGGCAGAGGCGGGCTGGATTGAGGGTGCTGCCATCCTCCTGTCTGTCATTTGCGTGGTTCTTGTCACAGCCTTTAATGACTGGAGCAAAGAAAAGCAATTCCGTGGACTGCAGAGCCGCATTGAACAAGAGCAGAAGTTCACTGTACTCCGAACTGGTCAAGTCATTCAGATTCCTGTGGCCGAGATTGTGGTTGGAGACATTGCACAAGTAAAATATGGTAAAATGATGGTCTCCCTTAAGATTCTCTACTTTTAATATATTGGACAATTAAGAATTAGGTTTACATATTGCTTTAAACTGTTTAATGGTAATGCAGCTCTTGCCATAGAGTGAGAGTTTATGATGACCTCATCTGTCAAGCTTCAAAAAAGGACAAAAATGGTGTGGGATTTACTTTTTCACTTTTTCAATTTTTTAGTTTTCAAAATAATTACAAAGAAAGCAAGTAACACACTGAATTAAACATGACATTTTACAGTAGAAACACTTACTCAATTAAGCTTTTTATTTACAACTTTTTACAACCATTTTTTAAATTCTACATGTGAATGTGCCAGATTAAAGATTCAAGGCAAGTCAAGAAATTAACTACTTTTTTAGTTCTTTTATGGGTATTTTTTTCCTTTTTGGAGCTTGACAGCTATGGAATGGACTGTTGTTTTATGGAAAAGATCTGTGTTAGGATAAGAAAAAAATACAGTGTAAGGCCTCAAAGTGAGTAAATGGCAAAATTATCTATTTTTGGCTTAGATACTCTTTTAAAAAATAATGTTAAAGCATATAAAATACAGTTTCTTTTTTCATTAGTCTGTTTTTTTGTTCTGGTATTTTGGTTGGCATTTGCCGTGCTCGATTAAAAACCTCTCTTTTGGCTTGCGATGCAAACGTCTGTCTTTTGTGTCTCAGACGACACCATCTGTCCTTTGCTTTGTGCTTGCAGGTGACCTCCTTCCTGCTGACGGTGTACTAATCCAAAGCAACGATCTAAAAATTGACGAGAGCTCCCTCACTGGAGAGTCGGACCATGTCAAAAAAACTGTGGACAAAGACCCCATGCTTCTTTCAGGTTTTGCTCTGCTTTTTTTTTTAAGTAACAAAAATAATAACAAGGTCAAGACTTATCAGTTTTGCTATTGTAATACTTACATACAGTACCTGGTTACATGCCCATTTTTGTCCTGTTTACTCAGGCACGCATGTGATGGAGGGCTCAGGAAAAATGCTGGTCACAGCAGTGGGGGTGAACTCTCAGACGGGAATCATCTTCACTCTCCTCGGAGGTGGAGATGATGATGATGATGATGATGATGAAGAGAAAAAAGAAGAGAGGGAGAGGAAAAAGAGGGAGAAGGAGGAGAAAAAGCGGGAGAAAGAAGAGAAAAAGAAAGAAAAAGAGAGGAAGAAGAAGGAGAAAAAAGAAAAAAAGAAAAGTATGTTCCTTAATAAGATGGGTTTCTGAAACACATTTCCAAAATAATAACTTAAGTATCCATTCTGTTCTAACCAAGTTTAGGTTTTCCCTCAAAATTAAACTATTATTAAATTAAAATTCTATTTGAAATGCTTTCTTTGGCCAGGGACTAGATACATTGTTTTAAACATGCATGACTAGGATGCTACAAGAGTCACATCATTTCCAAATGATTAGTATCTTTAGATATCACAAATATCTGATTGATCCATCTCACTTTTCAGCAACCAAAAAGCCAGATGCAACAGATAAAAAGAAAGGTGTGTATTAGCACATATGCTGTAACTGTATGTCATAGCATTTCCTTTAGATCGGTGGTTCTCAACTGGTGGGTTGTGATGTAAAAATGGGTCACAGGTCTGTTCTGATGGGTAAAAACAATGCTAACTGTAAATAATAAATTGCAGCTAACCATATAATTGGGTATTGCTTCCTATATTTATCCTATATCAAACTTGGACCAATTCAGTGTTTTGGTGCTTATCCATCTGCCACTTGGATAAATCTAATCAAATTAGGCAGATGACATGCTTTCATTGTCAGAAAACATGAACAAAACTATGCAAAATATGACAAAATATGAACCAGACTGCTTTAAATACGGGTTCATGTGCATATTGCAAATAATTGGTTGCAAGAAACCAATTTGGACATTTTCCCTGTTCAGCTTATGTAATTTTGTACATTGATTAGACTTTGCAGTTTATTATTAACAAATTTCAATGTTTGATATTAAGGTCATTTTTGTTACTTTTGTATGACAAAACTAGTCGAGAACCACTGCAGGAACATTACAGGAAATAGCAGTCAGTGACATAGTTCAATCAGTAGTTGCTCTTTTGGCACACATTCTGTGCCTTTCTTTCCTCGTGTATTGAGTGTATAAGTTGTGAGAATATCCTGTGAACATATGCTAACTGTGCTCTTCACTCTTTTCATGCTGATTAGCAGTAAGAAGATTAGGGCCTTTGGCCTTACAGCTCTGCTTTTTCCTCTTGTCCACATAGAAACATATACAGCCAGACACATACTGTAAATATTGGGCTATCAGAAATGTTGCAAGCAGAATTCAAACTCATATTGCCCAAATGAACATCAGAAGGCAATACACTACCATTCAAATGTTGGGGGTCGGTAAGGCTAATGTTTTTGAAAGAAGTCTCTTATGATCACTAAGGCTGCATTTATTTGATACAGAAAGAGCAGTAATATTCTGAAATATTATTACAATTTAAACTGTTTTCTATTTTAATATATTTTACAGTTATTTATTATCTGTGATGGAAAGCTGAATTTTTAGTTTTCAGTGTTACATGACCCAGAAAACATTATTATCAATGTTGAAAACTTAATATTACACTAAAAAGTGAACATGCAGTAGTTACATTAAGAAGCTATTTTGTAATTTTTATATATCTTAATGTAATGAAATTGGGTTGATTCTGTTGTATTAAATCATATTTTGATGTAAATAAAACCAGGTAATTTAAAAACATTTTATGTTAAATGAGAAACCATTTTTGGTAATTTGATACATGCACAACCAATCCAATGTACAGTACAACATTTATAAAACGGATTATAAGTACATTTAAATTAGATTTATTCTCATTCAGAGAAGGATGGAGGCACAGTAGAGATGGAGCCCCTCAACAGTGATGATGGAACAGAAGAAGAGCCGAAAAAAACTAAGATTCCAAAGAAAGAGAAATCAGTACTTCAAGGGAAGCTCACCAAACTAGCTGTACAAATTGGAAAAGCAGGTGAAAAAATTAACATTTTACAGTGTGCAGAACTGAATTGTATGTTTTTCCTTGAATCAAAACTCAAAGAGAGGCTTCTAAGTGGTTATGTGATGTTCATGTGTGTGTTTTTTTTCCAGGTCTCCTCATGTCGGCCATCACAGTGCTCATTCTTGTGGTGCTCTTTTTGGTGGACACTTTCTGGATCCAGGGGCTTCCCTGGATTAAAGACTGCACTCCTATCTACATCCAGTTCTTTGTCAAGTTCTTCATCATCGGCGTCACTGTGCTGGTTGTTGCCGTGCCTGAAGGTTTACCACTTGCTGTCACCATCTCATTGGCGTATTCTGTGAAAGTATGTGATCTGTCTCTTGCAGAAGTCTCATGACAAACTTGTACATACAAAAGTTACAGCTGTAGTAAAATCATCTGTTATTCTCTGTAGAAAATGATGAAGGACAACAACCTGGTGAGACATCTGGATGCTTGCGAGACAATGGGAAATGCCACTGCAATTTGCTCTGATAAAACAGGCACCCTAACCATGAACAGAATGAGAGTGGTTCAGGTGTATATTGGAGACAAATACTACAAGAAGGTCCCAGAACCTGATCTGATTCCTGGCAACATCATGAATCTTCTCATCACAGGCATCGGTGTTAACTGTGCATATACTTCAAAAATAATGGTAAGAAAATATATTTTGTGTGAATGCGTACTTGAAAATATACAGAGGGTCCAAAAAACTGACCACAAGAGAAAATGCTTCTAATTTGCATATTTGTTAAATTACTAATTATATTATCAGCGTAGAAGTTAGTATAATAGATTAAACATTAAATATTATTAAATATACAATAGATTAAGAATATAATAGATTAAATTAGTATAATAGATTAAATATCATATAATATAGTGTCATACATTTAAAAAATCTTAATTTTATGTATATTGTACTATATTGACTTTCTTTCATTTATGTTATAACTTACTTCAAATTCATGTTTGTTTAAAGATATTTATTTAAATGAGATATTATTTATTTAAAGATAAATCAGTGTGGTTTTAGACTTTTGGACCACACTGTATTAAAACTTTAGTCATCATTTATGTGATTTTTTTGTTCTCTTTGATTTTTACAAATCCCTTCTTTCTGTCTAGCCTGCTGAGAAAGAGGGTGGTCTGCCCCGTCAAGTTGGGAATAAAACTGAATGTGCCTTGCTAGGGTTTACCACTGAGTTACGGAAAGATTACCAAGCCATTCGCAATGAATATCCTGAGGATAAACTGTACAAAGTATACACCTTCAACTCAGTCAGGAAATCCATGAGCACAGTCCTCAAAAATCTAGATGGAAGTTACCGTATGTTCAGCAAAGGAGCGTCAGAAATCCTCCTGAAGAAGTAAGTACACATTTAATATTTCAGATGATGATGATTTTAAGGTGATTTGCTATTTGCTAGATAATTATACAGGTGGTATTATTACGTTCTCATTCAATAGAGCATTTCATTAGTCCAAAAAAATCTTTATAGTTCAATATTTTAGTCCAGTTTTCCTGGAAAAATAGACCATTCAAAAGTTTGAAAACACTAAACATGCTGTTATATTAGCAAAATTTCACTGACAAAGAAGGTCCTTTATCCACTCTCAATAATATAGTGGTGCACGAAGCACCACTCACACAGAAGTCACTTTCAAACCAAGCAACTTTCTGTTGGTCATCACAGCAAATTCACATTGTGAAATCTGCATGGTTCAAAGTTTAAATATGAATGTGAGACTACATACTTGTATCATTAACTTTCCAACAAGTTATAATATTTTTATAATATTTAATATTTCCCCAGGTGCTGTAAAGTCCTGTCAGACAGTGCCGAAGCCAAAGTCTTCAGGCCCACTGATCGGGATGACATGGTGAAAAAGGTGATTGAGCCCATGGCCTCTGAGGGTTTGAGGACCATCTGCCTTGCCTACAGGGACTTCCCTGTTTCAGACGGGGAGCCTGATTGGGATAATGAGGCAGATATATTGACTGGACTTACCTGCATTTGTGTGGTGGGCATTGAGGATCCTGTTCGGCCAGAGGTAACTGCTCACTTGACCATTAATAACCCTCCTATTCCATTCGCTTTACAAGGAAAATATGCATTTGACAGTGAAAACAAAGCAATGACATGCTGAAGTGCTCATTACTGTAAGTCAGCATGTGTTGTTGACACCTAACCCTGGGTGGTATAATCGCCACAGGTCCCCGATGCTATTAAGAAGTGCCAGCGAGCAGGCATCACTGTGCGCATGGTCACAGGGGATAACATTAACACCGCTCGAGCTATTGCAACCAAGTGCGGCATTATCCATATAGGTGATGACTTCCTGTGCCTTGAAGGCAAAGAGTTCAACAGACGGATACGCAATGAACTTGGAGAGGTGAGGTAGTCAAAATAAAAAAAATTATCAGTTTTTACTCAAATGAAAGGTTGATATTAAAGGCCTAATCATATTTTCAGATTGAGCAAGAGCGCCTGGATAAGATCTGGCCCAAACTGCGTGTACTTGCCAGATCTTCTCCAACTGATAAGCATACATTGGTCAAAGGTAATGAGTTTTAGACAGGACTTGTGGTGAATATTATAGTCTGACTGCAAATAAAATGTTTTGCTGTCTCTTTAAGGTATAATTGATAGCACCATTGTAGAACAGAGACAAGTAGTTGCTGTCACTGGAGACGGAACCAATGATGGCCCTGCGCTAAAAAAAGCTGACGTTGGATTTGCAATGGTAGGACTTTTTTTCAGAATTGAAACACATCACTATAACAGACCTAACAAATGCAAATGAATACTGAAGTTACAACAAATGAAAGAAGGAAGAATTCAATCCAATGTTTCAATCCAAGTTGCAAATTTAATTTGAACAGACCTTGGTCAGGGTAGTGGCATATTTAATTTTTGACAGGAATGAAAATGAGGTTATGAGGGTTAAAAGCACAATGTTTTCAGTGGATTTGTAATGTACTGTTTGAAGGGATAGTTGACCCAAAACTGAAAATTCTGTCATTAATTGCTCACCCTCATGTCGTTCCAAACCCCTAAGAACTTCGTTAATCTTTGGAACACAAATTATTAAGATATTTTTGATGAAATCTGAGAGCTTTATAAAATTACTGTTGAACCACTGATGTCACATGGACTATTTTAACGATGTCCTTACAACCTTTCTGGGCCTTGACATGGTAGTTCCCTTGCTGTATGCAGGGTCAGAAAGCTCTTGGATTTCATCAAAAATATTTAATTTGGGTTCCGAACATGAACAAAAGTCTTACGGGTTTGGAATGACATAAGGGTGAGTAATTAGTGACAGAATTTTCATTTTTGGGTGAACTATCCCTTTAACAACATACTGATGACATATCGTTTTTAAAAAGAAACTTTCCCTAGAATAAAACTGTTTTAAAAGTTGCGAGTTTTGAAATTTACAGTCTTGTAGAATATCTTGTTTTTATCCGCATAAAACTCGATATTGCATTTATCCTGACTAAGGTCTATATTGAAAAATAATGAGTAAATACACTGATATTGGTGTAGGATTTACTTTTAAGCAAATATCACTCAAGAATTTATAGTAAATTTTGCAATTAATTACAAAGAAATGGCAAGTAACACATTAAAATCTCACTGACCACTGGGAAATGTTACTGTGCCTTCAGTGTTTCCATCAAAACACTAAAGGCAAGTGTAAAACTTTAATTGGAAAATGAAAGTTAATGAAATTTGACAGTGACATGTCTTGACCTGTCTTTTTAGGGGATTGCTGGTACAGATGTGGCCAAAGAGGCATCAGACATTATCCTGACGGACGATAACTTCAGCAGCATTGTGAAGGCAGTGATGTGGGGGAGAAACGTCTATGACAGTATCTCAAAGTTCCTCCAGTTTCAGCTGACGGTCAATGTGGTGGCTGTCATTGTGGCGTTTACTGGAGCCTGTATCACACAGGTCAGACTTCTGCTTCCACTTTCTCCTGTCCCCGTTGCCACCTCATTCTTTCTATTAAACTTTTTGCTTTGTCCAACTCTCCACACAGGATTCCCCTCTCAAAGCTGTACAGATGCTGTGGGTGAATTTAATTATGGACACATTTGCATCATTAGCACTGGCGACAGAGCCTCCCACTGAGGCTTTACTGTTGCGCAAACCGTACGGCCGTAACAAGCCTCTTATTTCCCGCACCATGATGAAGAACATCCTCGGACATGCTGTATATCAACTAACCATCATCTTCACGCTGCTATTTGCTGGTAAGTACCACCCAAAATATCTAGGGCAGTGCTTCCCAAACCTGTCTTGGAGGCCCCCCTGCCCTGCACATTTTGTATGTCTCCATTATCTAACACACCTGATTCCACTCATTAGCTCGTTAGTAGAGACTTGCAAGAACTAAACTGGGTGTGTCTGATTAGGGAGACATACAAAATGTGCAGGGCAGGGGGGCCTCCAGGAGAGGTTTGGGAAGCACTGATCTAGGGCATTGTTTAACAAATGGTGGTTTGCGAACCCCTGGTGGATTTTGAGGGAATTCCAAGTTAATGAAAGCAACATGCGCTAGGTTCACTTTATTTACACATTCGCATAATTTCCAACATTTTTGTGGGCACAGGTTTCTGCAGTATTCTGCCAAAATAAAAACTCAAGGATTTAAAATTTTTAAAGCTTGAAGTTTTGAATGTTTGAAAGTGAAAAATTTAAAATAGAAATATTAGTATTGTTACTTGTTGTGTAACACAGATTTAGAGCATCCAGTCAGAGTACACCGGATATTATATCTATATAAATTTTTTTCCACAGGTGAGCAGATCTTTGACATTGACAGCGGCAGGAACACTCCTCTTCACGCCCCACCTTCAGAACACTACACCATCGTCTTTAACACATTTGTGATGATGCAGCTCTTTAACGAGATTAACGCTCGAAAGATCCACGGCGAGAGAAACGTTTTCGAGGGCATCTTCAATAACATGATCTTCTGCTCCATCGTATTTGGGACCTTTGTTATCCAGGTACATCACATTGTAATCATCACTAGGTTCTGTCATTCAGAAACATGGCTTTTCATATCACTGCTATGCTGATGACACTCAACTCTACCTCTCATTCCATCCTGATGATCCGACGATAGCTGCTCGCATCTCAGCATGTCTAACAGACATTTCTTGCTGGATGAAGGACCATCACCTTCAACTCAACCTAGCTAAGACAGAACTGCTTGTAGTTTCAGCAAACCCATCACTTCATCACAATTTCACCTTCCAGTTAGGCTCATCAACCATAACTCCTTCAAAAACAGCCAGAAACCTTGGAGTTGTGATTGATGATAAGCTGAATTTCTCAGACCACACTGCTAAAACTGCCCGGACCTGCAGATTTGCTTTATACAATATTAGGAAGATCAGGCACTTTCTTTCGGAACATGCAACACAACTCCTTGTTCAAGCTCTTGTTCTGTCCAGACTTGACTATTGCAATGCTCTCTTGGCAGGTCTTCCAGCCAATTCCATCAAACCTCTACAGTTAATCCAAAATGCCGCTGCAAGATTAATCTTTAATGAGCCGAAAAGAACGCACGTCACACCTCTGTTCATCAGTTTGCACTGGCTACCAATAGCTGCTCGCATAAAATTCAAGGCATTAATGTTTGCCTACAAAACCACCTTTGGCTCTGCACCCCTTTACCTAAATTCAGTACTTCAGACCTATGTGCCCTCTAGAAACTTGTGTTCTGCAAGTGAACGACGCATTATTTTGCCATCCCAAAGAGGCACAAAATCACTTTCACAGACTTTTTCATTAACTGTTCCCATCTGGTGGAATGACCTGCCCAACTCAATCCGAGCAGCTGAATCATTAGCCATCTTCAAGAAACGGCTAAAAACCCATCTCTTCCATCTTTATTTGACCCTCTAACTCTAACAGTCTCTATTCTAATTCTATTTTCTATTCTATTTTTCTATCAATTGCATATTTATTCTCTAACTGCTAGTTTTTCTTTAAAAACTAACACTAGCTTTCTTTTTTTCTATTCTATCTACTTGTTTCTTTAAAAAAAAACACACACACACACACAACTAGCTTTCCTTTTTTCTATATTCTATCTACTTGTTTCCTGTATTTAAAAAAAAAACAACAACAACAACAACAACAAAAAACCTTGGTACGTGTACTGCATTAGGCTAACCGAGACTTGTCATAGCACTTTCATGCTCTTTTGTTGGTTGCTCTTTTGTTGGTTTTGATTGCTTCTATCGTCCTCATTTGTAAGTCGCTTTGGATAAAAACGTCTGCTAAATTACTAAATGTAAATGTAAATGTAATCTCTATAAGCTTGTGTCAATTATCAACAACTGTTCTGAATCCCAACATGGTTTTGTTTTTTAGATCCTAATCGTGCAGTTTGGAGGGAAGCCTTTTAGCTGTGTAAGTCTCTCTGTTGAGCAGTGGCTGTGGTGTGTCTTCCTTGGCTTTGGCTCTCTTCTCTGGGGGCAGGTAGGTCTTGAAATGCATTTTAACTGCTGATGACTTTTGAAATGATGCATTGGGTGATGTATTGTTTTCCTCACCTCTGACCCACAGTTGATTTCCACCATTCCCACAAGTCGCCTGAAGTTCCTGATGACAGCAGGCCATGGCACTCAGAAGGAGGAGATCTCTGAAGATGAGCTGGAGGAGATGGAAGACCTGGATGAAATCGACCACGCTGAAATGGAGCTGAGAAGGGGGCAGGTTCTGTGGTGCAGGGGTCTCAACAGAATTCAGACACAGGTACTAAATGAAGTTTCTTTAATGTCCCAAGTTTGACTCGATTTTTATTAAAATTATTTTTTTTATGTATGAAGGTGACATTAAAAGTATCTTTTAGACTTTCTGTCATGCCTTTTGCTGTTTTTTTTTGTTTGTTTGTTTTGAATGTGTAGATTTTGTCCCAGTTTGTCAGTCTTAAAATATAAAATCCATCATAAAAATATGAATGAGTGCATGTTAAACTGTACTTTCAACAAAAATTCTAAATGGTAGAATGCTACTGACCTCTGATTTCCATTTGGTGCTTTTTCTTCAGATGCGTGTGGTTAATGCTTTCCGGGAATCCATGTCCCCTTACGAAGGCCTGGAGACGCCAGAGTCTCGCAGCTCCATTCACAATTTCATGAGCCACCCAGAGTTCCGTATTGAGGATTCAGTGCCAGCCATCCCTCTCATCGATGACACAGACCCTGAGGAGGACGCACCTTCTGAACGAAACACGACTCCTTCCCCACTGCCTCCAGTTTTATCCCCTAATCAGAACAACAATGCATCTGACAACAGGGGCTTCCATCAGCACAAAGATATAGCCAAAACTATCATTTCTCCAACTCCTGGAAGCCCACTGCACAGTCTGGAAACCTCTCTATAATCCGCCATGTCAGACCACATTAACATCTAAGGACACGTTAAGGACAAGATCAGGGCTTCTGGGCCTCTGATACTGAACTGGAAAAGGAGCAAAACTCGTTTTTTAAATTTATTTCATTGGGGTTTGTTTCATTCTTTTCATATTTGGCCTGCACACCTTGAGAGTGAATGGTTTGGGAATGAACGGTGTTGCTCAAATTCTTTCCTCTTACATTTTATTCATTCAAATATTTTGATATAAAGGTGTTTTGGCTGCTCATATGGGTAAAAATATTGGGGAGTTTTTGGAGAAATTTGGATGTAAAACGTTCACATGTAGTTGCTGCTCTGTTTAATTGTGAGCAAACATTTTTTGAAGGTGCACTATTTGCCTCTAAATCAGTTTTGATTTTGATTTTAGAAAGCTAGGAATCCTTAGATTATGTAAATTAAATGGGAAAAGATGCAATACCTCGACATTTTTAAAAGGGTATGGCTGGACGGTAAAAGACATTGATTAAGGGCCTCTTATTTCATGAAAAGTAGCTTAACTGCACTTGCAAAAATGACAAATTCAAGGTGTATTAAGGGAATGAAATATTAACTGGTTTACAGTGGTACATAGTGCTCATTTCTCTCCTTATTTTTATTATTTTTTTCTTTTTAGATCAACCAAATACAAATTTAAAAGGACATGTGGTAGTTCAGGAAGGCTATGCTAAAATGTAACTGTATTTTCTGTTTAGAGTGTTTTATCAGTTTTGATCCACCCCACCTCCTTAAACCACAGACAAGGACTCAAACAAACCACGCAAGTCCCCGAAGTTTGTCAAGATGCTGTTTTATGAATTATTGTGATGGTAATATGAAGAATTTTTATTATTTACTGCAGATATTAATCATTGTGGGGCCATGTTAATGGTTTCAACAGAATATTATAGGATTTGTTACAGAAATATATACACGGTAAACAATACAAGATTAGGAAAAGCAAGTAGGAAAGCACCAGAGAGAATTTGTGGGTAATTTTTTTTTAAGATTTATTTTTGGTGTTTTTGCCTTTATTATGATAGGACAGTGAGTAGACAGTAAGCAAAGTGGGAGAGAGAAGGGGACAGGATATATGTTTATTGAATATAATTTTGTAAATATAAATGGTTATTGTGGTTTAATTTACATTTGGAAGTCATGTGTATGGTTTTTGACAATAAAATATTCATATTTAGCTTAACCTAATCATTGGTTTTAATTTGAATCTCATCGTGTATATATATATATTTGACACTTTTATTACATTATAAAGTAGCATACTTAACAAGTCATGTGCATTAAAATAATCAGAAATGTTCTTTCTTCATATATTTTCATATTAACAGTTACATATACAGGAACCACTGATTTCTTGAGCATTATATGTTTGTTAGTGGCTTATTCAGTAATATTTGAAATGTTACTCATTAATAATAATAAAACGTAATAGCATAAACATAATCGTACACATTAGCAATTTAATTGATATATATTTTAGCATAGTATTTTAGTGCTCTTTTTTATGTTTTTTAAATGCTCTTTTTTTTACGCAACGTCAACACGACGACTGCTGCGTTCCGGAAACTTCCACCAATCCCGTCGCAGCATTCACATCACGTGATCTTCGAAATCAGACTGGCCACGAAATTTGAAATGTGGAAACAGATCGCTAGTGCCAGATATTTATTGTGAACAGTCAACACTACGATTAATAAATACAACCCGAGAGCTCTATCAAACAAACAGTAAGTATTTTTGACCGTATTAAATGTTTATAATCGGTCTTAAAATCAAATTAGAATATAATCGTTGAGTAAACTGTATGAAAACATGAGCTCCGTGACTTGTGTTATGTTTATGTGTTTGTGTTTAGACTAAAAATGCTCTTTTTTATATATATATTGAGTATCGTTAGTTTTGTTCTAGTATTTTAAGTTGGGTTAAATGTACTTGCTGATGTAATCTCAAAGCGGAGCCATATTAACTGTAAACTGATGTTAGCAGGACTTTGGCCTTCATTTGTTTTCCTGGCTGAAGATGGCATCTCTCACTCACAGTGGTAATCATCTTTTTATCTAATCACAATATCACTAAACTACCCTTAAAAAAAGTACTGCAGTGGTACCACGACACAGTGATACTAGCAGATGGTAATACCATGGTTAACTATGGTAAAAACACTAACATGGCACATGTCCAAAACACCAACAACAGTATTTTTTAGCAAAACTTAATTTTTATTTTATTTTTTATTTTTTGGAAGTGTACTGTAACAAGCCACAGAAAAAAAAAACACTGATTTGGAATATTTAAACATACTTTAACATATATATATATATATATTTTTATCAGTTTTTCTTTGTATTTATAAGTGTGTTTTTTACTTCTAGATTTTGTTTCACTGGCTGAGGAGAAATTTGACTTTGATGTTTCATTGTCACCTGCAAGGTTTGTTTTCAATGTTCATTATGTTCAAGGCAGTGAACATACTAAATTAAAACTATTAAAAATCTTTTTTTTTTTTTTTTTGATTGAAATATAAATACTGATAAAAAATGTAACTGGAAACATGAAAATTAAACAACTTAAATGATAATGAGTACTACAATTGCATAACAAAATTACTAAGACTTGAACTAAACTTAAAATGAGTACTGATAATATAAAATAAAAGCTATTTCACTTTTTTATGATGAACAGAATTAATTTGGCTAAATGGTTTGGTTTGGAATGACTTTAAATTATGACAGAATTAATTTTTGGCTGACTCTTCCTTTAATGTGTGCTGTACAATATGAATTATGATGTTTTTTTAATATTTTATGATTACATACATCATGTGGAAATGTCCTTTCATAGCTCTAAAGGAGATTACGATGTTGAGGACGAGGTTTTCATGGGTCTGGTCAGTCATAAAGAGAAATGTATTTCTCATGGAGTGGAGATTCACGTGAAGGACAGTATAAGCAGCGGCACGTCTCTGGGAGAAGAGCCCAGCTGGAGTCCGCTTACAGGAGAGAAGTTTGACGAAATCTGCAAAGAAGCTCAACAACTCGCCAGCCACCTCGAGCAAACCATCACAGATTGTGTAGCCGAGAGCAGCATTGTTTCCTCGAGCCAACCTGAGGAGACCGAGACGTTTGAGGTGGACTCGACAGCCAAACTGAACATGTTCAGCAAGCCAGCTGATGTTCTGAGTCCCATCAAAAGAGAGACCTTTCTTGTGCAGGGCAGCCCGATGAAGCAGCTTCCACCCGCCATTCAGAAGCGTATGCTGAAAGCTAACAGGACGGCCGGGTTTGGCAAGCCACGTCTCAGTACATCAAGTCCAGTCAGGCCTGCTGTGACACAGCCTAAGATGGCTACTAGAGGCAAAGCCCTTGTGGCTAGTAGTGGGGTGTTACCCAGTAAACCCACAGCACAAGGGAACTCACGACTTTCCTCCAGCACAAAACTGCCACCAGCTACTAAAACCAGGCTTCCTCCTCCCAGCAGAGTATGAGCACTTCCCTCTATTTATTTATAAATTGTTAGTGTTTAACATTAAGATTTATTTTGAGTGTATCAATGTTTTTCAGGGTAATTTTGGGCTAAAGCGCAGTCCCAGCAGTAGAAACACAAGTAGAGCTGGTTCTTCTGAAGACCTTCTGTCCGATAACACCAGTGTTGCTTCAGATGTCAGTGATTCCTCCTTTAACACTAGTTTGCCAGGAAGAAGCAGCATTCCCGCCCGGAACAAGGTAAAAGGAGCTGCCACTGTTGTATCTTGTTATTTTCTTCAAGACCTTTAGATAATACAGTTATATAACTGTTGATACTATCAAAAATGCAGTAAAAACAGCAATACTGTGAAATATTATTACAAAAAAAAAAAAAAAAAAGTTTTCCGATATATTATAAAATGTAATTTATTTATTTAGTGTAATTTACTACCAAAATAAGAGAGTGTACGACATCGGCTGATATTACAGATTTTAAAAATGTATTTGTTTAAACATTTTTCTGCATCATTTAGACAGAATTGCGAGCTCCATCTGCTCTTAAAGCTCCTTCACTTCAGAACTCAAGAGTTGTAGACAGGAGGAGAAATACTTCTTCCTCTTCCTCATCTGTGTCCAGCATCAACTCTAGTCTAACTATCTCTCCAGGAAGTAAAGGTGACCTTTCATAGCATTGTCATCATATAATGCTACTTATAGTTAATATTTAATAATAGTAATAATTTAACAGCCTTGAAATTTTAAATATTGAATACCCATTTTTCATTCTGTACCTTATAATGTTGTGATGCCTGAATCCACATTTAAAAGTATTTGTTTTGTCTATTTTTTTTCTTTTAAATTTAAATTTTTAGACCATAGGCATATTTAAAAAGCAAATGACTTTAAATGCAAGTGATATACCTGAAAGCTTGGGTATCTACTGCCATCTGCTGGTTATGTTAACATCTGAATTCCTCCTCTCACCAGCCAAACTCAATTCCTCCCTGAACTCCAGCACTAACAGCATCAGCGCTCGTTCACACAGCAGTGTGAGCAGGTTGCCAAGTTCTAGTCGGAAATCCTCTGTTGGCACCAGAAACCCAGAGCCCCCCGTCAACAGACGGACCTCCATCACTACACAGGGGAGGAGGGCATCTGAACTCCTTCCCAGACCTGTTAAAGCTACACCCCTTAAGAAAACAGACCCATTACCACCTCCACAGCTTAAGACCCCAGCAAAAAATACAGGTGAAAATACCGCCTCTACATCCAGCATCCCTGCATCTGCTGCTAAGGTGGGAAGTGCTCTCAGAGGAAACCCCAAACTCAAGGTCCCAGTGGTGCCAACACCTACAAACTACCTGAAGGGAGTTCGCAAATCAGAATGTGAGAAAAAAACAGTCATGTTAATGGATAAGGAACTACTAGGATAAATCTCACTAAACCTGTCAAGCAAAAATTATATATATTTAGCATATGGAAAATGAAGCCTGTTAAGATGTTTTTCTTTGAGACATTATTTCCATCATCGTCATAAAAAATATATATAAACTAAGGGAAAATACAGTAGTCAACATTTGAAGTGGATCAAAACCTTTTATCAAAGTTGTCCTAAAACAAAAGCAATATGTGTTCTTGTCTTAGGACAACTTTGATTTAACTATTTTAATCCACTGCAAATGTTGACTACTATATTTTAAAAAGAAAAAATATAGAAAAACGGAAAACTGCTGTCTAAATACTGAATGTTTTACAATGAATCATTTTTAATTCATTCTTTATATTTGAATTCTTAATTATTTTACTTATGTAATACAGTATTTAAAATTAATGCTTAATATTACATTAATACTTAAATTAAAATTACATTTCATATATAGAATTTCAGTTTTTTTATTTCTATATTTAGCATTATTTATGTAACGTTAATATAAATATTGTATCAAGATAATATTTGTTGCAACACCTTATATTTATTCTGATTTAAATTCTGATTTAAACTATTACAGTAATCACAATTTGCAAATATAAAATAATAATAATAATTTTATGAAAATAATCTGATAATTTAAAAAAAAAAATCTAAATGGTTCTACAAAGAGGAATCAATTTTTAAAGCTGAATTTAATGCACTAATTCTTTTATTTAGATTTTTGGGGTGAAATATGACCTGAACTTGTTTTTTGGAGATTTAACCAGGATATTACTGCATTAAGTCATACTAGCTTCTATTGATTTTATAGTTTCCTCCTCACCTGACGTCCCTTGTATCATGAAGCCAAAGAGATTATTGTCTGCATGCAGTGTGGAGAGGTAATATTGTAATATATTCTCATAACGTTCCATTTCTTCTGAAGGATTCTCTTAACTTTGACACGTCTTTGCAGTATTCCTGATCATCTAGTCGGTCCTGCATTGGGCCTCCTGACACCTTCAGCTATAGGCAGCAAACTGCGGAGACCATCAGCTCTTCCCACCCCAATCAACCGCCGTATCTCTGGCATCCCTGCACTCACACCTAAAAGTGTGTCACGTCTGAGTAAACCTTCCCAGGTCACAGAGCGCTTGTCGAGCTCCAGCCAAGCAGCCACTCATCCAAGGTAGCACTTTCGGCCTTTAAATTGCCTCTTTGTGAGCTTTTAAGGAACTCGATTGATTGATCTCCCTTATTCCATAGTTTGTTGAAATCTTTATATGTATAAATCTGTCAAACTTTATTTGTACAGCCCTGAAAACATGAAGGAAAGTGAGAATCAGGAAGAAAAGCTAATTTTAGTGTCTAATGAGGAGACTTGCCCTCCAGCTGACCTCCAGCCCTGCTCCCTGGTCTTTAATGTGGAAGATGAGCCTGAGGAACCTCCTGCCTGTGAGCCAGCAGTTGTGGAGAATCCCTCCGAGCCGCCTTCATGTGATCCAGAGCCTCTTCAAGTCGACATCAAACCCCCAACTCTCCCAAGCACAGTGGACACCCAAAAACACCTGCAGAACACAGAGAAAAAGGAGACTAAAGAGGTGAAATAAACTCTATTTGGAGTGATTTTTTTATTTACACGTGTTAGAAGAAAATTTCAACAGATCTGAAAATGTTATATTTGAAGGTGTTGCTTGTGGACGCACCAGCACCAGCACTTCAGCCATCAGAAAAGCTGCTAATTGATCTGGCCAATACCCCAGACCTGATCAAGAATTCCTCTGGAAAGCCTTGGGGAGGACAGGTGAGAGGAAAGATTTGATATATTTAAACACTACCGTTCAAAGGTTTGGGGTGAGGAAGATTTTAATGTTTTTGAAAGATGCTCACCAAAGCTGCATTTATTTACTGTAAAACAATAATATTGTAAAATATTGCATTTTAAAATGTTTTCTGTTTTAAATTATTTTAAAATGTTATTAATTTCAGCATCAAAGAAAATCATTCTAATATGCTGATTTGATGCTCAAGAAGTTGAGCAATATTGAACAGTTTATTGAGCAATATTGAGCAATATATCAATATTGAACAGTTGTGCTGCTTTATACTTTTTTAGAAACCGTGTTATGTTTTTTCAGGATCCTTAGATGAATAGGAAATTAAAAAAACAGCATTTATTTGAAGTAGAAATATTTTAGAAAATTATACGTCATTTTTAATCAATTTAAAGAATAAAGGTAGTAATATCATTTTTAAAAACTTATTGACCCCAAACTTTGCATTCTTATATTGCTTTCATTCTTCAAGTACATATGCTGTTTATTTAAATTGATTTGTAATTATTGGCTTCTTTTCTTCTAGTTAATTGACCTGAGTTCACCTCTTATAAAGTGGAGTCCAGAGGACAAGAAAGAAAATGCTGAGAATGCGGCTCCACTGATCGACTTGTCTTTTTAGAGGACCTACAAAATTTACTGTGAACTGTGCCAAGAAAAAAAAAATAACTCGAGCATTTCATACTGTTGAAATGAATTTAAAGAGGGAGCATGGATGCTGCTGTGCTTTAGTAACCTTTGTTTTTTTTATTTGTGTTGTCTGTCTTACATGATTGTATGTAATTATGGTGATCTGCAGTATTTTAGAAATCAAAGTTGTTGTATTTCCCCTAAAAGGTACAAATAAATGTTAAATTTACAACGTTAGCCATCACTTTTGTTTTTTGGCAACATTGTGAGAAATATATCTCGCAGACGTCCTCCCATGCGGTAGGGGGCGGTATGCATGCACTGTTTTAAAACTTTTAGCATCTGAAGCACAGAAGAAGACGCCCACAGAGCGGCGTGTGCATTTACCAATTCAATGTTTACTTAGATCTCTAAATTAAAAATGCACTTTGCTTGATAATTTAGCTTAATACATTTGTTCATCTCAACTTGTGATGTAAAAATGTCAACGCTTGTTTTGGACAATGGTGCGTACTTCGCTAAAATCGGGTACAGTCATGAGAAAGTCAGGTACAGTGTTTTTATTATACCTTCCTCTATTGTTTAAAACACTCTGTTATGTGATTTGCGGTCGTTATATTGAACTAAATACAGATTTTTTTTTCTTAGTGTTATTCCAAATTGCCAATTCCGTTCTAAGACCTCCAGACTGAAAACATTCACTGCTAATCAGTTGGATGAAATCAAAGACCCGTCTGGACTCTTCTACATCCTTCCTTTTCAAAAGGTATGACCTCCATATGAGTTATAGGCTTCACTGCATGTTATATAAAGCGAATTGTGTCTTTCTTCAACTCTTTTGCATCTATATAAGGGGTGTCTTGTAAACTGGGATGTGCAGCGCAAAGTCTGGGATCATCTGTTTGGAAAAGAGATGTTTAAGGTACTTGAGTGATTACAAACTAATCACATTTTCTGTTTCATAAATGTACAGTGTGAGATATTGAGTCTGTGCACAATATGTTTACAGGTGGACTTTGGAGATACCAACATTGTGATAACAGAACCATACTTCAACTTCAGCTCAATTCAAGAATCCATGAATGAGATTTTATTTGAAGAATATCAGTTCCAGTCAGCACTCAGAATTAATGGTAAGTTTAGTGTTCTAAAATTAGTTTAGAACACTACCAGACGATTCTATAAATCTGATCACATTTCATTTTTCAGCTGGATCTTTGAGTGCTCATCGATACTTCCATGAGAATAACTCTGAGCTGTGTTGCATTGTGGTGGACAGTGGATTCTCCTTCACGCACATTGTTCCTTATTGCAGGGGAAGAAAGATGAAAGAGGGCATCTGCAGGTGAGCTGCTAATTAGCCTAATGTAATTCTCTAAAGTCCTATAAGCACTGAAGATCTTTATATAAATCTCTTTGCACTTCCTAGGATAAATGTAGGAGGAAAGCTGCTGACCAACCATTTGAAGGAGATCATTTCATACAGGTATGCTTTGCACCATTTAAATAAGTAAATTCTTTGTCAGTTCTTATAGCAGATTTCTCCTTGAGTTTGTGACAATTTTGTTTTAAAGGCAACTGCATGTGATGGACGAGACTTATGTGATCAATCAGGTCAAGGAAGATGTGTGTTATGTGTCACAAGATTTCTACAAGGACATGGAGATTGCACAGTAAGTTTGGATAAACTAGATTGCTGTGCATATACATATTATATGCTGTGCAAAACATTTATGTTTCAAATAAATGCTGTTTTTTTTTCTTTATATTCATCAAAGAGTTCTGAAAAAAAATGCATCATGGTTTCCAGTAAAATATTAAGCAGCATGACTGTTATAAACACTGATATTCAGCAAATCAGCATATTAGAATGATTTCTGAAGGATCATGTGACACTGAAGACTGGAGCAATGGCTGTTAAAAAAATCACCTTTATCACAGGAATAAATTACATTTTTTTAATATATTCAAATAAAAACATTTTCAATGGTAATAATCTTTTGCAATATTACTATTTTTGTATTTTTGATCAAATAAATGCAGCCTTGGTGAACAGATTTATTTATTTATTTTTTTTTAATTAAAAAAATCTTAGTGTATTATAGTTAGATACTTAGTGTATGGTATATTTATTTCTGTTGATTTCACAGATTGAAAGGAGAGGATAATACAGTTATGAGGGACTATGTGCTGCCAGATTTCAGCGCTATAAAAAAGGGATTTTGCAAGGTAAGCAATTTAGTGTATAACTGTTTGTAAATGCTGTATCCTAATCCTGTGACTCCGAATTATGTCATGGTTCGAACATGGTGTACTATGAAAACTTGAAATACAATTCTTGCTTTTGTACTTATCCAACATTTTTTTTTTATTCTTTGTGTGCTGTAGCCTAGAGAGGAGATGAATTTTACTGGCAAATATAAAACTGGGGAGCAGATTTTGCGGCTCACCAATGAGAGGTTTGCAGTGCCAGAGATGCTCTTTCACCCCTCTGACATTGGCATTCAGGAGATGGGCATACCTGAGGCTTTGGTCAACTCCATTAACAACATGCCAAAAGGTAGGTTGCATCTCATTAGATGTATGTGTGGTTTAAAATATTAATGCATTGAAAGTAAGGCTCTTTTTATGTCCAGAGATGCAGCCCCACTTCTACAAGAACATTGTTCTTACTGGCGGAAACACCTTGTTCCCTGGATACAGAGATCGGGTTTACAAAGAAGTCCGTGCACTCGCTCCTGTAGAATACGAAGTTTCCGTCGTCCTCCCACAGAAGTATGTTTTGGGAGTTCTGAAGAAATGATTGACATTAAAATTTTGTATATTTTCATCTTAACGGAATATTTGTCTTTTGTTTTCAGTCCTATTTGTTACCCATGGGAAGGAGGGAAGTTATTGGCCGAAAACCCTGACTTTGAAGAGATGGTGGTCACGCGAGAGGATTATGAGGAAAATGGACATTATATATGCGAGGAGAAGTTTGATATTTGACCTGCATGTGAATTGTCAGTCATTTTGTACAGAAAATTTGAACGCTGTATGTGTTGTATGAAAACTAAGCTGTGCATTGGTATACTGTACAGTACACTCAATAAGTGGACATGCCTTTTGACTTTAAATGTCATAATGTTGTTGTTTTCCCGCCTTTTTTTTTTTTTTTAAAGAACTTTAATATGAGCTGGAGAAATAAAAGTACTTTTTTACTTGTTTTGAATACAATTAATTATAGAATAAATGTGTTTAAGTTAACTTGGCTAGCATAATATGTAAAATTATGAAGTGTCTCTTTGATCATTTTAATATGCAGCACGTGATCTGAGCGCGCGGTGAATAAAATAAAAACGGCGGGAAACCGCTTCAGAGACGCGCGAGTTCAAACCGTCGTCAAACATTCTTGTTGGTTTTTGTTAATAAATTACAGTTTTTTTTTTTTTAAATAATTTCTCTAAATACTTGAAAGGTAATAACACACAGTAATAGAAGTACGTTAATTAAATTTCGGATAGTTTTCTAGACTAGCGTGATTAGTTATAAAGAGATCACATGCACACTCTCCTCAGGTAACAACGTTTAAGTTGATGAAATTCTTACAGAAACGTAGAATTTATAAAGTATGGTTTATTTTTAGATTGTAAGTTTCATATAACCTGTTTAAATCATTTTCAAATAGTGTTTTAATTGTTTAAAAATAAGCTGAGCGATATCACGAGTCATAAGATATATTACAATAATCTCAGTTTTTCATTCTTCTGAATAATAAATTATTTAATTTGATTTTGAAGTTGAAGTTTGTATTTTGTTGCTGCTTATATTTAAATAGATTAAAGTTAGACTCTTCATACAGCGAGATGGCAGCTTCCGGGAGAAAACAGAGCAAGACCAAACACACTGAGAGCTGCACAGACCTGAAAGCTTTTGACTTCGACACTCTGGAGGAAAAGAAAGGAAGTGTTTCTGACGATGAGACCAGAGATGGTGTGTCTGTGTGTTTTATCATGCACACTACAGAAACATATTTGGTGGTACCATAGTAAATTGATGGCATTAGAGGCTATACCATGATATTTACATGGTGGTAATTAGAAATATATGAGTTTATTAACAGGGCAGTAAGAGAGATATAATAATATTGAAGAATTATATAAGTATATAATATGCAATTTAACAAAATATTTAATAATAGTCTATATATATACATATAACAAGTGATGTAGCTGTGAAGCTTGTTGTTTTGTTACATTAGAAACTCCAATCGTTGACAAGCTGAGCAAGAAAAGAAATGCAGATACGTTTGTTGACGATGCTCTTAATGCAGGTGTGGGGTAAGTATTGCAATATATACGCCTGGCCAATTTTAAAAAGCCCTTTCTCTGAATTGAGAAATTGTTTGTTGTCATTTATTTTAGGAATGAGGTACAAACTATGCTGGAAAGATTTGGTGGTAAGTGAAGTTCACAACTGATGCTTCATTGATAATATTAGCCTATATTTCTGAATATAACAGGCTATGAAATACTGTTTTATACTCATAAACATAACCGAATGGCCATTAAGTGGACATCAGCAAGGCCATGCAGACCAAAAGGAAACGCTTGGAGGTTCTCACCAAAAACTCCTTAAAGGGCAGCACTCAGAAACTGGAGCAAATGTGGAAATCCCAGCAGAATCAGAGGTGAATGAATGCACTGTATATGGAAAATGACACATTCTTTCTTTGATGTTCAAAAACATAAATGATTTGTATTTTTTGCAGGCAGAAGCTGACACAAGATTATTCTCAGCAAGTTCTCTCTGTGCTTCAGCAGTGGGAGACCGACGTTAAGAAATCTGAGGAGCAGGAGGAGAAGCTGAATGCAAGTGCTAGATGTAGAAAAACGTAGCCAAGAAGTTGTAAAAGTTGAAACTTGTCATTTTGGGGCACGGCATCACACTAAGCGAAAGGAAATGTTATTAAGATTAAGGGTCTCGTGAAAAATATAATGCAGCTTTTTGGGATTTCTAGCAGCCATTTAGAGATATTTGACGTAAACGTCTCACACTTTGCCTTTGAACTTCCTAATTTCTGTTTTCACAGAATTTGTTTCGCCAGCAGCAGAAGCTCTTCCAGCAGGCGAGGGTTGTGCAAAACCAGAAAATGAAAACCATCAAAGACCTGTATGAGCAGTTTGTCAAGGTCACAGATGCCATCATCACTTTAATTATTTGAAATTGAACCGAGACCTTTTTTTTCCATCATTTGGCTGACCGACAGGTCTTTCATTTGTGTGCAGAACATGGAGGAGATGGAGAAAAGCCATGAAGCCTTCCTGCAGGGCACCCAGATGGAGCTGAGAAAGGAGATGGTCCTGCTGCAGAAAAAGATAATGATGGACACCGTGAGTGCTTCAACAAAAAGATTTCACACAGTTTAGACTCTGGATGTTACAAGTGTCTGCTTTAAATAGCCTTTGAATGTGAAATGTGACGTATGCTACATTTTCAAGACAGGTTTGGTTTAGTTATTGGAGCCCATTTATGAAAAACTGAAGGAATTTCTGTAAATAGTTCATAAAACTGTTTTTACACAAATTGTTTATTCAGATCAATGTATGGAATGGATTTATGGTAATTGTACTTTTTATTTTTACAGCAACAACAGGAGATGGCCACAGTTCGGAAGTCCCTCCAATCCATGCTGTTCTGAAAACATCCTTCTGTTCTCACATCAACACTGTAGAAGACTTAACCTTGTGTTCTAAAAGGAAGGTTTCTTTTATTTAAAAAAGAATGTAGACGTTGTCTCTGTATTTTTTTTAAACCAGTTTGTTCATTTTAATCCATACTTGTATAATAATATTAATAATATGTAATTAATTTCATTCTCGTGTCAAGATTAAAGATCCCATAAATTCATTTTTCTTTTCTGTGTTGAGCATGCTTTTTTTTTTTATTTTGGCTGGAACATACCGAAGGTCTTTTATTATTATTATGTATTTATTTATTTATGCATCTATATATTTATTTAGGTTTTGCTAGTTAATTACAGATTGCATTAGAGGGTGACATATTCTAGTGCAAGATAGGTCATCAATATCTTTGATCAATTTTCCTATAAAAGACAGACTGCATATATATATATATATATATATATATATATATATATATATATATATATATATATATATATATATATATATAAACCTCTAAGTCCATCTGAGAATTTTTCCATCTGTTTTTTTTTTGTTTTGTTTTTTATTTTTGTTTTTCAGTTATTGAATACCTTATTTTCAAAAATGTCCAAAGATGTATTTTCATACGAGCCTGATAAAAATATTTGAAAGAAAAATCTCAGACGGACTTAGAGGTGTGTGTGTGTGTGTGTGTGTGTGTACATGACTTTTAAGAACAAATTGTAAATATATTGAAAAAATATTTTAAATTAGACCTTAATAATGCTGTTTCTTTACATAAGAGTAAGTTAAAAAAAAAAAAAAAAAAAGTAAAATGTCAGGGTCCTTTAAATGCAAACAAATCCATGTGCCGGAAGTGGCGTAACCGGAACAAAAACCGAAAGTTCCATGGCGGTGTTTTCTATTGTGACTTCGCTATTCGCTGATGCGGTATTTAAGCGAAGATTTTTGCTTTTCGTAGTGGTGTGTTTCGTAAAGATGGCAAGTAAAGTTAACATATTTTAAGTAAACAATAAAAACGCGGAGTTTTTGTAAACTATGTCCATTTAGGCGATCTTAATATAATGTGGCTTACCAGCGTCTTCGATTAAACGTCAAATCCAACCGATCACAGATTAGTTTCACACCTCAGTAACGTTACTGTTATCACAAAACTGTCAGCGAATATCATTAACATTGTTTCCCTAGCAAAAAACTGTACGTTTCAACATATCAATAAGATATGAAGTATAAAATATTTACATTTAAAGAGAGCGTAATTATGCAGCCTCATAGTCTTAATGCGTTTAAAGAGGTTTTATGTATCTTCCAGCATTGTTTTTCCTGTTCCCAGACTCATCTGCACACAGTCTGTCAGCTATAGCCAAAGTATACATTAAGCCATAATCACAGAGATGGATGACATGCAGGAGAGCTCAGAGCCCGGCAGTCCCCTGTACAGTCCCTGTTTGGCCCCAGACACACCGGATTCCCTGAATAATGCCTGTCTGCTGAATGACACTGACCCCCTGTTTGAAGACCGTGGACACTTTCATGAATTCTCCTCCACTTTTGTTCCCGAGACCCCTAGGTATCATTTCTTTTGTAAATATTGATGGGAACTGTGTTTTTGCCATGTAAAAAACAATTCATAATAATGAGAGCAATGACAAAAATCTATCTTCACTTTATAGCCCCCGGACTCACAGAAGAAAACGACATTCCCAGAAAGATGAGGACAGAAATGTGGTAAGAGAAAAAGGCCAGAATGCCATACTGTGATACAACTCTATTTCTGCATTATACATGCAGTATGCTCAGTATAAGAGTTTTTTTTTTTTAATTAAAAATGCAAAAATAGATATTTTATATAGATGTTTTTATGTATTATGAGATATGTAAAATGTAAACATAAAATATTATATTATACTGTTTATATTATATAAAATAATTTAGCACAATTGTTTTAGAATTAAAATGCAAAATAATCATGCAAAATATCCAGTATTTATAAAATTAAAAACAAATTACAATTAAAAATGCAAAGTAAGAACTTTATATATTATATAAAGTGCAAAATAACCATTTATTTATAACATTTAGTAAAATTATTTTACAAAATCATTTTATGTATTATTTAAAACACAATTAACTCTTTCTTTATAAATGAAAGAATATTTTACAATTTAAAATAAAAAAATATATATATAAAAATGCAAAATAACAGTTCTTATTGTTTAGTTGCATTATTTTTCTTTATTTTATTACTCTGCTTAATTATACATGTAATATGTAAACAATGTAATGGGGCAATTTGAAATTAAGTAATTACTAGTACATAATACTGCAGTACTGTTTCACATAATATTGTTTTTTTTTTTTTTTTAAATCCCAAATGTTATGCTAACTGCATGCCATAGTATGCCAATTCTAATTTTCCATTCAGAAGATATTCAGTCTTTTTGGAATTGCATTCATAAATGTTTTTATGCTTGGTTAAGGCAAAATCATCCTGTTCAGATGGAAAAAAATGGGAAAGACGAGAACACATTCCAGGATACCTCAGCACCACTCCGAGCTCCCAGAGAACGATGAAGCGGCGCAAGCTGGAGGACTCAAATGCAAGCACACTATGTGGACACTCTACTCTTACACCGGGAGCAAACGGATTTGTAACAGCCTCGTCTCTTTTATCCTCTGATTTTACATGGTTGGAGTCTCCACGTCCAACAACCTCCTCTGCTTCTCATATCTCTGCATCTTCCAAGCCCTCGTCCTCAGCTGGGTCTTCCAAGTCTGCACTGGATCAAACTACTGATCCGGCATATTTAAATGAGCTGCTGGTAAGGGGTCACAGCTCTAAGCAAAAGACACTAAACACCAGCAATGGAAGGGAACAGAGGTCCAAAAAGACCGTCTATACCAAGACCAAATCTAAAGCCTCTAAAAGTACATCAGCACACTCTTCTTTACACGCAATAGAGGATCAAGCTTCACTGCTAGATGCAGGTATGGATAACCAAGGTCCACATGTTTATAGAAATAGTTAATGAAAATTTGCCGAAAATGTATTCACCCTTAAACCAGCCAAGATGTAGATGAGTTGTTTGTTCATCTGAACAGATTTGGAGAAATTTAGCATTATGTCACTTGCGCACCAATGGATCCTCTGCACGTGAATGGGTGCCGTCAGAATGAGAGTCCAAACAGCTGATAAAAACATCACAGTAATCCACACCACTCCAGTCCATCAACTGACATCTTGTGAAGTGAAAAGCTGCGTATTTGTGAGAAACAAATCCATCATTAAGGCTTTAATTTTAAACCGTTGGTTTAAACTTTAGGTTTTAACTTTAAACAGTCACTTTCGTCTACGACTCCGCTATTGATAAAATTTCTCAAAATCTGTTCTGATGAAGAAACAAACTCATCTGCATCTTTGTTGACCTGAGAGTGTGTACATTTTCAGCAAATTCAATTTTTGGGTGAACTATGTCTTTAAATGTCAGGAGGATATTATGTCTTTTCTATCATTTTTTTTTCTTCTTTTTTATAGCAAAGAGAATGCAAGAACCAATAAGTTCACCTGTATGTCAGATACCAGAAGATATTGTCATCATAGAGGATGATGCTGATGATGTCGCGGTTGAGAGCATGGTCCGCTCCGTTCAGATGGCTGAGGATGAAGCATATGCCCGAAGTCTTCAGGTGCGACTCGCTCTCCTGATCCTTACTGAGAAACAATAGAAAAGTGACTAACTTTGTTATTATGGTGTTTGCAGGAACAGTTTGATATGGAGGAGCGAATGGAGCAGCAGAGGCTACAGAACAGATCGCCAAACAGAAACAACCACAACCACATGGTCAGTTTATGCTTTATTCGTATTGCTGTTTTTCTTTGGAGCACTGAATTATGTTACTGTGATCATACGCAAATAAAAAGTGATGGTTTTATGCAGGTTGATCCGTATGTTGGGTTGGGCTGGATTTCTCCTTGGGCCTCAATGATCAGCTCTGCATCTTTCTCACATGGACCCTCTGAGCTTTCAGAGCTGCAGCAGGTCATCTTTGGAGAGCAACCCCGTAAGTCAGCAAACATGAGGCGAATATAACAGCTCAAAATCATTTGACTCGGTCTTGATTTCATTTGAATTAAAAGCAGGTTTTTAATAAATTTTAAAAATCACACTAATATTAATTATAAATGTGTATGAAATATTAATTATAATAAATATTAATTGGTACCAAGACTGCATATATTTTAATCAAAAAACTTAATATTGTGAAATATTATTAAAATTTATAATTATTTAAAAATGTTTTAATATGTAATTTATTCTGGTGATGGCAAAGCTGAATTTTCAGAAGCCATTACTCCATTCTTCAGTGTCACATGATGCTTCAAAAAACATTTCTTATTATTAATATTGAAAACAGTTGTGCTGCTCATTATTTTTGTGAAAACTGTGAAACATTTTTTCTGGATTCTTGGAATAAAAGAAAGCATTTATTTGAAATAAAAATTCTTTCTAACTATATAAACGTCTTTGTCACTTTTGCATCCTTGCTTAAATTTAAAAAAATTTTTATTTAAAAAATAAAAGTATTAATTTCTTTATTTTAAAAAAAAAAAATCTTATCAAATGCAAACTTATACTGCATTCAAAATTTTGAAAAATTGGATTTTATATACCCTTTTGGGATCAGTAATATTTTTAACGTTTTTTTAATGTTGAGTCTCTCATGCTCGTCTAGGCTGTATTTATTCAATCAAAAATACAGAAAAAACAGTAATATTTTGAAATATTATTGCAATTTGTAATATTGGTTTCCTACTAATATACTTTAAATATACTTTAAAATATAATTTATTTCTGTGACACCGCGCTGAATTTTCATCAGCCATTACTCCTATCTTCAGTGTCACATGATCCTTCAGAAATCATTCTAATATGCTGAGTTATTATCAGTGTTCAAACTGTTGCTCAAATAGTAGAGCATGGCGTTAGCAACGCCAAGGTCATGGGTTCGATTCCCAGGGAAAGCAAGAGCTGATAAAAATGTAAAAACTGTAACTTGAATGCAATGTAAGTCGCTTTGGATAAAAGCGTCTGATAAATGTAAATGTCATGTCAATGTCATGTTGTGCTGCTTAATTTTTTGGAACCTGTGATACTTTTTTCTTTGATTCTTTGATAAATAAAAAGAACAGCATTTATTCAATGCTTATAACAATTTTTTATTTATTTATTTATTTATTTCTTTTATTTAATCTTTTGATTGGACAGGCAGACAACAGGACCGCAGACCTCAAACCGGCAGACCTCGCAATTCCCGACGCAGACAAGCTTCTCACTTGCAGATGGACTTGTTTGATGACAGCCAGGGAAATAATTATGAGGTTTGAGTTATGCTAATTCACAGAAATCACATGCTTGACTACAATTATATTTTCTTATCTCTGATATTATGTGTTGCTTTGTCAGGCTCTCTTAGCGTTCGAGGAACAACAAGGTGCTGTAGTAGCCAAGAACACTCTGACAAAGGCCGAGATCGAACGGCTGCCCGTAAAAACGTACGATCCCGCACACAGCGCAGGAAAGACAGAGTAAGTCACAAAACAGGATGCAACAAAAGAGATTTCCCATAATGCTATAGTTTAATCATACTCTCTTTACAGTTGTCAGATCTGTTTCAGCGATTACAAAATGGGTGAAAGACTCAGGATTCTTCCATGTCTCCACGATTACCACGTCAAATGCATCGACCGCTGGCTAAAGGTCTAGCTTGTTTTAACAGCACAATCCCATAATTCATTTCAGTCGCTTTTTACTAATCATTTTGTGTTTTTTTTTACAGGAGAATGCCACATGTCCCATCTGCAGAGTGGATATATCAGAGTGTGGTGGTTTTTCTTGAGCACACAACTTCAGGACTCAGTATCTACCTCACAGCTGGTCATGTGACGCCATTTGACTTTTATTTTGAGTGTTATTAAATGCTTTTTAAATGCAAAATATTGTCCGATGTTTGAACCAGCATAAAGCACTGCCAAGCAGTTTTATGTAGAAGGATCCTTCTAAAACATATCAGACATGACTGTATCAACAATCCTGTTAGCAATAGCTAAACTTGAATTTTGGATTCTCAAATAAAATCACTTTATATATATTTTTTGCCCGTTTTTATTGTAATTGAGATAAAATGTGTAATTAGGAGAATATATATGTTGCTGTTAGTCATTGAATCGCTGCTGTTCTGTTGTTTATGTAAATATCAGGCAGTGCGTAGCATGTGATTTTATTCACTCTGTTTCGTAATATCGCTTCTTCAAGGCTCTGTATTTCCGGAGGTAATAGAGCGCCTCGAGCTCTTTCACCACAAATTCTCCTCGGCTGATGAGCTCTTTGATCTTCTCAGGGTCACTCACATCTTTATTCTTGGCAAACACAGCCCTCAGTCTGTCTCTGAACTAGTCGGCTCCTTTCGGGTCCTCCCGTCCAAGAAACAGCAACTTCAAGCAGAAGAATCAGAAGACAGGATTATAAATTTCTAATGCCTGGAGTCACAGACGTGTGCATAATGGGTTTTTTTTTCCCCTCCATACTTTAATGTTTATCCTCTTAATATAAATGAAGACTATGACTTAATATAGTTAGTTGATATTGGGCAAATTGTATTGTCAATACTATTGTCGATTTTAAAGAGATAGTCCACCAAAAATGAAAATTCTGTCATTACGCGCCCTCATGTCGTTACAAACCCATAAGACCATCATCATTAATCTTCAGAACACAAGATATTTTTGATGAGATCCGAAAGCTTTCTGACTGTCTTCCACCATTATGGAGAGTACCAGAAAGCTCTCGGATTTCATCAAAAAGCAGAGCAGAGAGGCAATACTGCAGGTCAGTTACATCTGTAAATAGTCTATTGTAGTTTTGTCTTTGTTTACTTAGTTAAACATTGAACTGCTAGCAAATGTTGCTAAGAGGAAAGCAGTCAATTACTGCAAAATTAACAAAAGGACATCATTACTATTGTAAAGAGTAGGAATTAAGCAGACAAATATTCACATCGTTTTATAACAGGTTTAGAGGGAGCTAAGCAGTGGCGGCTCCAGGATTTTTTGTTGGGGTGCTAAGGGGGGCTTAACAGTTTAGAGGGGGTGCTAAAAAACTAATTAAATTGAAAGTAATGAATCTTTAGCTATCAGTTTTTTATATACAGCAGTTTCAAAAAAGGCATTTTACTTTTTTTCTGTGGTATTGAACTTCTCATATGCCACTGTTATTAGTAATATAACTTCTAATGCCAAATATGACACTTACAAAGTAATATAATTTATGAACGCATATAGAAAAGAGAGAAGGTAGGGATTTTTTTCTTTTTCCTTTTATTTATTTATTTTTACACATATCTAGTCATTTTTTTTCTGACCATCAAGTGTCAGTCACTCTCAATGCCAACTGTTAGGAAAACATGGTAAATTCTAACCATTTACAACAGATAGTGCCGACAATTCATAAAACTATTTCCACACAGTGACATATGGGCACACATTGTGGGTGATAACCTCCCCGTGCTGAGTTGCATTGTATCATGTGTCGATGATACCCAGAGATGTTGTCAAAAGCATCAAAAATTGCCAATATTAAGAGGATTTAGCATTTCCAATAAATGTAGGCCTGTTATTAGATTACATGGTAACCATAGTTACTATAGTTAAATTTGTAGTAAAACTCTGGTTATACAAATGGTAATCAATCTGCCTAAAAACATGGTTACTATACTTTTACCATGGTTAATTTTCCTTAGGACAAAACATTACCAATGATAATACAAAAAAAAAATAAAAATATTCAGTGTAGATAAGATTTTTCTATAAAGATATATTCAGGATGTAGCTATTATTGTACTAATTTTGACACTTAAGCAAGATAAAACAATAACACATGGTCCTAATGTAATAATTTTTTCTAAAATAAATGTATACTACGTGCAAACAAATTACAATGAGGTGGTTGTTTTGCAACAAGGTGGAGATGTGTTGATGGAAAAGTGTCAGGTACAAGAAAATTAGTCAGAAATGTAAACCTACATATGGGACGGAGAGATGTCTGGGAAAATGAAGAGACTAAAAAGGAAAATGGAAGATAACCTTTAATTATTTTGCACAGCCCCAGCCTAGGGATTTAAACTTTTTTATGTGATGATGATGGTCATACAAAAAATATTGTTGTCAATGGTTTCAAAATTTGTTGCAGGGGGATGGCCTGGATGAGTGTGAGATTTCCCGGCCTGAAATTTTGTCCCAGTCCGCCCCTGGATGTGGGAGGGATTGTAATGCCAGAGTAAAATAAAGCCACAACTTACACAACAGTGTTCAGATCATATTTTTCCCCTGACAAAATCAATATAATGCAATATTTCTATCTGCTGAATGTAAGCTTTTCCATATTCCAAGCTTGCCTGCTGCACTGGGGACATCACGTGCATGACTGAGTCCTGAAAATCATGTAAATAAATCTAGGAATTATTTGATTGTTGGATTTTAAATCAGCGGGGTTGAGGCATCAAAAGTAACTAAGCTGTTTTATGGATGGTAACTGTAATATTATTACTGAAATCTTATTAGTAATTAGTTACACTACTAGTTACTGCAAAAAGTAATAATATAACAGTAACTAAGTTACTAGTAACTAGTTACTGCCCAACACTGAGTTTTAACTATAGTGAACTGATAAACTGTAATAAATACTGTAGTATACTTCAGTTTTTACTACAGTAAAAGGTAGTGTATTGTAGTATAATATACCCTATAGTTGTAGAAAACTTAGTACAGTATTGGGTAAAGTAATTTGTTTATATTACTATAATTGTTATATTACCACAGCAACTAAATAATTATCACAACAAATTAATTCAAGTACTTCACTAGTATTTACTATAAATTACTAGTATTTATAGTATTTTAGTATTTAGTATTTATAGTATTAGTATTTTTTCACGTGGGAGCTGGCAGAGATATAGTCTGAATACTCAGATTTTTTTTTACAATATTGGGTACAATTAAGATTATATTTATAAATTAATAAATAACTAATATACGAAAACACTGTGAGAAATACCTTGTGTAATTTGACTTTTGACTTGAATTACAAGATAGAAAAATACAAGAAGGGTTTGCTACAGTCTAAAAAGAAGAGAAGGATTAGTGAAAATGTATAGTTATAAATTTAAAAGCAGAAGGGGGTAGTGTACTCACAGTTTTGTACAGTTGCACCTCCTCTGCTCGGAGTGGGTTGACCATTTCCCAGTGATTCCTCTGATCTCAGCCAAACACAACCTGTATGTGTATAACACACTTCAGCTGACATGTTACCTCTCAGCCAAGGTTTTTTCCAAAGCAGACGGCGATTAAAAACACCTTCATTTTCTAGACTACATAATTATAAGCTTTCAGATGTATTGCTGAAAAACAAAAATACAAGCCTTGTTTTTCTACTTGCTAATGCCTCATATTGCTCTTTGGACGCAATGAAAACAGTCAGGAGTGTAACTTCTGTAACTTCGTATACGTTATTGCTATTACATAGACCTAAAAATATATAATAAATAAAAGTCATCCAGGTAAAAACAAACCAAACGCAAACATCTTATGCCATGGTTGTAGTGAAACTGAAAGAAAACAAAACACAGCTACACATGAATGCAGAAATAATTTATTTAGCACAGTGTACAGATAATGGTTTTGAGTTAGTCATTTGCTTTCTGTTGCCAAAAGTGCTGCCAAGAACATATGAAACGGATTCAAAATGTCATGTATTGAAGCACTGGCATTCAAATAATCTCCAAAACACACCTTTTGAAGCTGCAAAACGCATAACTCTACCTACTCTTCCACAATATCACCAGTGTCCTTTCATTTTTGGCATGTGGTTTGCAAAAATAATCTGGACAATGATTACAAAGAAGCAAAATTCACACTGAGATGTTTCTTCACTCTACAACATTCACGCATTTCACATCCTAAGTGCCAATACATGCGACTTTTCTGTAAACTAGTTAGGATATACAAAACACGCCTTGGAAAAAAAATACAAAGTGTGTTCTCTTCTTTGCTATTTGATTTTAAGGCATAGAAATCTTACAAAAACACTCTTTATAACCTGAAACAAATACAAAAGCGTGTGCCAATATGACAAATGGAGAAGCAGACTGTGAGCGGTGGTCTGCAGAGTGAAGGCACTTCTCTGTCCTCTCTGATTCCGGTCAGTACTCCCAGACTGACACAATGGGAGACGCGTGTCTATGGATGTCTTTAATAATTGGCTCGTAGTCGTTTGTTTTCCTCTCTCAGTCTTTCTATCTCCTCGATGAGCGAATCATTCACGGAGTACTTCTCGATCAGACCGTGGATTTCATTCTGGAAAAGACGAGTGGCATGATTGAAGGGGGGTAATAATAGTTTTTAAAAAATTTTCAAGCTACTTAATTATGGATTTGGTCTGTAAAAGAAAGAAATGTACCATCTGAATATAGAACTGCCGAACCATCTCCACCTGTAGATTGATAATGTCTCTATGACAGGTGTCCCTGAGGAAACAACAAAAACAGTCATTAATGACTAAATGACTCCAAAGAGTATGTAAATATGAATATATGGTTTAATTAGTAAATTAGTTTTTTTTTTTTTTTTAAAGTTTAAAGTTTTAATTTTGTTGTGTTTTCATCTCTACATAGTTTTAGGGTTTTTAGTTCAAGGTAAACTAAATGAAAATAAGAAATATTTCCTTAAATACAATAACTTTTTATTTAATGTTTTATTTTTTTTTAGTTAAATATAATATCCCTGATGCATACACTACCGTTAAATAGTTTTGGGTCAGTAATTTTTTTCTTTTTTTTAAATAAATTACTACTTGTATTCAGCAAGGAAGCATTAAATTGATCAAAAGTGACAAAAATATTTATCTTACAAAAGATTTTGATTTCATATAATTGCTGTTCTTTTGAACTATCAAAGAATGAAGAAAAAATGTAGCACTGTTTCTGCAAAAATATTAAGCAGCACAATTGTTTTCAACATTGATAATAATACAAAATCTTTCTTGAGCATCTAAACAGCATATTAGAATGATTTCTGAAGGATCATGTGACACTGAAGACTGGAGTAATGATGCTGAAAATTCAGCTTTGCCATCACAGAAATATATGACATTTTAAAATACATTACAATAGTCCTTTTAAATTGAAATCAGTGATCTCTAAATTACTCTTAAGAAATCCGTATTAACTCACCTGAAGTCCTCCAGTGCCTCATGGATCATATTACGGACAAAGTTCATCTGAACGGAGGTGAGTGGAGCTCCACGGCCCTCGGCTCCAGATTCGACTGCTGGAGCTTTATATCAAAACATCCGTCACTCACTTTGTCCCATTAAAGCGACTTTTAATTGAATCGTGGCCCATTCAAACGTACCTGGTATAGCTGGAGGAGGAGCTCCGCTGACCGGCGAATCGTAGATGAGCTGGGTGGGCAGATCTCTCCTCTGACTGGGCTCAGGGGTGTTGAACGGCTGCACAGACTGAACGCGTGTGCTCTGAGCGGCAGGGGGCGTGGTTATGACATCATACTCCTGCCGGACACCGTTATTCTTCTCCACCTGTCAGTAATCCAGATAAAAAAGTTGAATTGATGAATACAAAAATGTGCTGGATGATAAACCAAACGAGTTGGACCTTGTTGCCATTCTGTAAATCAGTCTCTTGCGGTGGGGTAGTGATGGACTCCTCTTCTTTGATTGGTGGAGGAGTCTGAACCACAGACGGACTGTAGCAGCGACTGCCTGGAGTGCCCAATGGAGTCTTCCTCTGGGACGACCCACCAGGGAAATGAGGTAGGTATTCAAAGTCTAGTAACACAGGAAATGCTAATGTTGGTAAAAGTAAATGAAACCTTGTTGTTTTGTTGTTCTTATTACGCTCATTACTGTTGATTAAAATGTAGTTTGTACAAACTTGCCTTTTTTTCCACTTGATACATCACTCAGTCTGTGCCCTTTGTAATCTAAAGAGATAATTAGCAAACAATTAGTAAATATTAGGGCTGTCAGTTTAACGCGTTAATTAGTTATAAAAAAATAACGCGTTTAAAATATTTTAATGGAGTTAATGCACTGGCCCCGCCCCCAAACCTGTACATCATCTTACATTTCATACAGTTGACTTTTGACAAATACGATGCAGGGCAACAGCTCCATAAATGCAGTTATGCCCTAAAATTCAAGATATTGGTGCTTGTATGTGTTTTTGTCTCATATTTATATCATACAATAAGCAATATCACAGGAGCAGCAAGAGCAATATCACACGAGTGCTGTTTGTCCCGAATATCACCAGTTTAAATGTGATTTTATACAACAGTTCAGTAAATAAGAAGCTGATAATGTGTTATATTTTAAACACAATATTATGTGGTTTTGCTCAATTTTGCAGAGAACGTTACCTTTAAAGCCACAGCAGAATTGTTGTGCGTCTCCGAGCAACACAATGGTGTTTAGTTTCTAAATAAATCCACGTTTTGAACGAATCGTGTGAACAAATGCTTCAAAGGCCCATTCATAAAGAGAGTCGTTTACTCATTCCTGAATGAATCAGCCTTATGAAAGACATTTATCGCCACCTGCTGGCAGATTTAGTTTCTTAATTAGAGTATCAATTAATAATAATAATAACAACAACAACATTAAAGTGATAGTTCACCCAAAAAATTTAAATTCTGTCATCATTTACTCACTCTCATATCACTCTCACCTTTCTTTTGTGGAACATAAAAGAAGGTATTTTGAAGACTGTTGGTAACAAAGCTGTTTTGGTTACCAATGACTTTCATTGTATAAACAAACAATACTGAGATGTTTCTCAAATTATCTTCTTTTATGTTCCATAGTTTGTTAGGCCGTTGTAGCCTAAATGTTTATGTGTTATAAATTTTTTGTTAAATCAAATAAATATTTCTAAAGCTACAATTTGTAATGTCTACTTGATACTTTCTAATTTAACACAAAAATAGCTTTAAAAATCTTTTGTGGGTATTTTCACAATCAAATTTATTTTGAGATTAATTGCGATTAATTAGATTAATTAATCGAAACATCATGTAATTAATTAGATAAAAATTTTTAATCGACTGACAGCCCTAGTAAATATATATATTTATTTCTAAAATACTTATTTGTTATAAAATCCTTTTTTTCAAATAAATGCTGTTCTTTTGAAGAATCATGGAAAAAAGGTATGAGCATTTCCGCAAAAATATTATGCAACAACTGTTTTCAACATCAATAATAATGAGAAATGTTTGAGCAGTAAATCAGCATATTAGAAAGATCTCTGAAGGATTATGTGGCACTGAAGACTGGAGTAAAGATCCTGAAAATTCAGCTTTGCATCACAGGAATAAATTACATCTTAAAATATATTAAAATAGAAAACAGTTATTTTAAATTGTAATAATATTTCACAGTATTACTGATTTTACTATATTTTTGATCAAATAAATGCAGCCTTGGTGAGCATAAGAGAAAAAATCCTACAGATTCCAAACTTTGGAAGAGTAGTGTACATATAGTACATGTAGAGGTCAAAGCTGTGAAAGACCGGTTGGAAAAGTTGCCTCACCATCTCGTACAGGTGAAAAGATGTCCAAGCTGTTTCGGCCAACTCTGAAGTGGTCTGTGCTGTGCTGGCCTTCCCCTTCCCTCGAGAACACATCTATACTGCCTCCTAAAAACAAGAGAGAAATGCCAAACAAACATTTAGCCATGTAATTAATCTGTGACAGTCATAATCTCTTGAACTCTGCCATTTATGATTACACATAATAAAAAACACTCACCATTTCTTGAAGTTGGAGTATCACTAAAACCATGTGTTTTGAAACCTGTAGAGAGGATGGAAAACCAAGAAAGGGACCATAAAATGAGAAGACCGATGAAGATAAAGAAAAAAAAAAACAGGGACAATACAGTGATAAAAATGTGAAAGAAGGTGATTTTACCATCATTAAGAGGGGAGAAAATATCCAGGTTTAGGCTGTTCCGACCAATGCTGCTAAATTTCTCCATATTCGGCAGCTGGTCTTGGCTGTGCTGACCCTCTGCTTCACGGGTGAACACCTCACCAGCAGTACCTACAAAGATGAAACATTCAGTGCCTATAAAACCATTACAAAAGCTATAAACAGGGCTTTAAATGAGGAATAAAACCTTCTATAGCCATAAAAATGAAGGCTGACCTGTGACTTGGGCTTGTCCATCACCAGGAAATTCAGAGCCAGGCACACTGGGTGGGACTGTAGATGTTGGAGTGGAGGGTCCCGTCTGCTGACCGCCCAGTTTTACTGAGATCCTCTTATTTGATTGAGAAGACTTGCTGGATGTTTTAGTGGACTGTGGAAACAGGGTTGGTTTTTAATATCAACTATAACCAGAGTCAGTTTCAATAATTTTGAAGAGTTGAATGTAGGGGCAACATTTTTAAAACCATCAGATGTTACAAAATTGTAAAATAAATAAATTAGAATATATATATATAATAATAAAATAAAATAAAAAATAAATAAGAAAATAAGAAAATTTAAGTTAATTAATGCAATTTCATATAAAATGCATGTTATCTTTAATCATAATTTTAAATAATTAATTATACCTAGAACCTATTTTTAAAACTATATCAGATATTACAAAAAAGTTAAAGAACTTAAATAAAAGTTATTAAATTAATAAAAACAAGAATAACTAAATATTAAAATATTAAATAATATTATGTTAATTAAAATATTACATTAAATGAATTCAAAGTAATTAATTTAATAAAAATAAAATAAATAAATATGAAATTAATTTAATATAAAATGCACTGCATGTTACATACCAAACAATCAATTAAAATGTATTCTCAAATTTTGAATAGTTAACTATTCTTAGAATAGATTTTTTTAACTATATCAGATGTTACTAAAACATTTAAAATAAGTAAATAAATGCATACATACATAAAATGTAAGAAAATAATACAATTTCAAATAAAAATAAAAAATAATGAAAAGAAAACAACTAAAATGTAATTAATTAAAACTAATCAAATAACAGCTCTTATTTCATATAAAAAAGCACTGCATGTTACATGCTTTAATCAATTAAAATATATTCCCAGAATTTTTAAGCTATATCAGAAGTTACCAAAAATGTATACAAACAAACAATTAAATACACAAATGTTTGCATGATATTTTTGTCCCCACATTTTGAATGATGGTGATATTGAGATGAGTCAGTTCAACAAAAAAAAAAAAACACAACCTCACATGAAACCGAGGATGGTTCTGTAGAAATGTGTTTATGTACACATAACAGACACAGCTGTACCTTTAACTTGGAGGTGGAGTTCTGGAAGCGAATGCAGGTCACTGACGTCTTGTGAGCCGTGGTGATTTTGACCGGCGCGCTGAGGTTTCTCAAATCGTACATATAAATTCTGCCCTGGGTTGAGCCCACAACCAGTCCAGCCCCATCTGGAGTAAAATCAATGGCTGTGAGTGGAGACTCCACCTGCTTATTACGAAACACTCTGTGAGGACAAGCACACACATTAAACTGATTAACAAAACAGCTTCGAAATCAATCTTCAGTGTCCAAACTGCATATTAAATGTGATGTTTTCTCTTACATTTTGCTGGAGGTGTCATAACAGATGATCTTCTTATCAAGCCCCACAGTGATGAAGAGCAAATCATTGGCCGGAGAGAAGGCCAAACCTGAACTTGGGGCTTTGTGCGCCCCCTCGAACAAGTGCAGCTCCTTCTGAGTGTTAGCATCCCAGAGTGCCACAGAGCCACTGTCAGATACCGTGCCCAACATAGACCTCTTCACCAGCGAGTACCTCAGATCATGGATGGGCTGATGAGAGATCACATGTTGTATTTTATATTAGGGCTACATGAATAAAATTAGAAAATTTATTATTATTAAAAATACAATTTCTTATTTTGTTTAATATTTAATTTAGTAATAATAATTCTTATAATTCTTATTATTAATAATAAACACAATTATAATTATAATGAAAAAATATTATCATTTATTATTATTTATTATAGTTTTTATTTTGATGTACAATCACAAACATTTACAGCCCTACAAACAAACAGCTAACCAGTAATAATTGCAATTTTTATTTAAAAAATTATACAAAAACTGAACGGTGGACAATAGTTCACTTGCTTTTATTTTGTATAGATAAAGATGTCAAACTCACCACATTTGGCCCATGGCCGAAGGGTTTGCTGGACAGGTTGGTTGTGATACTGTGGAGGATGATATCTCCACTAGTAGAGCCAGATGCAATGTAGCTATCGCCTCCGTTAAAAGACACACATGTCACTTCCTCCTTGTGGTCCTACATAAAAAGAGAAAATACAAATGGATTAGGATGTAGATGTTTGTTTTGTAGATGATGTAAAGCTTCCTTCAAAACTTCCAAACATATGTTTGTTACTGTGTGATACCTTAAGGCTTCGGTGCAACCTTTTTGTCTTTAGGTCCCAGATATTAACCGTGTTATCCAGTCCACCGCTGACCAGGAACTGTGACGTGGAGTTCAGACTGACACGGGTTTGCTTTTTCTATAAACAAAAGGCCATTATGAGACATACATAACCAAGATATATTTAGATAGGATAGAAGACTTCAAGGTCCTCAGCTCACCCCTTCTCCCAGCTCCATCACAGGAACTGGAGATGACTTGAGACTGGACACCACCAGCTTGTCTCCTATACTGCTGGCACTGACCAGGTACTGGTCTAAACACTGTCAAGGCAAACACCTTTCCATCTATATAATAATAAATCAACTAAACCTGTGGTCCTACTTTATATTAAGTGGCCTTATGTACTATGTACTTACATTTAAATTAATCATTTGATACAATGCACTTATTGTGTACATATATGTTTTTACATTGTAGTTATATTTAAAAAAAAAAATACATAGTTGTTGTAAGTACATAGTAGTTAAGGCCACCTAATATAAAGTGAGACCAAATTCGCCATAATTAATGTAAATAAATATGCACCATGTTTGTCCAACTCAGCTATATATTAGCTATATATAGGCAGCTATATATTTTCATGTAAAAAACCATAATTTAGAATCATTTTGAAATATTTTTACTATTTAAAATAACTGTTTTCTATTTGAATATATTTTAAAATGTAATTTATTCCTATGATCAAAGCTAAATTTTCAGCATCATTACTCCAGTCTTAAGTGTCACATGATCCTTCAGAAATCATTCTTATATACTGATTTGCTGTTCAAGAAACATTATTAGTATTATTTTTTTTTACATTTATTTAGCAAGGATGCTTTAAATTGATCAAAAGTTATGATAAAGTCATTTATAATAAAATAAAGATTTCTATTTCAGATAAAGAAACCTGAAAAAATTCTACTCAGCTGTTTTCAACATAATAATAATAATAATAAATGTTTTTTCGAGCAGCAAATCAGAATATTAGAATGATTTCTGAAAGATCATGTGACTGGAGTAATGATGCTAAAAATTCAGCTTTGAAATCACAGGAATAAATTACATTTTAAAATATATTCAAATAGAAAAGTGTTATATTAAATAGTAAAAATATTTCAAAATTGTACTGTTTTTGCTGTACTTTGGATCAAATAAATGCAGGCTTGGCGAGCAGAAGAGACTTCTTTAAAAAACATTAAAAATCTTACTGTTCAAAAAATTTTGACTGGTAGTGTATTTAGTATGTCTTTTAATCTAAGTTTTGTTAATTAATTTAATATTAATGTATTTTATTTAAATCTATTATCTATTTATTTCAATATTTTTATTCATTTACTTATTTAAATAAAATTACATTAATAAAATTTTAGTATTTTAATATAATTGTTATTTATTTATATATATATTATTATTAGTTATTTATTATTTTTTCAACACTTTTCTCCAGAGTCTGAGAAATTGCACACTTTGCTTTGGTAATCATGGCTGTCCTTGGGAACATCTCTTCTAAAAGATGCTACACACACATTATCATGCCATATGCATACTGTGGGACATGTGAATGATGCTCAGAATCCTGAAGGAAATGGTTTAGAGTGATTTGACAGTGCTAGAGGATACTGCTGCTGCTCCAGCACACTTGAGCCACTGGATGCGTGGCACTGTGAGGGCTGAACTGCTCCAGCACAGTCATGGAGGTCGAGTCCCAGATCTTCAGACAGTCACCTGAGGACACCAGCCGCGTGACGTCCTCCATAGCAACGGCTGCCAGGAGACAAAAGATGGACAGCTGTCAGGCGCGCGAGTCCACAAGAATCCTGAATGCTTGAACAGGAATAATACTTACAAATAATCGTATTGCACTTTGAAGCATTATTAAGTCACTTTTATGATTAGAAATTTATTAAACATTTTGTATAGCCGCCAATTTATATTTACATGGTGATATTCGTTGTCTGAATTATTATTTAGAGTCTGAATTATGCCTTTACAACGCTTAAAATATCCTCAGTGACTAAGTTACATGCAAGTTAGCCAACAAGCAATGCAGCTAATTCATACAATCTTCTTTAACTTTAGAGCATAATCAAATTCTGTTACATAAAAGCGACTTTAACTGCTAATTCTGTTTAAAAACATTTGGAATAAATCCGTAACTCTTGTTAAAAGACTTTTATTCTCTAATTCGCGTTTATTTGTTGTTGTTCGTGATGTTGTGCTAATAGTTTCTGCGTTCAACAGCTGATTAGCAACAGCTAGCTACTTACCCTTGGTTTAGACTATAGAAGTGCGGAAAATATGAAGGATATGCTGGTAAAAAGTTCACAACACATCCACGCTGGTTGAATAAATGAGTCCTTTTATTTGAAAGTAAAACTTTGTCATATAAAGTTTGAACATCCGTGGCTCCAGTGGAGAACCGCCACTACGGCGCGCCGCTGGGCTCAAAAACAGGAAGCGTTCGGAATTACAGCAACGCCAGTGTGGGGAGGGCAAATACAAGTCATTGCGTTTATGTGTCAAAGTTTGCATTAATAATAAGCGTTCAAATATTTGTAGTGCTGTTAAATTCAAGTATGATTTACTTTACAATGAGAACACGGGCTAGATTTTAATACAATGCACGTTTGGATTTATTTAAGGAAAGACAAAGAAAAAATAATGTTTAAATGTTTTTGAGAGCTATTAAAATGAGAGAAATATAAACTAATCAGTCTATGACAATATTGCATTAAAATGATCATATACATTCATAGTGCACATATAAAGGATACTTAAGACTTTAATATAGCAGCATATTTATATAACATTATAAGATTCATAAAAAATTATCAGATAAGGAATACAAGGCAGGGTACATGACTTTGCATAGTGATAATATAGATAAATATACAGCATGGGCTCAGAAGTGCTTCACATATTAACTTTATCAAATTATCAAAGTTTCTGAATCTCCAAAAACTGGCACAGTTCATGTTGTCCAGCTGCAGGGCCTTCCCGCCGTCACTGTGGCAGAGGTACAAGGACTTTGACGTAGTTCATGGGAAATAAGCCAGCCTCCCCTCTGATTATACCCTCATACCAGTTCTCATCGATCTGGCTGGTCAGAATGATCACGTCGCCCTCCTTAAAAGCCAACTCTCCCTGGTTTTCTGGCTGGAAACTGTAAAGTGCCTGACAGCAAGGCTGATCCAAGGAGGGGCTGCTATCACCTAACACACAAGAAGAAAAATACATTTGATTTACACAGCTTCTCTGTCAAGGTTAAGGTCACCTTTCAACAAAAAAAAACATTCTAATGTGTAATATTTCACACAATATTCAGCATCCTTGCTGAATTTCTTAATAAATAAATAACTTACTGTTGCTGGTTGGCTTGTCTGTTATTTGAGCTTTAATGGTGACTTTGTCAGGAGGGTGAACCACAACCGGTGCATCTAGTGAAGAAAGATTGAAGACATTAGTAGCATAGCAAGCTGGGGTACTTCCAGCTACCTAAATAAGCTACTAAAATAGCTGAGAGTTTGCGTATCACATTTAAAATGACTTACATTTTTCACTCAAAGCTTCAGTAACCTCAGTATCTGTAGTGTATAATACAGCATTTCAGCTAGCGGAGAATTCAGAAACTCTTTGTAAACGGTTTCTGTTTAATGTAATCAAATGACTTAATATCACACCTGATGACTGACCGGATGAGCATGTTGAAAATCCATAAATATCTGTGTAGCACACTGTGTTCGCAACTGATTTAGATGCAAATTCCCTTTTGGGTTGATTGCTTGCGTCTGTTATCCTATATACAGTGAAAGTTAAGCAGGCACGTTAAATGAAAGCAAGGTAAGTATTGGAAATAAGTACAGCTGAAATCATAATTCTGACCTGCTTTGCAAATTACTCCTGAGATTTTCTAGAATCTGGTGTGACTGGCGGTGGTAGTCCATTACTGATTCTAAAAGACCTGAGAGGTGTTGCATCCTTTGTACCTGAATCAAAAATGTCAAACAATCAACCAATTTATGTCTGGAAAAAAAGTAAACAAATAAGCAAATTATAAAATTATTTATATGAATATACAAACTAACTTACATCTCTCTCTAGGAGATTAAACATGCTTCTCTCAGCCAGGTCTTTGGATTCTTCAAACTTTTCGAATGCTTTCTTAATTTCGGAGTCTGCAATCTTGCCTTTACGCCTTTTCTTGTAATCAAAATCTAGACGGCGACCTTCAAGTTTTCTCAGATGATACTGATAACCAGAAAAAGAAGAAAAGCTGTCTTCATTCACAACAAAAATGCATGCTATTTTCACTTTAAATGCTCTGAACACATTTAAAATCCTACAATCACAACATTACACTGATGATTTCACGCTGTGGATTAAATGCATCTACAAAATGACAGATAATCTGAACATTTTGTCATAAAAATTATATCATGCCCATTTACAACATACAGACTGACCGCAATTTCCTTCAGCTCTTTGTGCTGCAGAGACTGCAGAGGATCAATGAAGGTTCGTTTCACTCGGACATCCATGCAGTCTTTTGCCTGGGCTACTTGTTTCAACGCCTCTCCCATTTCAAGCAGAGCAAAACCTACAATTGTAGCAAAACTCAAAACTGGTATTTTGACATTTTTGAAGCAGTACAAAATACTCATTGTGTTTGATTTGTCTTAAACATACCAAAACCAGACTCAGCTCCAAGCTCATTGCCATAGCGCAGCATGCAGTCTCCCAGAATGCCCTCTGTCTGAGGATATCCCACAGACTTCACCTGCCCACGGATTTTGGACACTGTACTGAGCATGCTGAGCTTTGCTCTGTATGCTTAGTGAACAAAAAAGAAAAACAGAATCAATTAAATATAACAACAACAAATTGAATATTGCAACAAATATTATAATATATCTTAGATAATACACAATTAAAATAAATAGCATATATTATAAATATTCTAATAAATAAATATTATTAAATATATATATATATATATATATATATATATATATATATATATAAAAATACCTGGGTTTGGCTGAAGATATCCTATAGTTTTTGGAACAAGGTCGAGAATCAGTTTGTGGGTAATATCAGTTTTCTACAATAAAACAATCAATAAAAAAGAAAAACAAAAGACTTTTTGATGCATTGAGATCTTAAAAATTTCTAATCTTTTTTCTTTATTTGGCTGAGATTGATAATTATACCCTCTCCATGTTGAGGAATTCCTCATCCAGTTTTGTTCCTTCAACTCCATTGATCTTTTCCTTTAGCAACTGTATGGATAAGCAAAAAAAAAAAAAAAAAAAAATCACTTATTGTTGAGTGGGCTTGAGAAAAAAAAGTTTATGCAATAAGTTAAGAAAGTTGATCTGATTCAATTAGACTATTTTGACAAATTATATAATTTCATAAGATGTACAATATTAAATGCAATACAGAAAGGGATCATAATTACCTTAATAATTTAATTGAAATCTTACACAATGACATGATAATGAGTTATTGATCCAATCACAGCACAATCCAATGTCTACAACATTTCCAAACAAAACCCGGAAATCCACAAGCCTTGCCATTTTTAACACATTGTGATGACCGAGCATCTGTTTCCTGCGGTTCTTAAGCCAAACTGTTTATGAAAGTCAGTCGTTTGGCCAATGCGTCCAAAACACTAAGAGGATTCAGACCGCCATGAATGAATCGAAAGAATGTGACCTTGGAAACTTTTTAATAAACATACTTTGGCAGCTTGGGGACCTAGAAACTTTCCCTAATACAAAACCTCCAGGAGTCAATGATCAGGCTTTATTATAAATTCCAGGAGATTTTATTATCCACAATAAACTTGATATGAACAAAAACAATAGCAGATAGTAAGTGGACTTTGGATCCAAGAAACAGACAACACCCATGTTCATGTGTCTCACTAGTTTTCATTTTAGCACATTCGGCCTTCAAACCTCTGCAGTAACTCAACACTTTTTCAGAAAACACAAGGAGAAGGACATGTTTGATTACGTAATTTGGGGGCTGAGAAGCACAGTTCTAGTGTGGAACTTAAACCTTTACTATTTAAACAGGAACAAAACATTTAGACATAATCTAATGCCTTGTATTTTTTAGCTTGGCAATTCATCATTAACTGGGCCACCATATCAGGGCACACACGGTTGGCTGCAGTTGCCCTAGATCTGGTGAACAGAGAAAGATTGCAATGAAGTGAGGAAAAGTCCGATTAATGCCCGCGAATCGATTCTTTTGAACACATCGTTTCAAAGAATCAGTTAAAAAAAACAGTGGTTCATGTCACGGCACGTATATCATTTTAAGGATATAATTTTAAGGGTGTTGTAATTTAAAATACGTCCTAGTTCAGTTTGTTGCTGCCATTCAGTTCATTTACAACGTAAATATAATTTGCATTTACTTTAGGCCTATACAATACTAAACTTTACATCTCTGAAAACGTTTTTTATATTTTAATAAAATGCACCAGCTGTTTTGTATGCGTTAAGTAGTAAACAAAAATATTTGTATGTGACAATTCTCTTCTCGATTCAGTTCTTGGTTCAATGAATCGATTAGTTGTTCACTCGAGAACCACCCGGACCGATTCATCTGATTCACCGTTTGGTTCAACTGATTCACTGAAAAGATTCGACTCAAAAGAACAGTTCATTCACGAGTCCGCACATTGACATAACAACATCCACGCAGCCAACAAACGCAGTATGTCACAAAAGTATAACAACTCTTTAAAAGGGCGATTTAAAGCGCAGTTATGTGCATGTAGTGTTAGTAGGCTATCATTTTAAAGAAATGACTCGATCACTGAAAAAAAAGCTTCGTATTACCTGACTTGCTTTGTGAAACTGTTTCTTCAATCCAGCCACTGACATTCTTATCCGCCCTCGTCCTCAAATGTTTCACTTGAACAAACGTGTCTGGATGGTTGAGTCTGTGTACTATTTCTGCCCCTGAGTCCACATTGTTCTCCACCCTCTTCCGTCCGTCGCAATGTATACTGTTTTTTTGCACCTTGGGACATTGCCCAGATTTGATTGGTGGGGCTGTGCTGAGATCCTGCAGCTTTGACGGTCCTAGAGGTCACTCATCGGGGACAGGCGTGTGTCTACTGCGAGAATTTCACCAGAAGGTTATACAGAGGACAGGATTTGAAGATGTAGGGCAGCGTTAGCCTACATAAAGTCTTATATTCTGAAAGTTCCCATAAATAACTAGCCTATAGGAAAGACCGGGGCTAGTTGTCACGCTTTTTACTTTTTTTTCTCAGGATGTTTTTTGAACATCAGTTTCTGAACAGGCACATATGTTAAAGTCTGGAATACAAATTAGCTTCTGAACATTAAAGATACAGTTTATTGAACGCAAATTGAGCAATAGTGGGGCGTGTTTTCACAAAGTATGGGGTAAGTTGTCACAATTGGCATTAAACAACACATAATGGCATTTTCAGCAAAATTTAAGATGTAAAAAAGTATGAAACACAAAATGATATTTAAACAGCACAAATGTAAATGATAATGTACAAAGACAGTTTTGGTCCAAAATTATTGTAATTATTAAATTGTATAAATTTATATCTTACACTAGCAGTCAAAAGTCATTAAGAATTATTTCGAAGAAGTCTCTTACGCTCACCAAGGCTGCATTTATTTAAAAAAAAAAAAAAAAATACAAATATTATAAAAAAATACAAAACGGTAATATTGTGAAATTTACATTTTAAAATAAGTCTTTTCTATTTAAATATATATATATATATAAGTATTTTATTCCTGTGGTGGCAAAGCTGATTTTTCAGCAGCCATCAGCAAGTGGCAGTAAAGATGTTTATAATGTTACAAAAGATTTCTATTTCAAATAAATACTGTTCATTTGCACTTTATATTCATCAGAGAATCCTGAAATAATCAAATGTGACACTGGACCACAAAACCAGTCATAAGTAGCACAGGTATATTTGTAGCAATAGCCAAAAATACATTATATGGTTCAAAAGTATCCATTTTTCTTTTATGCCAAAAATCATTAGGATATTAAGTAAACATCATGTTCCATGAAGATATTTTGAAAATTTCCTACTGTAAATATATTAAAACTTAATTTTTGATTAGTAATATGCATTGCTAAGAACTTCATTTGGACAACTTTAAGGGCGATTTTCTCAGTATTTAGATTTTTTTGCACCCTCAGATTCCAGATTTTCAGAATTTCAAAAAAAAAAAAAAAAAAAAAAAGACCCTTATGACTGGTTTTGTGGTACAGGGTCACAAATAAAACAAATAATCCACAAAGCAGCACAACTGTTTTCAACATGGATAAAACGTGACAACTTGCCCCACTCTGACGTTTACGATGAAAATACCCTTCAATTCAATTGCATTTGCATTCAGTTGTTTACCCAACAACTACAGCCAAAATAAGATGGCATTGGATTTGTGCATAATCATTCATAATGTTTGAATGTTGAATCAGTAAACACTTGCTGTTGAAGTATTTATTGAGAAAACAAGGTTTCAGTCTCTTTCAGTAATTCTCAATAAGCAATGAGTGGTTGTCTGGGACTGCTGCCAGCAGAATACAACTAATGTTTTCCATCCAAGTCTTTGCTGCTCTTTATAACCACCTCTTCATTCTAAATATAATCCATATCTACATGTATCTTGAATGTAAATATCAAAACTAATAAATGCACCCAATGAGTTATTAGTATTTAAACTCTCTTCATAATCTGTGTATTTCTTCAGAAACTGGATGGCAGGGTCTTGATTGCATCTCATGGCCTCCTGTAAGCCCGTGTTTCCCCACCTATGAACATTAACATGGCACATTAGTCCAGCAGCATGTGTAGTAATAGTCATATCATACATGATTTTGATAAAGTTACCTGTCCGTGAGTGTTCAGTTTGCACCTGCGTTCTCCACCAAGAACTTGATGACATCCAGACGGCCCTCAGAGGCTGCGATGTGCAGCGCTGACCGTCCATCATAATCCACAGCATTCACATCTGCTCCTGACAGAAGGTACCTATAAAAGAGGAATTAACTCTGGTTTCACTGTTTTCAGTATAATTCACCATGAGTGTTTAGAGGTCATTTATAGACAGATGGGAAACAAACTTAATTTAAATGGTGATATTTTGGCAATCAAAATCAATTATATTTTGCATAAAGAAAATGATATTCAGTTGTCATTTCTGTAATGTTTGTTTTTTATTTGTAAATTTAAATTAAATAATCATTAAAGGCAGAGCAAGAAATATCACCATAATATTTAAATACTTTACAATTTGAATATAATTCAATATACTATTTAATACAAATATTTAATCTCTCTATCTCTCTCTCTCTCTCTCTCTCTCTATTGTTTAAATGTATAAGATTTATTTTTATAGTATTTTAAAATTTTGTTAATATTAGTGGTGTCAAAATTAGCGCGTTAATGCAGGCGATAATTTTTTTTCAGTTTAACGCGTTAAAAATATTTAACGCAATTAACTTAGGGGCAGGGGCGGGGCCTAGGGTTGGCCACCCTACTCACAACTGCTGCTTCTGTCACTTTTTCTCTTGACAAGAAGTGCATTTATTCAGCCGCAGAACGTCTTTACGACCACATCAAACGGGAGACATTTCAGACGCGCGCTCCACTTCACTTCAGCGGCACGCGCGAGTCAAACGAGCGCGGAAACGGTCCTGTGCTCCGAGCGCTTGATCTTCAATTGCAGGCACAAAGGCGCGCGCGCTGTAGCCTGTATCCTTTCATATCAAAGCGCGAAATAAACTACGTCCATGCAATGCCGTGGTCAGTTAAGTCATGAAGTTACCAAAAAGGCGATTAAAGCTGCCTTAAAATTGTGCATGCATGTAATATATTTTATATGAAGAACATGTCTATGAAATGGTTTTCAAAACTGTCCTGGAGCAGCCCAGCACTGTCTCCCTCATCTAACACACCCGATTCAACTCGTCAGCTCATTAGAAGAGACTTTAAGACATGAAGTGGGCCAGAAAAGGTAAAAAGAGTTGAGAGAAAATATGGTGCGTGTCAGATCCGCATCATGTTCAGCAGCGGCAGCTCTTAAAGAAATAACAGCCAAAAATATCCTAATAACTGCTGTGATGTCTGTTAATCAAAGGACAAAGAAGAAAAAAAAGAGGAAAAAATAATTTTACAGCTTTAAGGATTCATTTAGAATTTAGTGTTTGATAACTTCAATTTCAATTTCTGTATATTTCTGCTGAAGGGCACAGGTAAATATGACATTTATTATAATGGGTTTATGTGAAGATTGTTTTAAGTTCACTTAAATTAGAAGTTATTTTTTTAAAGTTTAATAAATTTTAAAATTGATATCTCTCAATTATACTGTAATGTTTAATGGCTATAGTGGGGGGGGGGCAATTTTATAGAGAAATCAGTATTAGTATCAGTGATACTGACCTTCAGTCATAAAAAAAAGATGCCATTAAACAAATATAAAAAGAAATACTCTTTATATTCTTTGTACATTAATTTGAAGATTGAATGTGAAATTATTGCAATATAAAAGTATATTTAAAAACTTTAATGTTAGGTGGGATTAATCGCGATTAATTTCAGAAAAATGTGCAATTAATTAGTTAATTTTTTTAATCGATTTACAGCACTAGTTAATATATATATATATATATATATATATATATATATATTTTTTTTTTTTTTTTTAATATAATATAATATAATATTTTTAAAATAAAATACTTGTGTCGGAGGTCATTATGTTATTATAGACATCCTATCTGTGCAGAGACACTATGTCCCCTCTGTAAGCAGCCAAAAGTACATTCATAATTTGGTATCCCTGTAATTCAAGAAAGAAACCTCCATATCCTCGTCTGAATCATTTTCTATGCATTTAATATATATATATATATATATATATATATATATATATATATATATATATAATAATAAAGATTATTCAAACATCTGACTCCACTTTCCACTGTCTGTAACACAGCACCTGTCTGAATGGAGTCCTAATGTCAAAACTGTGCAGCTGGAAGGATGAAACCAGCTCCTTTCACAAAACAGACAATTTTAATAAGAATGGGAGGGGCATTCTTATACTAGAGAGCATATGATTGGACATGAATTTATAATACAGGATGAGTCATAAATCTTTTTGGACTGTCAATGCAAATTTTAAATGCGTATATCTTCTAAAATTTGATTTTTTTTAGCTGAATTAAGGAGTGCACTAGCATTTAGATAAACATAAAAGATAAGGGACATGGACTAAAAGCCACAAAACTCCAATTTTGATTTCATACTGGAGAATATTGATCTACTTCCTTACCTCATAGAAATGGACATCTCTCCATGAATTTCCATTGCAGTCCAGTCCAGGAGACCAGCACACGAGTCCCAGAACTCCAGGAACCACGATCAGCACAGCACCAGACTGACTGGACTTAGCAGGCACAGATGTCTGCATTGTAGGATGATATTGAAAACAATTATATTATCCAGCCTAAATTATTCTGCTTTAAATCCTCGTGCACATTTAAAATGGGTACTTCTGCATTATTATCCAGGAATTAAAGAGACAATAAAGCATTCTGGACTGTGTCCATTAGAGGGCAGTAGGGGAATACATAATTCTTTCAGACATTGTTTAATTCATGGACACATCCACTGCTATTCATTACTGATGATTGTTAACATTATTGCTAATTAACGTTGCAGGGTAGAGGCCATTTTTATTAGCTACATGAAAGTGGGAGGAAATTTAATTGCTTAAAAAAATCCTGTTAGAGATGTGGGAGTGAATTTAAACGACTTGCCGCGCCAGACTCGCAAGTGACTTCTGTTGATAAACACTGAGACATATGCAAAATTAAAATTCAATCATGGATTCTTTCTTATCAAGAATATAATACATAAAGCTGAATACCTGTAACAGTAAATCCAGTGTAGAATTGATCCCCACACCTTCTGGAAAGCACTGGAATGATTCAGTTGAAAAAAAACAAATGAGTTTAAAAGACGCTTTGTGATGTGAAAACAAAATTGATCTTTTAGGGAATTATCCTGGACTTACTTTCTTCTCTTGTAAGTAAAATGAAAGAGCATGGAGATGGATGATGTCTTTTCGCAGGTTTTGATAACTGCAACGGCAAGTGACGACGGTTACAATTAACACTAACAAATAAACACTGAATAGCATAGAAAAAATCAATTTCACATGAAAATACCTGGTGCAGTTTAGGTTTGCATGCTCCTTGTTGCACAGTCTTCTGATGATATTCAAAACCTGTGTAAAAATGGTTTCCTTTAAGATTGCTTTTATGCCTTATTTTTCATCAAATGTTGCTGGTTAGTGTAAAATTTAAGCTTACAGACTCATACTTTTCTTCCTCATCAGTGACTGGTCTGGTTGCCAGCTGTTTTATGACAAAAATAGTCAATAAAAATGCATTTTTGTTCATTTTTAAACAAGCAATGTTGTTGCCTGTAATAAAGAAGTGCAGATAATGGCTCCTGTCTCAACCAGCGGACTATGAGGCGCACCTTCAAACAAGTTTGCTGTTTTTAAGCCAAAAGTCTTTGAACGGAACATCAAACTGTTCTTGAGTGCAGAACTGAACATAAATCAGAGAAATGGAATATATGGAATGAACTGACTGAACTTACCTTGCTTGGTCAGGGTAAATGGAGATTCGTATTTGGAATATTCCTCCATCCCTACAAATCTGTGCACATAGTTGGATCCTTGTTGGTCCACCGCAAGACCGTATATGAGAGGCCAAGAAATCTCTCCCAGAATGCAAGGTTCAGCCCATTCTCCTAAGGAAAGTCTAGCATCCGAAAAACAACAGCATCTCATTAAAATTCAACAGGCAAACTGAATTCAATTCAATATTATATTTGATTACTGAAAAAAGAATTATAGTTATAATTGTAGTTGTTTTTATCATTTTGTATGTAATATAAAATAATACAATTTAATATAATATAATAACAATCACTTAACATTCACTTTTAATTGTAGCTTTGCTTAAGATAAATTCAACCAAGTTAAGATCTCAATTACAGTAAAAACAGAAATATTGTGAAATATTACAATTTAAAAGAACTATTTTGTATTTTAATATACTAAAAAATGTAATTTATTCCTGTGATGGCAAAACTGAATTATCATTCTAATATGCTGATGTAGTGCTCAAAAAAAACATTTCTTAAAATTAAGAGGAAATGAGACGAATATATATACACACACACACATATATATATATATATATATATATATATATGTGTGTGTGTGTGTGTGTGTGTTCTATTTTTATTGTTATATTTTCTTATATTTCTGCTTAACATATATTGTCATGTTTACAAAAAAAAAAAAAAAAAATTTTTGAGATTAAACAATAATTGCCAGACACCCTGCAGTGCAACTGTGGACCCCCTAAGGGATGCAAAGACCCCCTGTTGAAGACCTCTTATCAAATCAGTTGAATTAGACTGTTGTGTGGTACCTCTGTCCATCCACGGTACAAAATGAAATGCCCCATTTTGTGGCGCTCTCTCTTACATCTTCTTTCTCCTGTTCAGAAATGCACAGGATATGAGTCACGTTGTGATATTTTTCATGAAACAATCAATTAGAAAATAACCTGTGCTACTTTAAGGCTTCTTTGCACATCTTTTTCACTAGATTGTTATATAAAAAGAACAACAACAACAGCGGAAATGGATTTGACGCACCTTCACAGAAGAGAGTTGTTTGCATTTAATAAACAGCTTTTGAGTTTCCTCTGTGAATGTAGAGAAATCTGGAATGACAAATCTTCCCTGTAATGCTTTCAGGATGAAAGACACAAAGCCAGTCACGCACCTGCAAGATGTTCACAAATGAAGCATATTAGCAGTATAATAGATTAGGGGTGTTTAGTATTTATATTTAAGATGCTTTAAATTTTACTATTGGTATCAAGATTCTGTCTAGCCTGTGAAAAGTGCTCCTGTCAACAGTTCCGTCTGCTTTCTGTAATTCCCGCATCAGGATGTAGCAGTCTTTAATCCGTTGGTCTGTTCGGATGATGCCTGAGCTCCACAGGTTCTGCCAAAATACAGACAGATATGACATCCTGCACTATTGAATATTAGACAATATTAAAGCAATAGTTCAACCAAAAATGAGAAATTGCTGAAAATGTACTCACCCTTAAGCCATCCAAGATGATTTTGTTTCTTCCCCGGAACAGATTTGGAGAAATTTAGCATTACTAAACTTGCTCACCAATGGATCTTTTGCAGTGAATGGGTGCCGTCAGAATCAGAGTCCGAACAGCTGCTAAAAACATCACAATAATCCACAAGTAATCCACACAACTGAAGTGAAAAGCTGCATGTTTGTAATAAACAAATCCATCAAGACATTTTTGCTTCTGACTAAAATATGAGTCCTCGATCTATTATTGCTTTCTCCAGTGAAAAAGTCATATCGTCTGAATCAGGGGAGAAATATGCACAGATCAAGCTCTGTTTACAAGCAAAAACAGTCCAAAACAGTTCTAAACAAATACGTCATTGGATTTTGATGTGAGAGGACAACGGGGGAGGGACTTTTTTTTACTGGAGGAAGCGCTATTATGGATTATGGACTATTTTGGCCGAAAGCAGTTTAAAGTTAAAATGCTTCTCAGATGGACACACAGCTTTTCACTTCACAATACATTAATTGATGGACTAGAGTGGTGTGGATTACTTGTGGATTAATTGTGATGTTTTATCAGCTGTTTGGACTCTAATTCTGACGGCACCCATTCACTGCAGAGGATCCATTGGTGAGCAAGTGATGTAATACAAAATTTCTCCAAATCTGTTTCGATGAAGAAACAAACTCATCTAGATCGCAGATGGCCTGAGGGTGAGTAAATTTTGGGTAACTATTTTGGGTGAACTATTTCTTTAATGATGCTTTTTAGGTACCTCAAAAAACTGATTGCAGTTGACTCTTCCCCCAGAGGCAAATCTATCAAAGAGCACATCAGCAGCCCTTTTGAAAAACAATGTGTTGTGTATGTCAGTATACATATAGCTAGTAGCTCTTGAAGCAAGTTAAGCGAATGCTGCCTTGAGCATTTGAGACTCACACTTTTTTCTTAAAATGAATTTGATGCGTCTCTGGTCGCCCCAAGTTTTGCCATGCTTGGCTGGCTTGGCTGGCATGAAGTTTGTCCTGCTCTGGTACTGTCCGTTTTGTGCCTCAATTGCTTATAAATGATGGCATGCCTAGAGAAAAGAATAGGAATTTTATTAGAGAAGAAAATGAAAACTAGACTAGCATTTCCTGAAGAAGAAAAAAAACAGTACCTTCTAGACAACAAAATATTATATATAAATATAAATATATACACACAGTCAAACCAAAATTTATTCAGACACCTTCAACATTTCTCACATTAGTTTATTTGCTATAGTTTAGAAAATGGTAATAAAATATGAGAAGAACTCAAAAGTTAAACTGTGTCAGAACAAATTCATCTTAATTATGTCAGATAACTTTAATAGAAAGGTATGTAACAAAACATGATCAGGTCAAAGTGTCAAATCAACTTTTTGGTTCCAAATTTTTATCAGTTTTACTGGTAGTCCACTGTATGAAAATTTTTTGGGTATGTCACAGTTTCCTTTATTTTGCTATCCTCACTTACATAAATGAACTATAGTGTCCTGCACCCACTAGTAAAAAAAAAAATATCAAAAATTATATCTGGTGTCTGAATAATTTTTGGTTTGACTGTGTGTGTGTGTGTGTGTGTGTGTGTGTGTGTGTGTGTGTATAGGTGCATCTCAATAAATTAGAATGTCGTGGAAAAGTTCATTTATTTCAGTAATTCAACTAAAATTGTGAAACTCGTGTATTAAATAAATTCAATGCACACAGACTGAAGTAGTTTAAGTCTTTGGTTCTTTTAATTGTGATGATTTTGGCTCACATTTAACAAAAACCCACTAATTCACTCAACAAATTAGAATATGGTGACATATCAATCAGCTAATAAACTCAAAACACCTGCAAAGGTTTCCTGAGCCTTCAAAATGGTCTCTCAGTTTGGTTCACTAGGCTACACAATCATGGGGAAGACTGCTGATCTGACAGTTGTCCAGAAGACAATCATTGACACCCTTCACAAGGAGGGTAAGCCACAAACATTCATTGCCAAAGAAGCTGGCTGTTCACAGAGTGCTGTATCCAAGCATGTTAACAGAAAGTTGAGTGGAAGGAAAAAGTGTGGAAGAAAAAGATGTACAACCAACCGAGAGAACCGCAGCCTTATGAGGATTGTCAAGCAAAATCGATTGAAGAATTTGGGTGAACTTCACAAGGAATGGACTGAGACTGGGGTCAAGGCATCAAGAGTCACCACACACAGACGTGTCAAGGAATTTGGCTACAGTTGTCGTATTCCTCTTGTTAAGCCACTCCTGAACCACAGACAACGTCAGAGGCGTCTTACCTGGGCTAAGGAGAAGAAGAACTGGACTGTTGCCCAGTGGTCCAAAGTCCTCTTTTCAGATGAGAGCAAGTTTTGTATTTCATTTGGAAACCAAGGTCCTAGAGTCTGGAGGAAGGGTGGAGAAGCTCATAGCCCAAGTTGCTTGAAGTCCAGTGTTAAGTTTCCACAGTCTGTGATGATTTGGGGTGCAATGTCATCTACTGGTGTTGGTCCATTGTGTTTTTTGAAAACCAAAGTCACTGCACCCGTTTACCAAGAAATTTTGGAGCACTTCATGCTTCCTTCTGCTGACCAGCTTTTTAAAGATGCTGATTTCATTTTCCAGCAGGATTTGGCACCTGCCCACACTGCCAAAAGCACCAAAAGTTGGTTAAATGACCATGGTGTTGGTGTGCTTGACTGGCCAGCAAACTCACCAGACCTGAACCCCATAGAGAATCTATGGGGTATTGTCAAGAGGAAAATGAGAAACAAGAGACCAAAAAATGCAGATGAGCTGAAGGCCACTGTCAAAGAAACCTGGGCTTCCATACCACCTCAGCAGTGCCACAAACTGATCACCTCCATGCCACGCCGAATTGAGGCAGTAATTAAAGCAAAAGGAGCCCCTACCAAGTATTGAGTACATATACAGTAAATGAACATACTTTCCAGAAGGCCAACAATTCACTAAAAATATTTTTTTTATTGGTCTTATGAAGTATTCTAATTTGTTGAGATAGTGAATTGGTGGGTTTTTGTTAAATGTGAGCCAAAATAATCACAATTAAAAGAACCAAAGACAAACTACTTCAGTCTGTGTGCATTGAATTTATTTAATACACGAGTTTCACAATTTGAGTTGAATTACTGAAATAAATGAACTTTTCCACGACATTCAATTTATTATGCTAATAGATGTATAAAAGTAGACCAATCACAATACACTGCTGTAGAATGCCACATAGTATTCCAAAGTCAATTAAAAAGTCAATGAGAGATTTTCAGAGAGAAAAACAAAGCTGAAAATATCTACAAATAATGTTTGAATGGAGTTCATACACCAAGCCCAGTTATTAGCAGACATTTAGTACTTAAGGTTAAAGGTGTAGAACAAACACCAACCAGAATGTTTGAGGAAAATTAATACACTGCTGCCTCACAAGAGCTGTAATAATTTGAACAAAAGGAAGCAAGAGTACAAAGCTACATAAAAGCAAAAGAGAATTAACAGGAGGCAGAAATGTGTGCCGCTGGAGATAAGTGCACATATTGTTTTATTTTACCTGTAGAGCCTGGAGAGACGTAACTGATTGGCCTCTGGGATGGAAAGGTATTTCTTCGCACAGGTTGTGGAACGTTCCCTGCAGCTTTTGTTTCCTAGTAACATTAAAAACACATATTGAGAGCTTGGCTGTGAAAATGATCTATATATAAACTATTACATTTTAATTATATATAGCATCAAGCAAACAGTCTGCACAGTATTTTTTCGAGTGAGAACTAGCTTTATACGGACCTAGACATGATGCATGCTATGCCTGAATTACCTTATCTAAGTGTTTTACACCTTTTGAAGCCTGATGAAATACAACATACAACATAATGCTGGTGCCAGACATGTCTTTGAAGTCTAATAATATGATATTAATGAAATAAAAGGCCACCTGTGTACTTAAAGAGAGTTCACTTTCACGACTATTTTTAAAACACTTTTGTACACTTTAAAAAAAAACTGCATTTGTAATAATATCAAATTAAACGTTTTACGTTAAAGTACATTTTAAATCATATTTCAATAATCTTTTGTTGTGCTTTAAAGAAGCACACTTATTTTGATGTGTTGACTAACATAATAATGCACATGTAATAAACTCAATTATAAACTGTAGAGTGTTATTTGATATTACATTTAAATGTTCAAAATTGCAACTTCATCCTTATAAATGTGTAACTATAAATTAATTTTAATGCATGACATATGATTTTCAATAGAAATTACATGAAAGTATATTTTAGATTACCATTACAATGCTTTTCAGTTCAATGGTACAGTTAAACTATATTTCAAACACAGTATAAGTAATTGTGAAATTACTTATAAAGATGTTCTTAAATCCTACAAGTGGGTCAAAAAAGCACTTAATTCAGCTAAACTGGAGCTAAAAGTCATTCAAATTTAAATTTAAATTATAAAGTCAAATAAATAAATTTAAACTATAATACATTTTCAATTAACATGCAATTAAGTGTCCAAAAACATTAGATTCAGTTTTTATTTCTGTAATAAAAAGTCTTTTTAAAATTAAGATTTGTTCTTTTTGTTTTTTACTTTTTTCCCCCCACAAGGGTTAGGTTATGCATGTTAACTTTTTTTAGTGTGATAAAATTGTTTTTATGCAACTCCATAAACTCTAAAACAACTGTAAAAAATATTTAAATAGTTTTACATCTCAAGTAATACACAAGTTTAATTATAAGAATCTCAAGTAATACACAAGTTTAATTCTTAGAAATAATAGTGTGTTTATAAAATTATGAGCTTCACGTTTCTGCTTTAAACCTCAAAAAATGGCCAAAAATCACACTTTAAGTGTCTCACTGTCTTTTTTTTTAAAAAAGAAAAGGAGAAAAAGAGAGATGAGTCAAATTATTTTTTGTGGTAAACAGTCTTTGAGCTCAACTTGTATTGAACCTAGAATAATCCTTTAAGTCAAAACATCTCTTTTGCAAATGTCTCATTTTAGACAGCAGTAAATCGGCACATTAGCACAGGTGTATTGAAATGTCCCTCACCTCTGTCTTTTTAATAACGCTGGTCATAGTTTTACGCCTCCAGGTTTGTTTTATAGTTTATGCGTGGGTGTGGTTATGAGAGCTATGCAGAACTCAGCACGTACCTTAGACGCAGTAAACTTCACAGGTTCTGCGTTCCTGTTGGCGAGGGCATCTGTCATCTCTCCATTCTCTGAATGAGTGGGGGGTAAAGAATAAAAACCCAGGATGAGAAAAATCCTCCTTTGCTGAATCTTGAGAGAGGTTTAAAGATTAAGATTAGTGCTTATTTGTGAGTGCAAGATTTAAAAAGGATTTTGGAAGTTGAAAACCACTAAGCATTGCCTCAGCAAAGAATGTATATGAGGCTATTTTAGAATCTAGGACACTCAGTTTCTTGAGAGTTTAAGACATTGTTTGTGTTGTGTTACGTTGTCCTCTCAGTCCAAAACCTCAGCAAATCCCACACAATAACATTTTCTGAAAGCTAAAACATATGAAACCATGCTGCTGTGGATAGGGGACGGAATGTAATCTGTCTAATTTTACTCTTAATCTTCCATCCAAAAGAACAATAAATCTTAAAGGCATACAGTAGTTAACCAAAATGAAAATCATGTAATTCCAAACCTGTATGACTTTTATTCCACAGGACAAACAAAAAAAGATATTTTGGTCTATACAATTAAAGTCAATGTTGTTTTGCACCCCATTCATTTTCATTGTATGGACTCAAACAGCTTATTTTGTGCTCCATAGAAGAAAGAAATTCATACATTTTTGGAACTACACAAGGGTGAATTATTTTCATTTTTGGTTGAACATCCTCATCTAAGGAAATTGATTTTGTGCCCATATATGGTGGTGCATGCCAGACGAAGTTATGCAGAGGGTAGTTCCATCCCTTAGGGGGAAACAGTCTAAGCAGTTTTACTCCACGCCACAAGTCTTTGGGTTGCTCAGTTGGGGCATTAAAGGAATAGTTCACCCAAAAATGAAAATTTGCTGAGAAATTACTCACCCTCAAGCCGTCCAAGATGTAGTTGAATTTGTTTCTTCATGGGAACAGATTTGGAGAAATGTAGCATTATATCACTTGTTCACCAACGGATTCTCTGCAGTGAATGGGTGCCGTCAGAATGAGAGTCCAAACAGCTGATAGAAACATTACAACAATCCACACGACTCTAGTCCATCAATTAACATCTTGTGATGCAAACAGATATATGTAAACAGATCAAGAACCTTTTATAAGCCAAAATAGTCCAAAACAGTTTAAACAAATATGTTGATCATACAGGGGAGGGAGTTTTTCCACTGCGTTATTATGGATTACCGACTCATATTTTGGCTAGAAGAGATGATTAAAAGTTAAAGCGCCTTGAATTTGTTTATTACAAACACACAACCTTTCACTTCATAAGAAGTTAATTGATGGACTGGAGTTTATGTGGATTACTGTGATGTTTTTATCAGCTGTTTGGACTCTCATTCTGACGGCACCCATCCACTGCAGAGGATCCATTGGTGAGCAAGTGATGTAATGCTAAATTTCTCCAAATCTGTTCTGATGAAGAAACAAAGTCATCTACATCTTGAATGGCCTGAGGGTGAGTACATAGTCAGCAATTTTTTCATTTTTAGGTGAACTATTCTTTTAAACTGCTGCTGCAATCTTCATTCGTAAACTAAAATACATATGTAATTAATTTTAAAATAAATCTCCATAATTTTAAATTTGTGAAAAAAGTTTAAAATGTTTTAAATATGGTTATAACAAATTTACATTCATGTCAGTGAAAGAGGAAGCTATAACAAAGGTTCTATGGCTTTATATCGCATTATATGTGTTCGTCAGCCACACTAAAACCAATATATGCCACATCACTCCTCCCCAGAACACACCCACTGCCTTTGGCCACATTTTTATGCCCCAGATGTTTACCACAAGCATGCTTAAATGAGAGTGTCTACAGAACTGTCCCATTCATTTGGCCTACTTTAAGCAGCACTCTCACACTGATCTTGGAGTTTTCCTAGAGAGCTGATGTGAATTTGGAATTTGAGTAGTGACCCATGATCAATGATCAGAATAAACTGGAAACACTTTCCCACAGCTAATGTGAAATCACAGCCACACAGCTAAATGACACTCTTGCAGTGTTTTGTTTTTGTACCTCTTGTGTCGTCCTCCTTATTTGGCTCCAGCAGTTTGTTGCCGTCCAGGCCTCCGTAGCGCTTTCTCCATTTACGTCTGAGAGACGGTGTTCTCTGAAAACTAGAAAAAAAAAAATTTCACTATCTGCTGACATGGGTTTTTTTGTGTGTTTCATTTCAAAATATGCATAAACAAAAGCTAGAAATGTAAGTGTTTTCTTGACAGCTTGCCTTTTGCCATAATAAACATCAGTAAACTACTATACATTAATATGTAATACTAACAGAATTGTGTAGATCCACTGAAATGAGACTTTGGGATCAAAGCAAGTGTGTCTGTGTAAAGACAAGTCTAGTCATGAAAAGCAGTTCAACTGTGAGTTCTGACACAGCTATCAATTGTCAGCTCAACTCAAAGCTGTGCCTAAGTGCTTGATGAGAGAATATATTTTACATTTTACATCACTTAAATTAATTAAAGAATTCACTATGCCCTCTTTTTGCAGCCCTCATGGTTAAACTGAACAGAAAAGACTGATTCAAGGTTCAGATTTGATGCATTTAAAACACTTTCCATGTGTTCGAGAGTTAAAACAGTTCTTACCACAGATAAGGATTTTCCTCTGCTTCTTGGCTTAAGCTGTTCTCCATGATGAAACTTCCCTTTATACTTTGGTAGTCAACTAAGCGTTTTAACAAATCCAAATGGCGTGTTTGTTTAGCGTCTGGAGACACAGATGAGTCTTTTTGGCAGCTGTGCACACAGTGAGACAAAGTGTTTGAGCCAGTCTCAGTGTGAACAACCAGTATTTAGCTGGATGAAAATAGGAGGAACTTAACTGCATCTTGGAGGAGGGATCTCTATTTTGGAAAGGAATACCTTGTAAATAAAAGGAGAACCAAATAGACAAGAAAAAAAAAATACTAGTACTACTAGACAGCTACTGCTACTACTGGTATTAATAATAATAATAATAATTATAATAATAATAATACATTCACTATTGCTACTAGTTATTTATTTAAAAATATCTTTAAAACAATTATTTTAGTTTATAATAACAATTACATTTTTAAAAATGCAACTAAAATGACTACTACTATTATTATTATTATTATTATTATTATTATTATTACCACTACTAATACCAGTTACAAAAATATCAATACAACTAAATTCACACCACTCCTACTAATAATACTTATTTAATTATATTTTTATAATAGTAATTATTAAAATTTATAATACAACTAAAATCACTACTAGTAAGTTATTTATTTATTCATTCATTTATTCGTTTTATTGCATATATTATATGTAATATATAATAATTTCATTTTCTACTTATTATTATTAAAAATAAAATAAAATAAATACTAAAAATACAACTAAAATCACCACTAGCACTACTAGTTCTTTATTTATTCTTTTGTAATATCAATAAATTTATAAATACAAAAATTAATTATCTTAAACTAATAATTCAACTAAAATCAATACTATTACTATTATTTATTTATTTTATTATATTTTAATAATAATTATTATCATATGTATAATAGAAATTTTCATTTATTATTATTATTATTATTATTATTATTAGATCAATTAAGTCAATAATTAATAATTATATAATGATGTTGATAATTTATGCTGAGTAATAAAATATTATATACGCCATTAAATGAAATATCAGATTAAAAAAAAATAAAAAAAAATCAACTTTAGCCTTATTCAAACGCATTTTCCCCACACGGTCTCTGTTCTGTGCATATTTGATGCTCTAAACGTATTTATAGTTGTTGTCATACGCGTGTCTGATGTAAACTGTTGCCACAAGTAACTCATGCTGCTCACTAAAGATACCTGAATAATGCTTATGTCTTCTAGCTAATGCGTTCCCAAATTCTGAGTTTTGTACGATTATCTTTATTTCCACTCAGGCGTCCCTCAGCATTGTGCAGTCGGACGCGGAAAATCCCACTTTACAGCTCCATCTCCAATAGAGTTTACTCACAATACAACATTATGCCTAAAAAGGACAAGACGGTAGGGCTCATTACATATTACAATACATTTTTATGAATATTGATATTCATTCATGCATGTATATGAATAATTATCGGTTTAATAATGATAGCAGTAATAAGCCATATCACCCAATTACAATAGCAATACATGCTAAACCCGGGGCCAAACAAAAAGCAATTACTGGTTGAGTATTATAATATATATATGAAGCAACAAACTTAGCTTTTATCTATGAGGAGTCCATGCACCATAAGCGTTGTTTTGTGACAGATGTGTCTGAGGAGGCGGTGGGGGTCGCTGACAGACGGAGAGGCCAACGCCGAGCTGCTGCGATATTTATCCAAAGTCCTGGAGCTGAAGAAGAGTGAAGTATAGTTAGATAAGGTCAGCAGCCATAGACGCCAACTATGGTGTAATTAAATGTTTTCTGCCCACTATAAAGATATATTATTAATAATTAATATGATTTCAGTTGCTTCATACGGTTCCAAATCCAAAGAAAAAGTTATCAAGGTCACTGCAGCTGTAAGCCAGGAAGAAATCTTGAAGAAACTGAGGACAGAAGCTAGTGGTTGATACTTAAGTGGGTTGTTTTTGAGCCACATGTTCCAGGATAACAAGAAAAAAATCAGTAATTTTCTCCATGTCACAGTTTGCATCTTAAAACCATGCAATATTATATTTAGATTTTGTCAAATACAAAATAGTTTTGTTTTTGTGTATCACCAGTTTTGTGTAATGTGGATGCTATGATGGGAATGTTGAATGCAGTCCAAACATGTTTGTAAGGATGGGGAAATTGTGATATTTTAAATGTATCATAGTATTTAAATAACACTGGTAACACTTTAGTATAGGGACCAATTCTATTGCTTATTGGCATGCCTGTTATTAACATATTGGTTGTTTATTAGTTCTTATAAAGCATACCCAATACCTAAACTTAACAACTACCTTACTAATTATTAATAAGCAGGAAATTAGGAGTTTATTGAGGCAAAAGTCTTAGTTAATCGCTTGTTTACAGCAGCAATTGGACCTTAAATTAAAGTGTGACCAAGATTTTTTCCACTAGTTTAGGTTTTACATCCCTTGCCAACATTGCCCATGCACCATTTCATTTTTGACTACATAGTATTTGTCACAAAATATGTATTTTCAGTTTTTTTATTTAAAGTTATTATCATCTATTTATTATTTTTTGTGAAGGCACTGAAGTTCAAGATAATTATCCTGCTCCTGCCTCTTTTTTTTAAAGAAGTGCCTGAGGTTCAGTGACAAATGTGTTCATTAGGAGAACCTAATGAGTATGGTTATCAGACATTCACCCATCAATGCGTATTAAAGATTTTTAGAGTCTCAATATCTGCATTTGTATTCAGTCTTACCTGTGATATCATTTGGACATCAAGAATGTATTCCTAGTCATTTTTGAATCATAAATGATTCATATCACACAAAAGCATTTTACAATCACACACATCATCTTATTGCAAATCAGACTCTTTGTGCATTTATATTAGCTCTGAGCTTCACACCATGCATGAAAAGCAAGCAAAGAAAATATTTAAATGTAAATTTAAAAACTATACTATTTTTTGTTTTTAATTATTTACTTAAGTACATTATAAAGTAAATATGCAAATACTATTTTTATTTCTTTCCCTTAAGTGACATTTTGAGGCACCCCCACCATTAGAAGAGGAAAAGCCATGAGGACTGACACATGTTTACATTTAATTGTGCAGCCATAGCTCTGCATCCTCCTACATTCATTATTCTTGCAATATAACCTTTCCATAAATGGAAATCTCTGGTTATTTGCCTGTTCCCAGAGCTCGTTCTGTAATAAACTGATATTGCATAGGCCTTATGAAATGAAAACAAATTATTTTCATCTAAAAATTTATTGACTTGTTCAATTAAAAATACTTGTCAGAGTATTGCATTTTACAATACCTTACACTTGTTATACAATAAAAACATGCATAGGGTTAGGTCTTATTTTAAAATGAATTTGGACTTTCTGTTTTGTGAATTACCAGAAAGGGTTACTGAGACCTGAATGATCAAATTCTGCTCATCAGCTACTATACATATACATTTATATATGATTTCTGTAATCTTATAAACTGGTTGAACTCCACAGGTTGTTTCGATTTAGATTTTTAGATTTACTCCTACAAGTGACTCAAGGATTTTTTCTTACTTGTACAACTATAAGCTTGATTAAACCAATTTATGCTGTCATTAGTGCAGTCATGAAGACATATCTTGTTATTACGGGACTGTGCAGATGATTTATGCCCTGTGGATGGTGAAATCCTACCAGTAATTGAGGAGAAACGTCTCTTTTAGAGCTAAATGAAGATAAGTGGGTGGAGAAGACATGCTGGCCCTTCCTCTACTGAAGTCATATTTCACAAAACTGCCTTTCTGAAACCCATAGAGCCACACAATATGTCATAATTTAAACACTGTTCTGTTAATGGGATGAGTATCTATTAAAGTCATTGTGACATATGTTAATTGCAGGATTACTTCATTTAACAGCTGTCCTCAGCTATTAGCTGTGGCTTTTTCATGTAAATCTGTGTGAGTCATTGAAATTACGAATTTATATCACACATTTTTTTTTTTTTTTAATGCTATTGATCAGGCCCTCTGCTGGAAGTGCAGGAAATATATTCAAAAGTGCTGGTCGTAAATAAACACCTTAGCTAAACAACGCAATCTTTCACTAGCAGCTACACTGTACTGCATAAATCTATGAATAAGATTTACATATAAATCAAAGTCTCAGTGTTTACCCTGAATATTACTTTTATCTTTCTTTGCAGATATCAAAACTGGTGACTTATTACTTATGCTCAGCCAGATCCATCTCTCCTGCTATGTTTACAGTATAACTGAGGCAAATCATATTTCAGATTCTCAAGCCCTTAAGACCAACTCATTGATGTATTGAACTGAGACCATTGTATATCTATAAGATCAGTTTAATATTGAATGATACATTTTTAATTACCCAAGAGGACCCACACCACACAGATGTGTACAGTGACAACAGCACTTCTCCCCTCCGGGATGAGCCTACATCTTATTTTTATTGTTAATAATAACGCTACTCGGATATGAAGTGAATTCAAGAGGTCTCTTCAGTAAAAGGTATGATCTGCTAATTTTTTTTCTTTAATGCACTTTGAAGTAATGTTTACAGAATGATATATATTTATATTTATATATATTATGTATTTTCCATCCATCCAACCATTTGTCCTATAGTATCACAGGTTTGTTTGTTTATTTATTTATTTCAAACCACTTGTTCTACTGTATGTAGTATTGTGGGATTATATAAATAAATATATAAACCCATAATCCTACAGATAGTAAGACAAGTTTTTAATTTATTTATTTTTAATTATTTTATTTTTTTATCTACAAATATTCCAAACCATTTGTCGTATAGTGTCACTGGTTACTTTAATTTAATTTACATCCATTTCCAAACCACTTGTTCTATGTAGGATTGTGGGGTTATTTATCTATTTTATATAATTTTTCCAATATTTGTAACATCATATTTTTTGTAATACTCTTTGTTACACCAAAGATTTAAATATAAGCATAATTTTACGTGGCATCACTGAACAATTTACAAATTAGAAACAAAATATGATAAAATGCTTAACTTGTAATCATTTCTAGAAATTAAGTATAAACAATTAAACTCAAATATGCAAATACGCCGCGAATTTCAAAATAAAATTTATTTAAAAAAAATATACTTCATATTTTAAACTTAATGAATAGAAATGCATAACTTGTGATAATAACAGGAATGGTGGTTTGAAGGTGGTTAAAAACACACAAGGTTAATGCACTTCAAGAAAAAATTAATACATAACATTTGAACATGATTTTGAATTTGGGGTTCCCTTGTTTTTGTAAGGAGCAAAGTACAGGATATATTCTCAAATGTTCTACCCCTGGTTGCCCTTTTGTCCTGTATTAAGAGCAGATTCCCCTCCCTACCGATGCTATCAGCATTTTAATTGAGTATTGGGTTTTATCTTCACACACCCACACAGAATATACCAACCAGCAGCTGTATACGGCCCATCTGAACATGTACATCCTGATCACGTGACGATATTCACTGGTGATATGGGAGTAGGGGATGAATCAAGAGGAGATAATGAGGCCTGGTCTCTCCCACACAGGAAAAGAGAGACCTCTATAGGGATTCATCTTCAAAGAACGGGTATGTGCTCTCGTTTTCACACACACAAACTCATATCCTTGCATAGTTACTTGGGCCCTTGTAATTAAACACTTTCTTGCCTGGATGCACACCCATACGCATTAAATTAAGCTTAAACGGAAATAACAAACAAATTTTGAGCACACATTCCCACACAAAGCCCTTCACGAGTCAAAAGCTGATGATTTAAATAAAGAGAAAGTGCGCTAGTTTAATACTCATAATATCTGCAGTATTTTGCCAGCTTTGCAGAGGCTGATGATGTCACATGGTGTCCAAAACCAGCACAGGAAGCTCAGAGATCATTAAAACATGGCCTTTGAAGAGTTTCTCTATGATCTTGTAAGTGTTATTTCTCATTATTCGCTTCTTTAATCATGGCAATCCTCCAAACACAAATTCCTGCCAAAGTAAATGAGCGCCATTTATTAATGTCTGACAAAGCAGCTTATGAGAAAAACTTCACCGGCTACTCAAGTGATGCTCGCAAACATTCTACTGATATGAAAAGTAACGCAAAACGAGATGACAGGTTAACTCCTGGGGCACCGATAAAATCGAATTTTGCTGCTGGCCGCTTGCATTGGGGCTGATCTGCCTGTCAGAATGAGGAATCGGGCAGATGTAGGAGACAGCTGTAAGTGACATGGCCTTTAAATTCAGGGGCCTGTAAGCACCAAAGGCTGTTCTGCCGTCCTGTCTCCTCAGGCCTGAGACATGAGAAACAGCTCTGCGGTGGCCAGTAAATACACACAACTGCTGCTAGCTAGCAAGGGAATTTGGGAACCTTATGAATGTTGCCTTGTGTCATTTATCCTGACTGTTAACATCTGCAATTTAGCAATGCCATCGACATTTGTGTTGATGAGTTTGGCTGTGTAGCACTTCAGATATACATCTATAAAAATGTTTATAAATTTATAGTATAATATAGTATAAATACATAAGTATTTTGATTTATGACACTTTCTGCAAGTTACATTGTTACGCCAGTAGGTGGTGACAAGTGACTATCTTTATGAATGAGTCCTTTAGGCCAGTGATTCCCAAACCTGTCCTGGAGGACCCCCTGCCCTGCACATTTTGTATGCCTCCCTAATCAGACACACTCAATTTAGTTCTTGCAGTCTCTACTAACAAGCTGATGAGTGGAATCAGGTGTGTTAGATAAGGGAGACATACAAAATGTGCAGGGCAGGGGGGCCTCCAGGTTAGGTTTGGGAACCACTGCTTTAGGCTACTCTTTACAGCTACTCATTACCTTAATCCCAAAGTATACTTCACTTTTTACACATACGTAAAGCCCAAAGTATACTTTCGTTTTTTACACGTACGCTAGCATATGTGTACAGTTGAATGCACACTCTGTTAATGTATACTCAATTTTAAAAATGTGCGTGAACGCAGATGCTCTAGAAAATTTCATCTTTGTCCAGCATCTGCTGTTATGACCGATAAAACTGTTTTTGTACTCTTTTAAACTAAAGTTGTCAATGTGGCCATCTGTTGTTGTTGAAGTCTCTGCTATTTTGTTGTTGTTGTTGTTCTGTCTCTTTAGTTTTGTATTCTACTGTACAACAATGGCCTGGGATAGTGTTGCCACCTTGTGGAACAACTGATTAGTGCAAAATGCGCATGTGTGACCTGCGCATACAAAGTAGCCACAGTTACAAAAATTGTGGTCCTGTCTCAAATTGCACCCTAAACCCTCGCGGTCTACCTCTGAGTCCACACTTTCGTGATGTAATGCCGCTTTGACTGTTGGGTAGAAGTCTGCCACCTCCAAAATCTTGCCTCAGTGTGGGCTCGACAGAACTGTGCAACGAGGGCACATATTGGCTGCAAAGGGGGCACTTGCGAGCACCCTTCTGAAAAATGACGAATGGGATACTCTACGGTCTCGTGGACTTAACGGACACACACACATGACACACACACATGGCTGTTGTCAGCAGCCATATCACCCTGTAGCCCAAGACTGGTTGCCCACTGAAGCTAAGCAAGGTTGAGCCTGGTCAGAACCTGGATGGGAGACCTCTTGGGAAAGCTAGGTTGCTGCAGGAAGAGGTGTTAGTGAGGCCAGCAAGGGGTGCTCACCCTGTGGTCTGTGTGGGTCCTACCGCCCCAGTATAGTGATGGGAACACTATACTGTAAAAAGCACCATCCTTCGGATGAGACATTAAACCGAGGTCCTGACTCTCTGTGGTCATTAAAAATTCCAGGATGTACTTCGAAAAAGAGTAGGGGTGTAACCCCGGCATCCTGGCCAAATTTGCCCATTGGTTTCTGACCATCATGGCCTCCTAATCATCCCATTATACTGACTGGCTTCATTACTCTGTCTCCTCTCCACCAATAAGCTGGTGTGTGGTGGGCATTCTGGAGCAGTATGGCTGCCGTCGTATCATCCAGGTGGATGCTGCACACTGGTGGTGGATGAGGAGATTCCCCCCCTTCCACGTAAAGCACTTTGAGTACCCAGAAAAGCGCTATATAAATGTAACAAATTATTATTATTAATTATTGTAAGTCCGCAAGACCACAAGTGCACGTGAAGTGTGACGTGCCATTTTGGAACAGGGCCTGTATGGTGTGCGTACGGTACGCAGATACTATTCTGGTGACAAAATTTGCGTCATTCGCATTGTACGTGGCCCTCGTGTACATGTAAATGCCGAAATATACTTTGGCCTTTTGGGTCCGTGTACAGTGTGCATGATGCAAATTTCGTCATCAGAATAACTGGCCTGTACTGTACGCACACCACCAGATTTTTGCAACCGTGCATACTTCGTAAGTTCAGGTCACACATGTGCGTTGAATTTATTTTGCAATAATCAGTTGTTCCACAAGGTGGCACCACTGGCCTGGGCCATAGTTTCATAGAAGAAAACAAAACTAAAGAGACGGAATAACAAAATCAATGAATTACCGAAGACCACCCACATTGAAAAGCGCTTGTGTGAGTGGGTTCTGAGATTACGTGGCCATTTTTATCAGTCATAACTTCTGGAGAAAACAAGCGCAGACACTGGACAAATTTGAAACTTTTTAGAGTGCATATGTTGACTGCCTGTGTTTGCGCACACTATCAAATGAAGTATACTTTGAAAGGCTGCGCATTTGACTATACGTACACACGTACAAAAACAGAGTACACATTGGGCTTTAACCAATTCATTCAAAACATTCATGATTCATTCAGGAATGAAAACATAACTACAATCTGAAATCACATACTAAGTAGATACTACATATGAATAAGAACTTACTTTGCAACCAATAAATGTACATTATATATGAATGTGTGAAGGAAACAACATTCTACATCTGCCATGTTGTCATGTAACTTAACAGCGACAGTTGCATCACTTCACTGCTATTCACAACTCACCTTTCGTGGCCTCATGGGATAGTAAAGTGTTCATCAAAATTTACAATCTCACAGAAAGTATTAGGGCACTGTTTTATGAATAGGCTTACTGTGAATTCAGACTTCTCTTTTCACATACCTTTTGCCTACTATAGTAGGAATATTTGGACCCATCGCAGGGACTGTTTTTAATGAGCGAGGGATTAAATCATTCACTCAATGATTTGTTCAAAACACTGTTTCATTCGTCCAATGTTCTTCTTTGTCTTCATTTGGAACTATTTTCATTTGCAGAACAAAAACAGACAAAATAACTGAACAACAATAATATCACACTCGCAGATAGTCATCTAATGTTTGCTATCACTGACTGTTAGAAAGTGGAGTCCAAGCATTTTTGATACAGGAAGCTGAAAGCGCAAGTTTGGAAAAGACTCATTTGAGGTTAATGACCTCTGAGAGGTTAATTTGATTCTTTCAAGCAGGATGTAATTAGATGTTTAACACTATCAGGGTGTGCTCCACCTGATAAGTACCTTGTCTGACTCATTTCTGAGGCAAGTTGTTTTGTGGTGTTATCTTCTGATCAATGGGCAGATCAATGGGCGGATTTTTTTCCACAGGGCTTAATTTTGACTGTCACTTTGATAAACGAAACAGTGGAAGTGGAATGCCTGAAGTCCATGTTTAAAATGGACACAAAGACCAATCTGTGCACATTCAGTGCTTGTCACTTTCTTATAATCCTACATGACTGCGTTAAATACATGATTAAGAAATAGTTCTGATCTCCCTTTCTGCAACAGTGGATATGATGCACTAACAAATTAATAGCTTGTGAAATATTTAACTTGCTTCGCTGAACTTCTGTATGACCGGGCTGATTCAAAACAAACCTGTAACCATAGATTAACAAAGTAGAAAGTAACAGCCATTTGTTTAGCAACAAGAAACAAATCATAAACGGAACAGCACTTGCTAATATTAAGAACTTCTTACATTTCCAAAAACATTCACGCAAAGTATTTCAATATGTAATATGCACAACTGATGCGCAAGAGTGAGACGTTGGTGTTTAAACTGGATGCGTAATATCCTCTTCAAATCAATGATACACTGAGAATATGCAAATCGCAATGCTTACAAATGTACAGTATGATACAGATAGACCTTAGCTTTCCTGTAGCTCAAATAGTAGAGCATGGCGCTAGCAATGCCAAGGTCATGGGTTCGATTCCCAGGTAAAGCAAGAGCTAATAAAATGTAGAAACTGTAGCTTGAATGCAATGTAAGTCGCTTTGGATAAAAGCGTCTGCTAAATGCATAAATGTAAATGTAGAAGTACAGGACGTTCAGTGGATTGTAGCCTACTATTGCTTAACAACATACCGAAAGTTCAGCTGACTAAACTTTTTGAAAAAATAAAATAAAATAAAGATAAGCAAACAAAAACTCCATAACAGTTTTTTTTTTTTTTTTACTCCATAACAGCTTTGAAAGTTATGAGTTACGTCATCTAGGATCTTTATACGTTTTCATCCGCGTTAAATTTGATTTGGTTAAAATCAATATGGCGTCTAACCTGACAAAGGTCTATGGGTTAATAATTTTAAGCTAGAAAAACCTAAATTTAACCTTTACGTGTAGATACTTGAACAACCAATTGTTTCAATCATCGTCCTTAACCTGTTGAACATATTCATGTATTATTAATAGGCTGTCACATAAATTTAGATGTCTTTATACTTTTCTCAATTCATAAAGTACGGAGAGACTGATAGGTTAATAATGGGAAAAAGCATGGTATGTCAAACACTGCAGGGGTTATGGGACTGGGGATGAAGTTTGGGAGGTTGAGGAGGCACATGGGTTTTTTGGAAGACATGCAGACGTGGGCAGATATAAGCGGATCCCAAGGAGACAAATGGGAATCAAATCATGCCCCATAGCAAAGACAGAATATGGCAGTGGAACAAGGGTAAGATTATAAACCCCTTAACTCAACACTCACTGCAATGCTAAAAATAGCTGAAGGTTTGAGCATTGCACTTGCTGTAAAAACACCCTGTTTCCAAGGCCTTAGGCAAATGTCACTGGCAGATTTTAATTTGTGTGATTTTAATCTGAATAGCTGGTTGATGGATGACGACCATCTTTTTGATCACAAGTTTAGCAATATTCCATGGTTTTCTGCTGTGATATGTGAAAGGCAAAATTTTGTCTTGTACCAATGAACTGGACAGTTGCTACTTGTAGTTAAACCCAGTTAAATGCTTGCCAGCCTAGCCAAGAGAATGAGTGTATTTAGTAAAACATCCAAAAATGTTTTATATCAGCCACAGAGAGTCGTTTTGTGCATTCAAATCTCTGATTCTTCATTTTAAGCTTGTCTGGTGGATATATTTTTTAATGGGGGTTCAGGAAGATGTACACACGAAAGTGGTTTTCATTCACCCATAACCTCTATTTCCGATCCAGTCCTGTTTGGAAAGAAGAACGAGTTTGCTCACCACACTGTTTGATTTATGAACTCATTGATAGGGGTTATGGGCCACATCTTTCCAGTTAGTTTATTCCCACAGCGTATTATTTGATGCCATCCATTGTCATTTATGAGAATGGGAATTATGCAACAAAATAAAATATGGAAGTGAACATTCTCTGTTAACACATCCCAGTCTGTGTTTTTTAGTCTTGTCAGTGTTGTACAGGCACAGGAGATTGGCTGAATTTTTCTAAAAAAACACTTGGTGTGTTTGCCATTGATCGGTTATATTTTGATACAGATATGGACTAAAGAGAGTGAGTCATATGCCTCACGCCCAGGCATGTGCACACATAGACATAAAAGGGGGCTTGAGCACCTGCCCTTTTTCTTCCTCGAGAGAAAGTGCCCTATTTTCAGGGGAGAGGTTTTTTGTTGTTTTTTTTAAATAAATGAATATATGTATATATGTGCGCGAGACATGGTTAATGTGAATGTTGTTGGGCAGAAATTATTTGATCTGCTGATACACAAATAGCCTATCAAATTCAACCTCAAAATAATTACATCTGACGTCACAGACGGGCAAAAATATTAGCCTATTACATCTACCCAAGAAAAAGCCTTCCATTGGAAAACTTTTTTTAAATTTTAAATAAAAAATCCCTATTCACATTCCAGGGAGGCTTAGACGAGTCTAGACATGCTTAAGTAGTGAGGTGTCTACACTTTCATAGTGCAGATGGCTCTTGGCCCCTTGCAATTAAACACATAAATGAGAAAATTATTAAGCATTTCCCAAAATCTCCAATAAGCACACTTCCTCTTCACATTACCACTCTTAAAATATTAGAATGTTCAAGTGCTCATTTGAAGTTTCTGGGAACTTTAAGGATTGAAATGCTAAATAAATCAAATAATAGACATTTAATTTATGCAACCATATAATTTCCCCCACATTTTATGCATGTGGTTCAAATATAGTCAGATACATCTGGTATAATTACTGTAACACCAGGAGCCCCTTTCTATTATGTCTCTGCTGTGTATATGAAGCATATTTAGAGTCAAGCATCTGTATTTATGTTCTGGTATACAAAAATTATTGCTGAACACTGTATATAACACACACACACACAATACAGATACATGGCTAGATAGATAGATAGATAGATAGATAGATAGACAGACAGACAGACAGACAGACAGATAGACAGATAGATAGATAGATAGACAAGTTGTAAGCCTAGAAGCTTAGAAGGCCCATTAAAAATAATTACAAAAATTGCATATATTTTAATGGACATATATGTACTATGTCTTATGCAATCAGATTAAACAGCCATGCATGTTTTCCAGAGTGCTCCAAAATGTTCAAAAGCTTCTCTTATACAATCGACAGAGCCTGCAGTATTTGCTCCTCACAACCGAATCAAAACACATAGACGGATGTGTCCTTAGTGAAGTTAAAAAAAATGTAACATTCCGGGGGCAACATTAACGCATTTGATGACTTGTCTCCAGCACATTTATGCAATAAATGATCGCGCTTACGTGCGAACGAAGTCAATGTTAAAGGCGGGGCGACACCAGATCACATAAACGCATGCAGTTTGGAGCACATAAAAGGGTGCAAGGCTGTCGAGATGGTTATTTGCGCCAAAACTTTTAACAGAGACGTATAACGGCGTTGCGCGCTCAGGTGCCAAAGCTCCCTAAATTCAGGACCATGGAGAGCTCCAGTCTGAGGACGCGCATGGCTGTGTGCGCGCTGCTGCTCTGCTTGTTGACCGGAGCCAAAGCGAACGAGTCAGAGCCGGAGATAGAGGTGGAACTGGACACAAGAGCCATCAGAGACTTCTACCCCAAAGACCCAAACCTGACAAGCGAAAAACAGCTTGTGAGTAATTCATTTGCTTTTTGTTGCGCAATACACATTAGACTATTTACACAAAAGTCCCAGAACTTTTAAAAGTTTTTGCTTGATTTTTGTGTGAATTGTTATATTGCCATGTTTTAGAGTAATTTGTTTTCAAAAAGAGATTGAAAGGAAACATCTTTCCAAATGTTTTGTCAAACCAGCTCGGGGCTCTGCAAGAAGTTCTGGAAAAGCTGCAGACGAAACGAATTCCACCTTGGGAGAAGAAATTTGGTCAAGTTCCCATGGTACATATTTCTATTATACATTTTAACTTTGCGTATAAGTGCGCGTTGCTTGTGCTGGCTACATTGTCATTGCGCAATTGCATGTATATATGGGTGTCTTGGCTGTTTTGTGTCTGTTTATCATTTATATGTAATAGTAAAACATTTCATTATTAATATATTTGTCAATAAATTATCCATTACGTTTCTCCAACCATTAGCCTTAAACAAGTGCGCTTTTACGCACTAACGCAAATGCTGTAATGGCAAAAGTAACACGATCTCTCCTGTTTTCTCTCGCTAGTGTGATGTGGGGGAACAGTGCGCGATCAGAAAAGGCTCTCGAATCGGCAAGATGTGCGACTGTCCGCGCGGAGCTTTCTGCAACTTTTTCTTGTTAAAGTGTTTGTGATGGAAACACACAATTCTGAATGGATTGTAATGGGATTGAGTCCTTATGCATTATATATCATAAATAACTACAGTTTTATTTATATTAATATTTTTTTAAGTGAAGAGACTGAAGACACTGAAGCTAAGATGTAAAGAAATTGTTCTTCAAATATTTACGTGATGTAAACATGTGATACTGTCATAATTAATGTTTATCTGCTGTTTTGTGCATTAAAGTGCAATATAACTTGTTTTGTAAAGTTGTCTGTGTATCAGTTACTTTTATATTATATATGAATATTATATATTTTATATTATAATATGAATACTATAATTATGTTTTTGCTAAAAGAAAAATGCAATAAAAATAATTTTAAAGAACAATTTTTTTTTGCTATAAAACTTTAAAATATAAAACTACTGATTAAGGATGATTCAAATGATTGGGAAAATTTCCATGAAACTAAAGCTAAAAAAATAAGTAAAATAAGATATAAAATATAAATAAATAAATTAATTAATTAAATAAAAATAAATAAACTCACAGCCTATCATTGAATGTGATCCATGCACTCTGTACAGTTAGTTGAATCATGAAATTTTGCATTGTTAAACTACTGAACAGCTACGTTTTACCTAGATATAAATGTCCAGAATAAGACAGAGTCTGTTTTTTGCCACTTCATAGCTGGATTTGCTTGCAGAACATTAATGACGTTTTAATGACGTTTCCATGTTCATATTCTGTAAAATGAAAAATAAATAAATAAATAAACAAACAAATAACAGACCATCAGACCATCCCTCATTAGTCACTGTCAGTCACCTAAATAAACTGGCCAATAACTGAATTGCATTGTGAAAAAAATCAATTTCTTCACCTTTTCTACAATATTTATTTTTATTTTATATTATTTATATATTATATTATATTTGTTTATATATCATATTTACCATTATTAAACAACACAAAATGCTGCAGGTCCACTGTAGAAACACAAAATTTTGTTAATGTTAATAACATTCAATTCAATCTGTAGAGCCCTGAAAATACTTATCTATCCTTTGCCTGTAAGTGCTGTATTGATTTCTTCTTTCTCTTTTTGGAATCAATTACTTGCCACTTGTTCCAAACCAAGGCTAAACAAGGTTCTGACAAGTGGCATATGTTGAGACGTCACTTTGTTACTTTGCTTTTGCGTAGCGAGCTGTTAGCTATAACAGTCAGAATCAGATTGTTATGATCTGAGCCTTCAAAGTGAATCCAAAATTTGATGCAAAAAGGGGAACATACAGTATGTTTGTTAAAAAGAGCAAAAAAGCTCAACTTCTGAATTCGATATTCCCTCTGACTGGTCAAATGATGCCAAACTTGACTCTCATACAGATAATATGTCGATGATGACAATTAACATAACATGAATTGACGGCTTCACAGAAAGAAGCTGTAAATCTATCTTTTGAGGCGTCTTACTTTGGCTCAGCCACCAGGAACCATTTCAGACAGACAATTTGGTGTTGATGGGTATTTGTTAAGATGTGTTATGCCCAACACTGGCTACATCCTCCCTCACCTTCTTTAAAGTGCTTATGTGTGCCTTTAGACTTATTGCTCGGCTTTGTCACTGATGCCACATATGTATGCTCCCCCTCAAAACCTCTTTTGCAGATCAATATTTCATCATTTTTGGACCAAAAAAGAGTGTGATGTTGCCCCCTAGAGACATAAAAGAAAAGTAGAGCCAGGCTTTATATGGCTGTGAAAAGCTGAAGGCCGGCAGTGCTGAATTACTTTACCATGAATGGATTTCTGCTGCCGTCATTGTGGAGGATTGAAAATGGTCATAGCTGTAATCACTTGGTGATTGTGAGTTTGATTGAATGGCCACTTAATCAGGACAGTAACTGGTAGGAGATGATGCCTCTTGCATTAAACTGACATTGGCAGAGCTCAATTATTTGCTAAGTACTAATACGGTTCTGCTTCAGAAAGAACAAATTTGGTCTGAGATCAAATATGGTTTGATAACTCTGAGAAAGTTTAGTAAAACCTAACATACAGTAAGAACTTAACATAAATATATGTAAAAAAAATATTCAAAAATATATTTTAAATTGTTTAGATGTTTATATTTAAAAATAAACTAGGATATATAATTTAAAATACATATGAAATTATTAATGTTATATTTAATTTAGAATATAATAAATATAATATAAAATAATTACAATTTTAATAAAAAAATAAAGTAGGAAATACAATATAAAATACATTTAAAAACATTGTTTAAATAAAATAAAATAAATAAAATAGCATTCAGCTTTGCAACTTGATATAAATGATATGTACAATATATCAATAAATATGATAAAAAGTAAATCAACATAAAATATATAATAAAATTATAATTTAAAAAATTTTAAAAAAAATACATGAAAAGATATCAATAATATATTACAATTTATGTAAATAATTTTACTTTTTATATTTAATATTTCACTGATGTTGAGACTTTATTTCTGACGTACCTTTCTAATTTCCTTCTGCTTGCATTGGTTGAGACTTTCTATTGACTATCCAATATGGCAGCTTGCAGCTAAAAAATTCAGAAATTAATATAAATTATATCTAAAATATTATAATAAATATTATAAAAAGCCATTTATTATAAATATATTAAATAAATAATATTTTTATATTTAAAATAAATTAATACATTTGAACTTAATAATTATATGAAAATAAATAAATATTAAATTTTCCTGATGTTGAGATTCAAGTTTTGACCTCAAGCACCACCTTCAGACGACTGACCTTGCTAATTCTTTTTGCTTGCATTCTGGGTGAGCCTTTCTCATGACAATCTAATATGGCAGCTTGCAGCTAAAAATACCAGCATCACCTGATGGATCAGAGAGTAGGACTGCAATGTCATCCTACCTGCCGTCTGGATTTGTGAGGTATTTGCTCCACAGCTTATGTGAAAAACTGCCAGATCCATTTCAGCTCCTCAGCTCAGCATTTAAGTTGGGCTGTTATTGGCTAAACAGCAAAATTTTGGACTTCTCAGTCAAAGTGTCTGTACTTTAAATCCCAAAGGTGCTGAGGATCTGAGGAAATCAGACAACAATTAGAGAGTCATTGAGGTTGCAATATTGTTCAGTTACAGCTTTGTCCAAAGCATTTATACCTGATACCTGTTATGTTTAGTCTGCCCATTCATTTGTAAGTTCTCTTTAAACATCAAACAACAAATACAGCTATAAATGACCCTCTCGTTATTATTTGAAATATATTCAGAAAAGCGAGTACTGCACTTGTCTATAATGTCCAGCAGAGGACAGCATGAGCTCATTTCTATTACACTAAGGGACTGCTGACTCACTGCAAAATGAAGCCCATGGCCAGACAGGTGCTTCTGCATCTTAACTCACCTTCAGAGGGAAAGCCCAAGCTCTTATTTATTTATTTTTATATCAACTCTCTCCTTTTTCTCTATGTTTTACATCTTTGGTTGCCTTACACTAACAAAATTGGGGAAATTACTGATCTAGGCAGATTTAAGGATGTATGAAAAATACAAGCAGAGTATGTTCTTTAAACAGTTTTTAAAATATATGCCATGCAGATCTTAAAGGATTATGAGTTTGGATGCAATCAGTCTATTAGTGTTATTTCACACATCATTGTTTTGTTTTGCTTTTTAAAAATTATTATTATTAATTATTTTATATTATTACTAACTGTAAAAATAGCAGGAGCAGCAGCAACAACATAAAAAAAATTATAAAAATATATATATTATAAAATTATAAAATATTTTTAGAAAAAAATAATTTAAAAAAATATAAGAAAATAAAATGTCGGAGTGCAACAAAATATGAATAATTAAGCATTATTTTTAATTTATATTTATATGTTATTTATAAAATATACATAAACAGTATTTTGATTGCTTAGCAGTGCTTATTGACATCTAACTTGCATTTCATTAAACTAGTATATTTATTTTGCGGTGTACATCTTTAAGCTTTTAGCTTTATGTGAATCCAGCAACAAAATTCAAAATAATTATTCGTATTAACAATATATATATTTATACATTTTTCCCAGTGTAGTACATATATATATTACATTACTGTTCTACACTGAAAAAAAAAAAAAATGCTTTGGAAAATATTTCAGTCAAACATAGCTAGTAAATTTCACAATTACAAAAATATGGCAAGTAACATTAAATCAAACGTTAGATTCTGAAAGACTGAAATAGTATTTTCTTGTAAAACGTATACAATAATCTTTACAAAAATCATTTTTACACTGCATCTATCTATCTATCTATCTATCTATCTATCTATCTATCTATCTAAACCAATGTCTATTGTAACGGGCAGGAATAACAATTATTTAATAACTACTAATTATCATAAATTATTTGCAACAGTTGAATTCCAGATGAAAATTCACGTGGTTATCTTTTACTGCACATTTTGAGGTACTGTTGAAACAACAGCCCATTACATTTGAGTTAATAATGTTGCGTCGTATTTGCATCGCGACGCTATTTTTTTAGGCGTGACATCACACAGCTGCATGGTCTTTTAGCCAATCAGACGCAGGTAAACAGCGGCTAGTTTCTTATAGTTTCAGCAGCCCTAGCTGTCTTAACTTTGCAGACAGGGCAGGTGGCAGCAGTTGTCATGGAGATAACCGCAGGCCCGGCGTCGGTGCGAGGGGTTGTTTCCATGGAGATCCCGCCCCGAGGCGCGCTGGCCGCGGTGGAGGAGGATGAGGACCGCGAGCAAGAGCAAGAGCGGCTTCAGCATCAGCATCAGCATCAGCTCCGCCGCCGCGGCCCTGCCTCCCGCCGGGGAAACTTCTACATGCTCATCGTGATCGGAGAGATCGCTACAGAGCACCAGCTGCACACCGCCAGACTGCACATCGAGCGCGGTGAGTGAGCCTCTTACTGAAAGCATGCCTCTTCTGACACATTCAATATGGATTTTTCCAGATTGTTTAGATTATAATTTTTCCACATTCTTTTTTTAAATCAAATTATTTTGTTGAATGAATATGTATTACTCACAGCGAATTGTGACAGCCTACCAAATTTATTCTTATACCTATTTAAATTAATTAGGTTATTATAGTATTGCATGGTATTGTCAAAAAATCACTGAATTGTTTTGCATACTTCATTTTAACTTCATTCAACGCAAGTTAACACCTATAGGCTGCATACTATGCTGCGGTGGGCGTGTTCATGTAATTATTGACGTACTTCAGTTCAAACGGTGTTGCTAATGTTAATTTCCAAATGGTTGCCAAAGATATAATTTGATTAATAGACATAAGTGACTTCTACACATCGCCTGTCATGTGTACTTCTTTGGAGCGTTATATGATCCGATGAGACCATTGCATACTAGTTCCAGCAGCGGCAGCACACTGCGGAGACCTCGCCTGACTGCACGGAGCACTGCGCCATGAATTGTGCGCTTTTAGATGAAATTGATGAAGCTGCAGTTTTGATGGTCTGTAAGGACGAGATCTCGTGATGTTGTTGTTGAAAACGTTGTTTATTTACCACTATATTTTGGGCAGGTGTTTAAACTTACTATAGGCCTGTGAATAATTAATAATAATTTTTTTTTTTCCCAACCATAAAATAGTAAAGGATAAGGTGCATACAAGCATACAAGAAAAAAGCCACAAAGCTGTCACTGGGGCAGTACCATAAGGTACAAACGCTAAAAGGTACATCTTTGTATCTTATTTTCCCATAAATGATACATATTAGCACCTTAAAGGTACATATTAGCACTTTAAAAGTACATATTAGTACCTAAAGTGTACAGTTTAGCTTTTGTACTTATGGGTACCTTTTTGTAGCCTGATATTCAAGCTTCTTAAGCATCTAACATTTAAGCTTATGCATAATAAACAGTTAAAAAATGAGCCTTTAACCCTTAACTTATTTTATGCCACAAAATGTGTTAAATATGTCTTAAAATAAAAGGATATATATTTTTCATAGACGCAAACAATTGAAACAGTAATTTATTCATTAAAACGTCTTTGTTTTTATCCTTTGGCTTGTCACAATAAATCCATGAATTCTAATTGTTTTTATGATTTCAAACTGTTTTATTTCAGATTTTCAATGATTTATTAATCTGTGATTAAATTAAAAGTGGCCGGAAAAGTGCAATTAAGTTATCACTTGTACTTTGGTTTAAAAGCAGCAAATAAATATCACATTTTAATTTTAGTGAATTGATTTTTTTTTTCTACAGTGCACAAATCATCACAACTAGTTTACAGAAAAGCTTATTAAATTTAAAAATACAAAGTGTTTTCATATTTCATGAAAGAAAATAGTTGCTGGTTACTTTTTTTTTGTAACGTCTTTGTTTTAGTACTCTAAAATATGTTTAGTTTTTTTTTAACTGACAGGTTTTTTTTTCTCATAAAAGTTGGTTTGCTGAATGAACATTTTCTTTTCATACCTACTGGCATTTTGTCTAATGATTATGAAGCTTGACTTTTGACTGTAAAACTGCACTTTTGGACTGTAATATATAGTATATAATGTAACCAATCAGAGCTGCCAACTGCACAAACCTGAGAAGCAACCAAATTAGAACATAATATTCAGAGTCAACTATGATACACTTGTTATGCTATTCACATTCAGTACATTTATAATCCTGACATTCTCACTCTGCAGCATTCTCTAATGTTTGAACGTCTAGAAATCTGAGGATTATCCCATTCCTCCTGACAGACTCTTAATCAGATATTAGCATATCGATGAGAATAAAATCAATACTGTAAGGAATGTCTTGAATTTCTATAGGCTGTGTAAATCTCATTCTGAGAAAATAGAAGTATCGGTTCATCTCTGCGGTCATTACTTGTTTTAAATCCCAATGACACAGCATTTCTGAGGACAATCACTGCAGTGTTTGCAAGATTTACACTTCATCTACAAAGCAAAACAGAATCTGAGGAAAATAGCCCTTCATCTGTATGAAGAAGTGAGGAGGAAGGACACAGCCGAGGAGAGTTAAGAGGCATAGAGATTTCATTTCATTCCCTAATTCTCCAATTTGGACTTTGAAGTTCAGCGCAGTAGGAACTTAAGACACATCTACAATTTTGGGATCTTATGTAACACTCAATGAATATTCTGAGCACAGAACACTAAATTTCATGTTTAGAACTATATAACAGATGTCTGAGACCATATGGAAAAGCTGAGGTTAAAAAATTACAAATAAAATATAAACTTAAAGTTTATTGAAATTAATATACTGTAATCTATCAATAAATTAATTATAAATATTAGTATAAATATTATTATTATTATTATCACAAGTACATTATTAAAATATTAACGTTATAAATAGTATTAATAAAAATATTAATATTAATAAATAAATGTACATTGAAATGTATATTCATTTTTTGTCATTGTTATCACATCATAATACTAAGTAATACAAAATATTACTTATATTACAAAATATAATTTTAATCATTTGTAATGAATAAAATGGTATAATATACATTGATATACGCTATATATATAAATATATATATGAAGAGGAAAATTTTTACAATTTTTTACTCAACTTTTCACACTAATTGCTATCACATTTAAATACTAAGTAATAATAAAATATTAAGTAATATAATAATTTGTAATTAATGAAATGATATGATGTACATTGATATACGCTATATATCCAAAACTACAAAAAAATTCACAGTTTTTCAACTTAACTTTTCACGTTATATATAATGTAATATAATATATAATTTAATATAATATAATATAATAAAAAATTATTTTGAAATGAAAAAAGGTATGATATACGAAAAAAGAGGAATATGGCTAAAGCTCATTATTGAATTGAATATACTCATTAATGAAGGTGTGAATGAACATTGTGTACACGTGTAAAGTTAAGGTACTTTGCTCATACTGATCATGTCACATGTCTCTCTGTACCTGCAGGTATCCGTTCCTGGGACATCGATGTGTCAGAATGTGACCTGGACCAACAACTTCAACTTTTCATAACCAGACATTCCGCCCAGTTCTCAGCCGAGATCAGAGGTCAGTCCAATTGAAAGGATGACATCTAGATCCTGCAGTAGAGTTGAATGCAAATGAAGTCAGAAGTTTATATAGAAATATATAAAGTGCCCTCCACTAATATTGGCACCCTTAGTAAATATGAGCAAAGGTGGCTGTGAAAATAAATTTGCATTGTTTGTCCTTTTGATCTTTCATTCAAAAAATTCACAAAATTCTAACCTATCATTGAAGTAAAACAATTGAATGTGGGGGGAAAATCTCATTGTGAAATAAATGCTTTCTCTAGTTCATATTGGCCACAATTATTGGCACCCAATTATTGCAACATCCTTTTTCCAAGATAACAGCTCTGAGTTTTCTCCTGTAATGCCTGAAGTGTTTGGAGAACACCTAATAAGAGATCAGAGACCATTCCTTCATGCAGAATCTCTCCAGATCCTTCAGATTCACAGCTCCATGTTGGTGCTTCTCGTTTTTGGTTCACCTCACTCATTTTCTATAGGGCTCAGGTCAGAGGACTGGGACAGCCATGGCAAAAGCTTCATTTTGTGCTCAGTGACCCATTTATGTGTTGATTTTGATGATTGTTTTGGATTATTGTCCTGATGGAAGATCCAACCACAGCCCATTATAAGATTTCTAACAGAGGCAGTCTGCTTTAGAGTTTTTATCTGTTGGTATTTGAGAGAATCCATGATGCCATGCATCTGAACAAGATGTCCAGGTCCTTCAGCAGAAAAACAGGCCAACAACATTAAAGATCCAGTAGTATATTTAACCGTGGGCATGGGGTACTTTTTATCCTTGTTTGTACTAAACCTGGTGGGTTTGCTGCCAAAAAGCTGACCATAGAAGTCAGTGCCATTTGAAGTTCCAGTCGTGTCTGACAACTGAATATGCTGGATTTTGTTTTTGGATGAGTGAGGAGAATTTTTCTTGAAACCCTCCTGAACAATATGCGGTGAATTAGGTGTCACGGTACTGTGGAGGAACGTGGAATGAGGAGACGAGGAGATTCAGCAATCATAACCGTCTTTATTAAATCCAAAACAAGGAACAAGGAACGGGCAGGAACACACACGTAGCAGTGGGGTTGGACGTACAATACCGGACGCTGGAGACATGGAAGCACAGGGCTTAAGAACACAGGCTAATGGAACTAAATGAGAACAGGAACAGGAAAAACCAAATATGGGCATGATGAGCACATGGGGAGCAAAAACAACAACAAAACACAAGACATTCCAGACTCCTGACAGCAGGGGCTGTTTGATATTTTTTTTAGGCTTTCTGACCCCAAGACTCAACTTATCTCTGCAGTTCTCTAGCTGTGATCCTTGGAGAGTCTTTAGCCACTCAGACTCTCCTCCTCACCATGCATTAGGACGATAGAGACACAAGTCCTCTTCCAGGCAGATTTGTAACATCTTTAGTTGATTGGAACCTCTTAATTATTGCCCTGATGGTGGAAATGTGGATTTTCAATGCTTTAGCTTTTGTCTTACAGCAACTTTCTATTTTGTGAAGCTCAACAATCTTGTTCTGCATATCAGAACTTTATTGTTTGGTTTTACTCCTTGTGATGGATGATTAAGGGAATTTGGCCTTTGTTTTCTTTATATTTATAATCCTTTGGAACAGGAAGTCATAGCTGGACAATTTCATTCTCTTAGTCTCCCTGGTATGCTAAAAAAAATGTAAATATGAATGGGAATACACTTCAGAGATATTTTACTCATAAGAATTTCCAGGGGTGCCAATAATTGTGGCCAACATGCATTGGAGAAAACATTTATTTTATCATGAGATTTTCTCCCCACTTTCAATTGTTTTACTTCAATGATAGGTTACAATTTTGTGATTTTTTTTGAATGAAAGATCAAAAGGATAAACAATGCAGATTTATTTTCACAGCCACCTTTGCTCAGATTTACCAAGGGTGCCAATATTAGTGGAGGGCACTGTAGTATAAATGGATAAAGCTCAAGCTAAAAGAACAAGTGCAATGAAAAAAACAAACAAACATAAATTTCCATTTATTTCCCAGCATGCCACACATAAATAAATAGTTTCAATTGGAGTCAAGCTGTTCATACACATATTGCCAGCCCAAGGTCACACTGCAGTGATCTTGCTTACAGCAAGCTCACAGATAACACACATGATATGCAGCTAATGCAGCACTGAGAATCTCTCCACGGGGACTCCAGCATGTGTGTTTGCACGGGTCCTGCTTCCACTGTACTGCCTGGCACAGTGGTAATCAAAGAGCTGTGTCAAGAGGAGAGGAGCTGCAGAGCCAGTGCTTGACTGCTGCAGTGTGTGTGTTGGGCGGGACGGACCTTGATCTGTGTAGTGGGTTGAGCTGAGACAGAATCATAAAGGCTCAAATGTGCCTCGGTGTAAAACAGGCCGTTTTATAAAAGTGATAAGCTGTTTTTCAAAGACTAGCATGCTATTCATTTTCTAACTGCTGAGAAAGTGCTTTACTACCCATTGTAATCCTTAAGCTGCTCTCTGAGGAGGTGAATGATACAGTAGCTGGAGACAAATTACACATAAATTGCAATGTAATTTAGCATAGAGTGCTTTTGTTCTGAATATATTTAGGCATGGGACTGCATGCAATCACTGATTATGTTCAAATCAACAGTGACTGCGAATGTCATAATGCTTTCATATAACAATAGAGCACTGCAGAGATATATTTCTGTAAGCCAAAACCCTTCAAATGATCATTTTAGCACTTCTGGTTTCATCAGTCTGAAGTCAGTGGGTTTTTTGAATGGGTTAAATTAGTGAAATAAAGTTTGTGGTTAACACAAGCTCAAGATATTTTCACATTTTATTATATGACATAAAATACATTACCTTGTCATTTTTACTTATCCTAAAAAAAGTGGTTGAATGGGACAACAGTGGTTGTTGGGAAACATTAAACTTCAACACACCAAACAAGAAACCTCGTCTACTCACTAGTTTGTTTTTAATTGCGCTCTTACAAACTATTCTAACTCAAACATAAAGACTGAAGGAGTTGTCAGAAGCTTATCGGTGGTGACGTTGAAGTCATGTGACCGTGATGTAGTTCATTTAAAACCTACATTTAGCTTTTTACTTCTGTCAAATGTATTCAGGCTTCAAAACTCATAAAAGATGTTCATGAAGATTATCGCAATGAAAAAAAAAAAACGTAATAATCATAAAATTTTGTTTGATCACAGAGCTTATTTTCTACAATAATCTAAAAGCCAATGGAAAAATCCTGTTGAGTTTTTGTCAAAAGAACCAGAGTGATGCTGAGTGATGCCAGAGTGAAGTCCGGGTGGGCCTACAAAAATACATCACTATACACTCTATTCAATGAACAAGATGTTAACATTAAGTGAATTGCATTTTAGAGACAATATTGTCAGTTGCTTTGTCTGTTTTTGTTTCACCAACGAAAATAGTTCAGAAAGAAGCCATAACACAACTATTACGCTTCTTCTAGCAACACACAACAGTGGTGTTTTGTTCCTGAATGAATTTTTTTGAATGAAACAGTTGAGTGAACGATTCAACGACTCACTCATAAAAACAATGGCAGCATTTGAAATCACATACTTCCCTATAGTAGGTGAAAAAGAGTATGTGAACAGAGTAGAATTTACTCAAACAGTAGGCAGAAAGTCCCACTACTACTACTTAAAGGGAGATTCGATGAACACTTTACTATCCTATTAAGCTACAGGAGAGTATTTGTAAATGGCAAAAAAGCGAAGCAGCTGACGCTGGTAGGTCATATGACAATGACAACATAACCAATGTAGTATGTCTGGATTAAATTCATACTACATACAATCATAGAACAAACATTTTATGGGCCACAGAGTATTACTTATTTAAAAGAAGTACTGAGATATTTTGGATGCAGGCAATGACTTGTTTTGTTCCTGAATGAAACAGTGTTTGAACACACTGTTTAAAAGAACGATTTTACGACTTACTCACAAAGATAGTCTCCTATCGCCACCTATTGGTGTCATAATGTAACCTGAAGACCAATGTAACCTTAAGCTTTTTTTTTGTTGTTGTTGTTAATGTTATTGCAAGCCTGGCAGAAATTCAAAGAAAGTTCAAAAGCTTAGAAAAGTAATAGCACATCTCTCCTCAATAAGCTACATTACCTGAGGTATCATACATGTTTTTAAACGGATAGTTCACCCAAAAATGAAAACTCACCCTCCTATCGTTCCAAACCCGTAAGACCGCCATTTATCTTCAAAACACAAATTAAGATGTTTTTTGTAAAATCCGAGAGCTTTCTGAATCTGCATAGACAGCAACACAACTGACACATTCAAGACCCAGAAAGGTAATAAGGACATCGTTAAAATAGTTCATGTGACATCAGTGGTTCAACCTTAATTTTATGATGCTATAAGAATACTTTTTGTGCACAGAAAACAAAAAATAGCACATGCGTCGTGATACTGTCGTGAACGTGCGTCAAAGACTGACACTAAAGAGAAGAAACTGTTGAATAAATTTGTTATTTTTTGTTTTCTTTGCGCATAAAAAGTATTCTTGTAGTTTCATAACATTACGATGAACCACTGATGTCACATGGACTATTTTAACGATGTCTTTACTACCTTTCTGGGCCTTGAACGTGACAGGTCTATTGCTGTTTATGCAGGGTCAGAAAGCTCTCGGATTTCATCAAAAATATCTTAATTTGTGTTCTGAAGATGAACAAAAGGTCTTACGGGTTTGGAACGACATGATAATTAATGACAGAATTTTCATTTTTGGGTGAAGTATCCCTTTAACACAATATGTGAACTATGTGCCAAGTAATGCTTACTAGGGTTAGAACAAAAGAGCACTAATAGACTGCAACGACAGAAAATGGATGGAATAAAGCTTGGGAGGTGGACTGATGCCCTCTGACCCTCCTGAAGGGCGTGATGTGCACTTAGATCAGATTGTGATGACTGGTCTGTGGGGTGATACAAGGTTAACAACCACTAAAGGTTTTTCTATGGCTCAAGGCCTATCAGACACGAGGCTCCCGGACTGATGGTGCAAATGGGACCACAGTATCGATTTGACCGTATCATATTCAGCATGCACCTTAGCATAGATCAATGACATTCAAACTAAGGGGAATTCAGTGGTTGTCCTAGAGCACAAATAGATGTTTCTATTCTAATTGGGAACAAAATGATAGATAAAGTATTGGCTAAAATAACTGCTTTGTCTAGGACTGATAGATATTTTTGTTCGTTTTTTTTTTTTTTTTTTTTTTCTCAGCCATATAAGCATTTGAAGTTGAAGTTATTAAGGATATACTGCATGTATTTTTTTTTTAAATTGTGTTCTTAGTCCTTCCCTTATAAAGCTCCTTTATAAATATAAAATGATAAACTGCTGCCATCTAATGGATATTATGAGTATGCAGAACATTTCAAAAGAGGTAAAACAACAGATGGAAAGAGAATTCTATCTATCTATCTATCTATCTGTCTTTTAAAGAATTCAATAATATTTCAACCGTTTGTAATTGTAGACACTCCTTGCATCCACATCTTCTCATGTCTCATCTGTTTCGGTAAGTATCAGTTTTAATGCCTAATTATATCCTCACAGCTCTTGGGTGTGATCTGAACTGAGAGTTACTCAGCAGTTTGAAGCCCTTTGAGAACTGAGAGCTGCTCCTTTGTGCTTTTCCTGTTAATGAATTGCAGGTAGCTAAAAGATACAGCTGTGTCATTCCTATTATGCAGCATATTTTCATGTCCTCATCATATATGTCGGAATATATTGGATGAAATATTAAACTCACTAATTTTAAAGATGGAAATCATAGTAGTCATGTATCATTATATTAACTACAATTTTAAAAGCCTGGGGTCAATAAGATTTTTAGAAATGAATACTTGTTCACATTAAATTTAAGTGACAGTAAATTATTTATTGCAATGGTTTTATTTTTCAAATAAATGTCGTTCTTTTAAACTTCCTATTCATCAAAGAATCCTGTGGGTTGAGATACAAAAATATTAAGCAGCACAACTATTTTCAACATAATAAGAATAATTGATAATAAAAAGAAATGTATCTTGAGCATCAAATCAGCATATTAGAATGATTTCTAAAGGAGTAATGATGCTGAAAATTCAACTTTGCATCACAGGAATAAATGACATTTTAAAATATAGAAAACAGTTATTTTAAATTGTAAAAATATTTCACAATTTTACTGTTTTTACTGTATTTTGATCAAATAAAATTCTTTGGTGAGCGTCAAAAAAACTGTCAATCCCTCCCATTGTGCTAACTTTATATATTTGTGTGTACATATAGAGAGAGAGAGAGAGAGAGAGAGAGAGAGAGAGAGAGAAATACAAAGTTAGCGCATTGGGAGAGTTTGTCTTGTCATTGGTCTTAAGTTTCTGAGATTGACCAGAGCATATTCATATTTTCAAAAGGTAAGTTCAAAGGTGCTGCGTAACAGGACTGATCCCTCCAGTGTCTGACAGAAACAATGAATCTCTCAGATGATCTAAAATCAAAAACATCAAGCATCTCACAGCAGGAATGACCTCGATCAGTCAGGTTTAGCTGCGGCTGGTGGGGAGGTTCAGGGCGAGGAAACGGCATGATCAGTGTTTTCATTTTTACTGAGTCACTCAACCTCCTCCTCTCTTCTTCTACTATGTTTCCATGGTGACCTGCATCTTGGCATGAGTCAAGGTGAGGGTCGATGTGAGGGGCTAATGAGTGCACTTTGTGAGGAGAGAAGTACTATGCGCACATTATAGTGACTGTTAACTGTTGTTACCCAATTAATATGACACTATATGGACTTATGATATCTTAATGTATTTTAAAAAATGCCTTGAGCAGGAATAGCGGCCTGCAATGAATTGTTTGTACTTTGGTAATATCAGATACTGGCATAATTGGCTTTTTATTAAACTGGGACCACCACTGCATTAGTTGCTGACAGGCTTCATCCCCTCAAATATCCTATTAGAGAGACCAAATGAGACGTTTCGGCCACCGTTATGCTCTATGAGTTAGCGGTTGGGAAGACTGATTGTCTGCAGGCGGGAAAGTAATGGTCTGGAGAAGAATTTTCTGATATTTCCAGCCCCGTCTGAGTCACAGGTTCCCCACAAGTCTATAATACCTAGAGAAAACTGTCCGTTAGCATTCCCATTCATCACTAAGGCCGTTTTTGTCTGGCGCAGGTGAAATACGTAAAGTAACCAGTCAAACCTTGACCTCTTGACCTTGTCTATCACTTCGGTGAATGTCCTGGCTAATATCACCTAGCTAGCGCTAACCAGAATCTGACCCAGACATTCCCTCTCATGGTGTCTGACTCTATTATCAGTCGAAGACCCTCAAAGCAATTCTTATCAACCCCAAACACATTTTAAGAGTGTTATTTTGCTTACGCTGCTGATGTAAATTTAGCATGCATAGACAAAATCTTTGCTTTAAAAGGAGTTATTTTATTTAATAGTGTCACTGGGAGTACAACAAGGGTCCTCATGTACAAAATTATGCCAGCCATTTGACTCTTTCCTTTTTTCTCTCAGGATACACACAAAGGAAATTGGTACTCTAGAGCTGAAGCCTCAAGCAGGACCTATTCAAAATACAAGCACTCAGCCATAATTATGAATTTCACTGATGCTGAGGGGGAAGTGAACGATCAAATGATTTTCAGACAGACTGATAATTAAGGCCCAGAGCCAAAACTTCATACCTCTAAAAAAAAAATTAAAACTCTTTTGAGGTAGGCATATGTGTGTATATATTTCTGTTCAGAAGTTTAGGGTCAGTAAGATTTTTTTTAAAATTGAGAAATTACTACTTTTTAAAGAAATTTATATGTTTATTCAGCAAGGATGCATTAAATTGATCAAAAGTGACTGTAAAGATAGGCTACATAATGTTACAGAAGATACCTCAGCATGCCTTTGCCCTAAAATTGTAGAATTTTAGGTGATGAAATAAAGCAGAATTAGGGAAGCAAGATATTATCGCCGATAAAGGTTTAAAATGTAAACATTGGCATCGGCCCGATATGAAAAATGATGCCGATATGCCTTGCCGATAAGACTAATGGCTCACATGTGCTCAGGGTCATTCTTGAAGCAAACTTCTGGCTGAATCATGATTAGATTGACACTTTTGAATCGCTGCATTTATGTGCAGCAATGGTGACAGCCTCCCCAGGTCCTAATGCCCATCTGGTAAGGCAATTTATTTATTTAGGGGGCGCTGTAGGCCTACTTGTAATAAAATGAAAGTAAAATACACAAATAACATTAAAGGCCAGATTTACTAAACAGGGCAAATTAGCGTTAGAGAACAATTCCATAAAAGCGCTGATGGGAGGGGAAAATTCTGCGTGTGATTTACTGACAATGCGCACATTAAAGAACACAGACGCAGCCTGATCATTTCCATAATGACCAGCACAATCTACCAAGAGCAGCGCAAATTAGTGCCTGCTTTAAGACATGCTTTTTTAGGGCATTAAATTACCCAAATACCAGTAATTTGACGAGTGCAAACGTTAGTAAATCGCGTTGCGTGATTCATTTTAATACTCTCCTCCCATAAATTTTGCATCTGAAAGGGAAACCCTACGAATGCATATTCAATAAGGTCAGGCACAAAAATAACTGTGTCCATGCCTTTTCAGTGCTAATTCTTCACTGCGCATCTTTAGTAAATCCTGACAGTACTATTTTAACGCTAAAAGATGGTTTGCACTGGTGCAAGCTGTTAGTAAATCTGGCCCCAAGATGGTTGTGTTTTTGAATAAATAAAGCAATGACTGATGTCATTGATTTAAAGATCAGAATTTATTATTTTTTATTTAGTTCTAACAAGTAAGTTTTTGCTCAAAACTAACCAAAATTAAAAATTATTTGTTTATAATCTCTGCACAGGAGTGACTTGGTGTTGTTTCCAAATAAAAGGAAATATATCGGTATTGGCATCGGCTATCGGCCAAAATGAATTGAAAAATATCGGCATATCGGATATTGGCCAATATAAATAAATATAAATATATAAATAAAGGTCAAAAGTGCTCAGAAAAGGGCTGCTGCTCTTGACACCAGCAAAAGATAAAATTCATACACATACATCGTAGCCTTGAAGGAAAGAGGTGGAATTCAAGAGGTAAATATATCTGCTAAATATTATTCATCACTGAAAATCTATTTATCCGGTTCTGGGCTGTACAATATTTGTAAGTGCTAGAACAAACACAATCCCCTCAGTTGTTTGAGCAATCTTCTGGAGGCTTTTGTTTTCGACTGATACAAAAGGCCAGTGAGACGTTTGTGGCTATGCACAGACACTCAAATGAGGAACAAAACAAACACTCAAGCTGATTAAACAGATTATCATTTGTGTTTTGACTTGGAAACATTTTTGCTATGCAGTTTTATGCATTTTTTAATATTTAATTTTAGGAATATCACCTCAGTCATGTTTCAGTGGCGATTTTTTGTGAAAATGTTTATGTGAGCTGTCATACATTATAGATAAACAGCAAACAGTAAGTGAAGTGAGCAGATACTGGTACAATTTGGTAACTAGCCTTGACTTTGGAAACAACCACTGGTTTTGGTTTTATATATATATATATATAATGTATGTATATTTAAATTACTGACCATTTTTTGGTTTCAAAAAGTCATATTATAAAGTTTTAGAGCCATTCATTCATGCAATTTGTGCTGATATCCTGAACAACGGAGGGAGGTCAGTCATGCATAATTGAGGCTGCTCAATAATTTATGATTTGGATATTGATAACACTGCAGATTCTGTTTGAGTGATAGCACTAAACCAGAGCATAAATCATACCTGGCACTGATTTTAGCATTACTTCATCTATGTTGTTTTCAGTGAATCATTAGATGGATGCATTGGTAATGATAGTAAGTTTTCCAGGGCATTTTAACAGCATTTAATCATGAATTAATTACATGAATGAATAAACTACTCAAAGGGAAAGTGAGAGAGAAAATCATTTGTTTGCTCCATTCATTTCACAATCACTACCCATATGAATAAGGAATAAAATAAGACACTGAATCTTCATAAATTGAGACTTTGCTGATTATCTGTGCTGATTTGACTGTGAATTATGTCTGGAAAGCATATAAAAATATATCAGGATTGTTCCACAGAGGGGGAAGTTGAAAATATGGCCTGTCTGGTAGAATGGGCACAGCAGAAAAAACACTGCACCAAAATTCAGTTCTCTTATCATGCCATAAAGCCATGCAGTGCCTGCAGCAAACTTATTCAGGTCAAGCACTCATTCAGTAAGGCTGTAATAAACTATAAAAAACATGAAATGATAATATGACATTTCTAGGCAAAACAGAGACAAAATGTATGGCAGAACTTGATTCAGTCCATTGAGAATTAACTGGATTGTGAAAGTGGTCTCTATATCAGGTGGTTGGAATGAAGGGGCTGAAAAATAAGAGAGCTTGATGAAAGAGACTAGGCTCCATTTTGATTTTATGCTGACTTTTTGGCAAATCTTCTTGACCTAAAAAGTGGCAGATATGAATCGAAAACGGATAATTGGGATATGCTCAGATACTTGGATGACCATCTCGGATGGACACTTTCCCATCAGGTCACAAAATAAATTCAAATGTAGTACCTACTCAGTATGCGATTTTGAGCACACAGAAGGTCTAGAGACGTGTTTTTTAAAAGTTAAAATTACGTTTTTTTAAAACTTGAGTGTCACATTTTTAGAACGCCGTGTCATGAGACCCTTAAAAAATGCCAACACATAGGTCAAATATGTCTGTATAGCATACACTAGTAAAGTCTTTTAGGCAGTCTTTTAGGGACCTTTCGCACAGAGTGTTTTTGCGGTTGAATGCCAAACGCAGGATAGCAGAATAAAAAAGTTTTAAAAGTTGATCAACTTTTAATTTTAGCAGCACATTTTTAGAATGCAATGTCATCATGTGCTAAAAGACGCTAGTGCAGCAGTCAAATATGTTCATCTAGTGCATTTACAATGAAAAACGATGGGAACCTTTCACAGTAGAATGAAAAAATCAGGGCTATCTCATTACCAATTCGTACATATTTTACAAGGTGGCTAATTCGGATGAATTCGCATGACCTCGTACAATTTCATACGATTTGTCTAGACTCCAGTGACGGGTAGGTTTAGGGCTGGGGTTATGGGTAGGTCATTCGTACGAATTTATACGAAACGGGGAATCGTAAAATACGTACAATTTAGAGTGAGGTCATACAAATTCATACGAATGTAAAATATGTACGAATTGCCATGAGATCGGGTTGGAAAAAAATGCATTCTGTGTGAACGGCCCCTTATTTTACATTGAGTTGGATCTCAATGGATGCCACCATATTTACATCACATGCCTGGGTGTAATGCGCAACTGACAAAATTTACATTATATAGCACTTTCAGGCTTTATATAGAGCTTGCGGGAAGCCGGTGCAATGCAGCAGCATCACAAACCACCAATAAAACAAAAAATCAGTGAGACTGAATCCACGAATGTCGATTATATGCATGAATAGATACAAAACAAAAGACACAGCTGAACTTAGCAATAAAGCATATAGAATAATAGAAAAAAACACTATGCTGTGAAGATGAATAGGTACTACATTAATCATAAATAAAAACTCACCTGTATCTGTTTGTTAGTCTCTTACTTAGTATGAGTATGAGTATGAGGATGGATGCCAGATGTTTATAATGGTCCTAAGGGTAAATGGCATATAGCATGCGATAGGCCTGTATAATGTAATATTATATTAGACATGAAAGGGTTACTTGTGATGCACTGAAAGTATCACTAACTCCCCCTCCTCCCCGCCTAACCCCTCTTCTTCAGACAGTAGCTGCATCTGTAGTTTAATTGGCGGGTGGCTGCAGCCAGAGTTGCTGCAACCATCCCGCTCTGCTCGAGAACCCAAATCTGCCAACCCACACACACTCTCCGGCCCCTCCCACACACACACAGCAGTGACTGCGCTCCAGAACACTCATCAGTCGAGAGACACACGACGCTCTGTTAAAGTGGCCCGCTTCAGCATACGGTATGTATCACTTTCTGTCATGCAGACTACAGAGACAGCGTTCTAGCGTGCGACGCGGTCGCTGGCGTGACTTTTACGCAGTGTCGCAGTGGTCCGGACAAAGAGTCTTGCAATGCAAACAGTCAGTGACACTTTGCTTTATGAGACTGTGACGTCGCGGAGGGTGCGTATCCTTATTTGACCGCATATTTGTCTTCTTCTTGACATTACTAATGACTTTGATCGCGTAATCGTGGCTTACGGGGCGCGCGACATACGCATTATGATGCGTTTCAGACGCGATACATGACGACGAAAGAATTAGGTAATTAAACGTCCAGACAGTCGTTTAAATCTACCTGTAATTGCGACATATGTCTGGGGGACAGAGCGTACAACCAACACCTTACTGTGCTTTATCCAAACTAACTGGATTAATTTAGGTGATGGACGGAGGCTGGCGGAGAGCTTGCGCGGACGGGCTAACTTTATATGTTGATTTTTTTTATTATTATTATTATTTAACGGGTTGTGAAATTATTTGTGCGTTTGACAGTTGGTATGTGGTTTCGTTATTTTGTTATTTTATGCTTGTGCTAAATGACCACGAGAAGTCATTATTTGCTGCATGACGCACTTCTACATTGAGATATTTTAGGGAGGCTGTGTTAAGATGCTAAACGTGCACGTCTTTGTCTGGAGGAATATATTATGCTCAAAAGTTGAGGTATGATCTGAAATGTTCATGTCAGAGTTGGTGAAATTATTTGAACGATTCTGGTTCATTAACGATTCGTTTAGTACTTTTGTGGAAGAAAAATTTGGACAACAGAAAGTAGGCAAATTATTATTGCTCCAGATCGTTTTAGATTTCCACAAAATATTCTTGCGAAAGATATGTTTATAGAAACTTAGATTTCACAGATATTTTAGATGAATTAAACGCAATTTAAAAAAAAAAAAATATATATATATATATATATATTTTCATAAATAGGCTGTATATTAAAAAAAGAAAAATGTGGTAACATTTCAGTTAATTCAAAAAAATAGGCTACCACAGATTCCAATAAAACTCGTATCTTAGTCGCCAGACAGCACTGTTTTAAGACTTATTATCCCTACTAAATATAACATAATACAAGTACATCTAATAGTTAATGATGATATTACATTTAGTTATAAAGTAAAAAGTCATTTTAATACAATAACTCCTCCGACTGACGTTTTTTTTTATGAACCGCTGTATGTTTTGATTCATTAAAAAGAACCGTCTCAAATGATTCATTCGTTTGAGAATCAGACAACACTGTTTGCGATGTATATTTTGATTCACTAAAAAGAACCGACTAAAGATTTTTTAATTAATGAGTCATATAAATACAATAAGTTCTTCAACAGTTTTTAATTTACTATAAAGAGCCAGCTGATAAGGACTTCTGTATGTTTTGATTCATTAAAAAGAACCGACTCAAAAGAGTCATTCTTTTAAGAATCAGACTGCACTATATGTTTTCTGATTTACTAAAAAGAACTGACTCGAGTCAGTCATTCTGGTATCTGACTACACTGTTCACACATACATTCGTGAATCGGACTGCACTGGTCCTACAGTATGTTTTTGTTCGACTAAAAAAAGAACTGACTCAAAAGACTCATTTGTTCTACAATCCTAATAAAATTACAACGAAAATAATGCAAAATATTGGCTCTGTCTCAGAATCTAGTAAGATGCCTTCCTCGACAGCATTCCATGAAACTTATAATACTGCCTGGGTAAGCAGTTCAGTTCAGGTTTTTTTTTTTTTAGTTTTCGACAGTCATCTTTTTCACCAATTTTTTAAAATTATTTTTTAAACAGTGATTCCACTAAGTTCAGGCTATTATTTACATACATTTATAAACAATTAGCAATCCATAATTATGATGCCCCAAAGTGCTGTCTAGCTTGTCAGTAGGTTTTGACAGCCACTGATTCGTTTGCTGCTCCGTGACTCAGCGTTGCTGTCTGTGACTCCTTTTCTCTTTCCCCCTTCTCTCTCTTTCTGTTTGCAATACATTTGTGCATCTGGCCGCTTAAGGACCATTCACGAAAATAATGACTAAATGGATGACTTGCTCCATGTTTGGATATCATTGTGGAGGCCAATTAAACCCACAAAACGACTCTTTGCTTCATTCGGCACAGCTGACGTTTGAGTCGTAATGTTCAACTCTTTTACTCTGAACTATCTATATCATAGGAGTACAAAAACATCAATGAACCAAACCAGACCTGCTTGAACTAAATGATCTAAGTACTCTAACTGATATCATAAAGAAGTGATGGTGTTGTTAACTTTTGAGGAGATACTGGAGACTATTTTAAGTACATTTGTTTGTCATCTCAGGGCTGAAATGATTCAGTCGCTCCTTAGTTCTCTTTTCTGATGCAACTGTCTGGGTGGGATTCTTACATAGAGAAACACCCACTGATGTCTAACAGCATTAGCTGCTGAGTCACTGTCCCATTGGTACTGGTAGTAGCCTAAAGCAAAGTATGGTAGAGGTGCAGAATGTTTAGTGGACCTGCTTTACTTTGAGTGTCTTTATAATGCGAGATGAAAGTTCCTTCAAAATACATCTTATTTAATTACCCTTGTTTTGTGGCAGTGTGCACTGTTATTAGGCTTTAGAGAGATTCTTTATTAAGCTTTCATGATATCGTTGATGTGAGGCTCAACGTTAGGACACTGAAGGGCACATCCATCTGCCACAGAGCAAAAATGGGCCATTGAAGACATTAAAGACAAGGGCGATGGGGCTTTACCAAAGTGACTCATGCTTTGTTCCATTTGACATTGGAAAATGCTGAGAAAGGAACAGCCATTTTAGACCTACAGTTTCCATGGACAACACAAATGAATGGTTCAACATAGAAAATATTAGCAACTCAACTTTGGACTTACTGGATAATCCTTCCGGATTTAGGAACGGTCATTTGAGACAAACAACCTCTCATTGGTGGATTACTCAGCGGAAAGGGACACAACTTAAGTGGCAGGTGCCCGTCTAGCACTTTTAATTACAAATCAATCTCTTAGTCAGGCATGCAGGTTTGTCTGTCTGTGTCCTCAAACATTTGACCAGAATGATTGCTTTGCTGCGGTCAAAACAAACCATTAAATTGTCATTTATTTCTTTACTCTGAGTCAACTCATTAACCGATTTAAATGTATACCGCTAGAACTTTATGTAATGGCTCATGGCACCAGTTCATTAAAGCAGCTTTCAATATATGGAGAATTTGAGCGGTCTTGATGAAAGTGCAGTTGACCTGCATGATAGCACAGACATGTTGTGGCCGAGTTAAATGTGTTGAAAATGAGATGTGATGTCACATTCTCTTGGTGTGAATTGTTCATGGTCATGGCGAGGTGATATGATGTTATACTCTCACATTTGCTGTAAGCTCACCCTTTGGTGACATATTTCAGTCTTTTATTCAGTCTTTTGAAGGCCGTTTGTGTTGGTGGGTATGTGGGTGAGTGTGCAAACGGCCATCATCCCAGGGAGCTTGGAAATTCAGTGTGGGAGGATCACCCTCTCTTTCCTTTGTAGTGCTGCAGTGAGAATTCCTCCATTCCTGTTGAATCACTGTGGTCTAAATTGGCCTGTGTAAATTGTTGCTTGTTCTGGTTTAAGATCTTTTACCTCGTTGTTTTTTAATCATACAGATTGCTTTAGGAGATATTCTGTGTTAAATGCTGTTTCTTTGGTACAGTTCTTTGTGTGAAATGTTACTGCAGCAGGACTGGATAGTGGGAATGTGGAAAGATAGTATCTGTAATCTGTGAGTAAAATGTAAGCTTGATATCAATAATACATCTTTAATTTATTAATAATGCATTTGGATGAGACATTGCCACCCAATATGGTAACATAAAATAATGCATAAAATAATTTTGGATTTATTTTTTCATAATGATTGGCTAACCTATACACTATCTGGTTTATTATATTGCTGCTGACCAAATACAGGTGCATCTCAATAAATTAGAATGTCGTGGAAAAGTTCATTTATTTCAGTAATTCAACTCAAATTTTGAAACTCGTGCATTAAATAAATTCAATGCACACAGACTGAAGTAGTTTAAGTCTTTGGTTCTTTTAATTGTGATGATTTTGGCTCACATTTAACAAAAACCCACCAATTCACTATCTCAACAAATTAGAATACTTCATAAGACCAATAAAAAAAACATTTTTAGTGAATTGTTGGCCTTCTGGAAAGTATGTTCATTTACTGTATATGTACTCAATACATGGTTGGGGCTTCTTTTGCTTTAATTACTGCCTCAATTCGGCGTGGCATGGAGGTGATCAGTTTGTGGCACTGCTGAGGTGGTATGGAAGCCCAGGTTTCTTTGACAGTGGCTTTCAGCTCATCTGCATTTTTTGGTCTCTTGTTTCTCATTTTCCTCTTGACAATACCCCATAGATTCTCTATGGGGTTCAGGTCTGGTGAGTTTGCTGGCCAGTCAAGCACACCAACACCATGGTCATTTAACCAACGTTTGGTGCTTTTGGCAGTGTGGGCAGGTGCCAAATCCTGCTGGCAAATGAAATCAGCATCTTTAAAAAGCTGGTCAGCAGAAGGAAGCATGAAGTGCTCCAAAATTTCTTGGTAAACGGGTGCAGTGACTTTGGTTTTCAAAAAACACAATGGACCAACACCAGCAGATGACATTGCACCCCAAATCATCACAGACTGTGGAAACTTAACACTGGACTTCAAGCAACTTGGGCTATGAGCTTCTCCACCCTTCCTCCAGACTCTAGGACCTTGGTTTCCAAATGAAATACAAAACTTGCTCTCATCTGAAAAGAGGACTTTGGACCACTGGGCAACAGTCCAGTTCTTCTTCTCCTTAGCCCAGGTAAGACGCCTCTGACGTTGTCTGTGGTTCAGGAGTGGCTTAACAAGAGGAATACGACAACTGTAGCCAAATTCCTTGACACGTCTGTGTGTGGTGGCTCTTGATGCCTTGACCCCAGCCTCAGTCCATTCCTTGTGAAGTTCACCCAAATTCTTGAATCGATTTTGCTTGACAATCCTCATAAGGCTGCGGTTCTCTCGTTTGGTTGTGCATCTTTTTCTTCCACACTTTTTCCTTCCACTCAACTTTCTGTTAACATGCTTGGATACAGCACTCTGTTAACAGCCAGCTTCTTTGGCAATGAATGTTTGTGGCGTACCCTCCTTGTGAAGGATGTCAATGATTGTCTTCTGGACAACTGTCAGATCAGCAGTCTTCCCGATGATTGTGTAGTCTAGTGAACCAAACTGAGAGACCATTTTGAAGGATCAGGAAACCTTTGCAGGTGTTTTGAGTTGATTAGCTGATTGGCATGTCACCATATTCTAATTTGTTGAGATAGTGAATTGGTGGGTTTTTGTTAAATGTGAGCCAAAATATCAACACAATTAAAAGCACCAAAGACTTAAACTACTTCAGTCTGTGTGCATTGAATTTATTTAATACACGAGTTTCACAATTTGAGTTGAATTACTGAAATAAATGAACTTTTCCACGACATTCTAATTTATTGAGATGCATCTGTAAATGGTCAAGAAATATTGGTTTCGGTCAAAATTATTTTGTAGATTTTTTTTTACATTTTTTGATTGATTGCACCAATCTACCTAGTAAAAAGACTTAAAATTGCAACAAAATTAATGTTATTTAAAAAATTATTATTATTATTACTCTGTTCCAAGTTACTTTTATGGACTAGTTAGCTAACATATCTAACAACAACCTAACATGTCTCGATTTTAAGTTTTCTTTATGTCTATTATTATTCCATGTTTTTCTAAACAGTTGTCTGTTTTATGCTCAGTTTTATTTCTGCGGTTTTAGTAGCAATAACAGTTTTAAGTCCCAAGATGGCGGCAATTAGCTAGCTTGCGTTAATATTAAAATAGAGACCATGAGCGCTTGCCACAATGGACAATGTCTGTAGCAGTCATATAAAGTACTTCATCATTTGTTCAAATGATTTGCAGTCACTAGTACACAATATTAAGTTTTATAATAAAAAATTCATCCACTCTTTTTAAAAGGATCTCTTCAAAAGGCTGAATAATATTTAGAACAAAAAGATTTAAGTATGATAGGCTTAATACGGCATACAGCTATCTGGCTCTGCTCATGTAACTTCTAAAGGCCTTAAGTACTTTCATTTGTTAACAGTCATTTGAATATCTTATTCTAATGTTAAATGAATTATGCATGAAACAAGTCACATTGTGCATTTTTTTCCATTAAAAATGACCTACTATTTACTTTGATTTGAAAGCTGACAACATGAATACTCTGGATCTATTTACATACTATCAAATGTTATGATTAGATGCATATGTTTTCAAATCCACCCATAAGCTGTCTGTAAATCATCTGCTTAAGGGACTGTGGAAAAACGGACATTTCAGAGCAGATGCTGACTCACAGAACAGACCCATGTCTTCTCTTAGTTCAGAAGGGGTCTGCTATTTATACTGCGTTCTACCTGCTTTCATAAGCACTCAGTTAAAACCTGTTATTAACATCTCTCACACCATCACTTGACATTTTCTTTTATTTGAACTGCCTACCCACTATTGTGCTGGGTATATATTAAATCTTTGCACCATTATCAGGATTAAAAGATGCACTTATCAAGTTTCTAGTTTCTTTGTTGTTCTTTTCTTCCTGTCTATTAAAATGGCAAATTTATGTGGCCTTATTATGTATAGAATGATAAGAAGTCTTTGTGGCAGCAGGACGTTGTGGTGAAATGCAGCAGTGTTGTGGAGTCTCGTCAGTGTTGGAGAAACATCCAGCCCTTATTCAGGACCACAAAGATGTGGCTTCAAATGCTAATTACTGGGCTGTGTGGTGGCATGATCTCATAGTTGGCTCAGCTTTAGGTTGGAGTTTTCTGGACCCCAAGGAAACAGTGGTACAGCACCAAAAATCTTCTCGAACCCTTTTTCTTGCTCTAAAATTTGCTTCCTCTGTAGCCCACATCTTGCCTATTGAAAATAATAAAGATGAAAACTCTTTTCAGTAATTCTGCTGTTTATCAAAGAAAAGTATATAGGATTCCACTACTGTTCAAAGTTTTGGGATCACTATGATTTATTTTAATTTTTTTTTTAAAATAAATTAATACTTTTATTCAGCAAGGATATTAACCTGATTTAAAGTGACAGTAGGTGCATTTCCATTACAGATTTGCGCAAAACATTTGCAATATTTTACAAATGTCGATAAAAAACTATTGCGAAATGGTGTTACCATTTCACGTAATTTGACTAAAATGTAATTTTTTCGTTTCGCGATAAGTCATGGTGACAGATGTTGGTAGATTTACGTATATCGCAGCCACCGCACTAGCCATTATTTTTAATCGAAGGAGCTGTAGGCGTGTATCTTTAGAGAAGGAGCGCTGAGAGCCACTTCTGTGACGCTTCTGAAATGTGCCGTGACGTGGCTGTTATAAACACAAGCAATGACTAGAGTGGCCGCAATCAGCTCTGGTGGCCATGTCAGAGTCGTAACGCAGTGTAAATAAGGGGTTATCCAAGTATTAATAGCAAGGAAAACCCCTTATACTTGAGAGCGGCCACGTATGAGGTGTTTCTTGGAGGCTATAGTACATTAAAGAATGATCATGTGACTTTATGTACGTCAGGTGACCTGTAAATGCAAAAAAAACTGTCCATTGCAGTTTTGCGAAATATTCCTTTTTTTGAATTGCCTGAAAAACCACCTCATTTGAGCTTAAAACTTTTTTTGCGATATATGGGAGTTTTTACGAAACTTACGTGTTTCCATTGGATGTATTTTCAATTCGCAATTCCAGTTTGCTCAATTTGAAGGGTAATGGAAACGCAGCTAGTGAAGACATTTCTATTGTAATGAAAGATTTCAATTTCAAATAAATGCTGTTCTTTTTAACTTTCTGTTCATCAAAGAATCCTGAAAAAATGTTTCCACAAAAATATTAAGCGGCACAACTGTTTCAGAAATGTTTCATATGCACAAAATCAGCATTATAGAATGATTTCTGAATTCTTAAATGATTAAAAATAAGTTATCACTTTTTTAAATGTTTATTATACATTTTATATTGGTTTTGATTTTACTGATTAGTCCTAATTATTCTATAGTTTATATGTACATAAATACTTATTAAATGTTTTAATAGGCTAATTTGATTGCATATGCAGCTTCATTTATGTCTTTTATCAATTTACAGACTGCCATCTGATTGTGCTTATTATTACTTTTTTGAGTTCTGTGAACCAGTATTGCCAGTATAATAACTGAAATCCGAAACAGTCCATGCAAATGAGGCATAAGCATAACATGCACTCCTGCTGGGTCACTGTGCCGCTGCCACACCCTTTACCCAGGTGGCTGTCTGAGATTCAGTGACACATCCGCGATAAAAGAGGCTTTAATATGCTTAACAGCAGAATCATTCGGCATTGCCAAATCACAGGACTAGGATTACTAGAAGAAACTAGGGCATTCGCTTCTTGTGTAGATGCAACAGGGAGTGTCAAAGTCCAAAGAAATATTGGGCAGCTTGTGTTAGTCTTATTTTAGGGCTGTATAGAGCACTTAAAACACGTACAGTGGCAAAAATTGCTCATCTGCAAGAGTGATGGCGCCTAGCAGTGTAATTTATAATCATTTCTGATTATTACTTTAATGGATTCTTCAAGTTTCCCATCATACTTCTCTCAACCAGAGGACTGGACTAAGACTGAATTGATGACATATTTATGGGATTACAATAAGTCCCTCAATAGTAAAATTAATTCCTTCCCTTATGAAAAGCTAGATAGCTACAGATAACAACGAACACCTGTGGTGCTTCATGCTTAATGAATGTTCATCTTGCATTTTAAATAAAAAGAAATGTCATTGCACAACCTCTGTGTCAGCTGTACATGAAATTGGAATTAAATGGCTTGTTCCACTGGGACAAACAGATTTAGTGTTGCTAATACAGTGCTTTACAGCAAGACGTGCCGTTCACAAGGTTATTTGCTCCCAAAAGCACACAAGACGGTGGAATGAGTGACTGTTTTAGATGCTCGGATGAGGCGATTCTGTTCCCAAACTTCCACGGGCCTCAATCTCTTGGGTGACCATATCTAGAGCAAAATATCTGGAGCAGCGCAAATGCTTGGTCTGTCTTCTACCATAGCACTGTTTGAGCTTATTTTAACGGAGTGCTCTCATTTTTAGAGTTCATGAGCAGATATTTATATCAAGCAGGTCAGGTGAGGTAGGACTGGATCTCTACACTGAGACCTTCTTAAAAATGACTTAGTGTTTTATGATGCTAAAGTTATTAAGATGTTTGTGCTATAAGATTTAAGTCATTTATTAATATTTAGCAGTTATGAAGTTGCTTGTTCTTTAACGGATTCACTAGATACTTTGGACTTGGCCTTGGACTTTTGGACTACCGTTACAATGCTACATTCTTTCCCATTCTTTAGTGACTGTGGAAAAGTGCCAAAGGGAGTAGTGGAAACTGGAAGCTGGCTGAACACACCGCTCTGCAAAACCATCTGTTTATTTAAAACGGCAAAGGAGTTTTGTGATTTTTAAGCCCATTTGAGGTGATCAATATGCTATGACAAATTTCACTTTTAGCAGATATACACATTGGAAATTTAGTCTTTCTTTTCCAGACAAAAATTAATTAAAAAATGTATGACTTATCCTGCATGTCCAATCAAATACTTTATACAATGAGAATGTCCCGCTCCCCAATGCCATATGTGAATAGCAAATCATGGTTCATGGTTCTGATGTAACTAAAGCCTAACTGACCATTTTTAAAAAGTGATGGACCCTTTGGTACGTCCTGTCAAAGATTCCTGTTTCAAAACAAAATATGCCAGTACAGGAATTAAGTTGTGCTTCTTAAGTTAATCATAGTATAAATACAACTGAATAAATCTATTTTTGTTAAAGGGTCTTATGTAATTATTTTTTATTTTTATTTTTTTATTAATTTGTCATTTAAAAATTGTAAATTATATTTTATCCCTCAAACAGTTTTTCCCCCTAGCTAATTCTGACAGAGTTTTAAAAAATTGTCTTTTTTTTTTATCACCTACATTTGTTGATCCTCTGAGTTCTGCCTCTTCCTCATTTTCATCAAACAACAACGAAGAGCACACAATGCATTCATTCCAAGGCCAATAGACCCATGTAGCTCTGGGCATTGCGCCTAAGGCAGAGCAACTGCAGTGCCTGAGACTTTCATACCTCCCTCGTTTCTTTGTACTTTGTTACTTTGCAAAGGGCAGCAGGGTCGGAGCTACTAGTTTCCGTGGCAGCCCGTATTATTTGCATTCAGTGCGTCCTGGTGAAATCTGTCTCACCAGTCTTCACATATGTTGTACTTTCACTTCTGCACTTCGTTCTCATACCATCTGGCTCATAGAAGCAAGGCTGGGCTTAGGCCAGCTTGGTCCAAACCCCAGTCGTGCTGCGATCAGCAGCTCTTTGATTATCCCACTAATTCCTCAATACACCCTGCTCTTATAACACTCTTTATACAACTGAAAACACAAGATAAATATGTTTGGACTGGACTTTTGAGACGATGTAGACTTATGTTGCTTTTGTGTCATGTGATTTTTCCTTATTAGCTTCGCATGGATATCCTCTTATCGTAATTTACACTTAAAACCCTAAACCCTTTACTTATGACTGTAATCCAAACGTCCATGATGTCTCATTAACAGGATTCTTGCAGGACTGTCCTTGAAATACATTGCACTAAGGTTGTCTTTTAGCTGTGGATATGCTGTTCTGTACATCTCGGGAGTCCTTTTCTAAATGAATGAATATTGATGTGAGTGATGCTATGCCTTTCAGTGTTACTCCTGCTGCAGGGACATTCATTTTGATTAACATTAATCAATCATATGGCTGCTATGTTTGACTTTCAAATGAACAAATCAATGCAATGTTGTTAAGGAACATGCTTTAAAGGATTAAGCTCTGGCTACTGTGTTTCCTTTTTTTTCAGAATACTGGCATACAGTTTTGGGGAGCAACTAACTAAAAGTAGCTAACATTTTCTAGTAAAGTAGAAAATCTTTTCTAGTGAAGCTACTTCCAATGGTCATATTGTATTTTGAATGTCATATTGAATTGCACATGCAAATTCATCACCAAGTTGAAGTTCAACTTTCTCAAATGTAGTACCGGAAAGCCTGATTTGTTCTACTAAATCATATCATCCTAAACAACTTTCATATGTAGCACTGGAAGGTCTTGTTTATTGTGGTAAATTGGTTCGTCCTGGAGTGTGATTCCTTTTAATGAATCAGTCCATCTTAAAGTGATTTATTCAGGTGAATCAGTTTGTTCAGACAGTAAATGAACAAAATCAAAAAAGACTAATTCAAGTTCCTTCATGGCATTCTAGACTTCTTTATAGCAGCATATTTAGTGTCTTACTACGTTTTTGATTCAGTTATATAACTAGGGAATATTCTTATTTTATTAATTATATTTATTGTAAATGTATGAAATCAAATTTGATGTTATCACCCTGTTATTTATCCATTCATTCAAACTTTCATTGTTTTGCGTGAGAAAAGTACAGCTCTGATTAAATTATTATCATTAAATTTTATATCATTGTACAGTTATATATTTAAAAAATGATTTTGCCCTCTGAAGTACCTTTATTGTAGTTAGTAGTTTTGCTAACTATTTTTACAAAAGAGTAGTTTGAATGTAGTTTAACTACTTCAAATTATTAATAACTAGTAACGTAACACTTTTTGAAAAGCCAATAGAAAGCACAGTCATTTCTCTTAAGGGATTTGTAGCAGATTACTATGTTTACAGTCTTTCTAATGCTTAAGCCTCAGATGCTCATTTCTTTTCGCTTTCTGTATGAGAATGTCTTTCTTTACAGGATGACCTTTAACTAGTGTGTATCTCCATGCTGCATCTGTTTTAAATGAGATTTTCAAATCGTGAATAGGCTCAATGAGTCTAGTCACAATCGATATTTGTAACTTAATATCCATAAGAAAAACCATATGTATTTCTTCCAGGTCAAAGGACTCTGCACCACAAAAGTGACGTTCTTGAAACGGTTGTATTAGTGAACCCATCAGAAGATACTGTTATCTCTGAGGTAAGCTGCTTTATGTTTCTAATAAAGATAAATAATAGAGTTGATGTTAGACTGAATAACCTGGTTGAAGTATAACCTTGCTTCAAACAGACTGACTCTAATAGACAAACGTTTTTAAATGCCCTCTTTGTCTCTTATTATGTCCTAGATCCATTGTCTTGTATCTGACCCAGCTGTGCACAAGCTGCTGGTCCTGAGTGGGCAGAGTTCTGACCAAGGTGACCTGGTTCTCCAAACTGGAGTGTTCAGTCATCAAACCTTCTCACGTGTGTTTGCTGATCCTGGGGTAAGTTTAGATAATATAATTGTATTCACACTGATTAAAAAAAAAAAAAAAAAAAAATTATATATATATATATATATATATATATATATATGTGTGTGTGTGTGTGTGTGTGTGTGTGTGTGTGTGTGTGTGTGTATCGTGACTAATTTTGGACTTGTTTTCCTCACGTAGGTCAGTAATTTGCTGGTTAAAGCCAGCTCTGGACAGCAGGCATCACTGACTGTGTCTTGCCGTGGTGAGGCAGGCTGGAGCTCTCTGGGGCAACAGCAACACATTAGGGAGTTGCTGAATTATAGGCTAAATCCAGAGCCCATACTCCCTAAGATGGAGGGAGTCACTGAGTTTACTGAATACATATCTGAGACTGTGGATGTACCATCCCCATTTGACCTTCTTGAGCCTCCAACCTCTGGAGGATTCCTAAAGCTGTCAAAGCCTTGCTGCTACATCTTTCCTGGTGGACGGGGGGATTCAGCGCTTTTTGCCGTCAATGGTTTTAACATTCTGATTGACGGTGGCTCTGACAGAAGGTCATGCTTCTGGAAGCTTGTCAGACATTTAGATCGTATTGATTCTATCCTTCTTACCCATATTGGTGCTGATAATCTTCCTGGGATCAATGGACTCCTTCAAAGGAAGGTTGCAGAACAGGAGGAAGAACAGTCTCAAGGCTCAACCACCTACAGTGACTGGATGAAGAACCTGATATCACCGGAGCTCGGAGTTGTGTTCTTCAACGTACCTGATAAGCTTCGCACATCAGAATCGAATTTGAAAGTCAAGCGAAGCATTGAGGAAGCCTCTCTTACACTGCAATACCTCAACAAGCTAGGAATTAAGTCTGAGCCTCTTTTTCGAGTGGTTAGTAATACCATTGAGCCCATCACTCTTTTTCACAAGATGGGTGTGGGCAGGTTAGACATGTTTGTCCTGAACCCTGTGAAGGACAGTAAGGAAATGCAGTTCCTCATGCAGAAGTGGGCAGGTAACAGCAAGGCCAAGACAGGGATAGTGCTTCCCAATGGAAAAGAGGGAGAAATTTCTGTACCGTATTTGACATCTATTACTGCTCTCGTTGTATGGCTCCCTGCCAACCCTACAGAAAAAATTATCAGAGTTTTATTCCCTGGAAATGCACCGCAGAACAAAATCCTTGAAGGGCTTGAAAAGTTGAAGCACCTTGATTTCTTGCGGTATCCAGTAGCCACCCAAAAAGACATAAATTCTGGCATTTCACCTTCAGCGGTAAAACAAACAAAGCTAAAGCAAAGAACTGACAGCAAAGAAAGTCTCAAATCATCTCCCAAGACTCAAGCACCAGCTAAGCCTTTTAAGAAAGAAACCGACGAGCACGAGGATGTATCCATTGTCGACATAAAGAGTGACTCTGTCAATGAGAACAAGATTGAGAAAAAAGAAGAAAAGAAGCACATCAAGCCATTGAAACCAAAAGCAGAAGTGACAGAAAAGAAAAAATTACTGAAGGAGAAATCACTGAAAAAACACCCTAAGGAAAGGGTGTCCAAAATGGATGAAAAGAAAGACAAAGAAAAGAGGGAAATTAAAAAAGAAAAACGGGAAATTAAAAAAGATGATGCTGTGAAAAAAGATGAGAAAAAGGTTAAAACCAAGGAAACTTCAAAACCTGAACTGAGAAAAATAACTAAACCTGACCTGAAACCTTTTACACCAGAGGTCAGAAAGACCCTCCACAAGGCTAAAACCCAAGGGAAACCCAAAACAATAAAGAGCAAACCTACAAATGCCAAGGTAGAGTGTGCAGAGATTGTGGCAGAACCAGTGGCCGAGAAGATTGAGCCTGAGAAACCGGAGAAAGGGACAGGAGAAGTAATATCTGCTCCATCTATTCCGGAAGATTTAACAAAAGACTTTGATGAAATTAAACCCACTGAAACGACAGATCAATCTGAAGCCCCTAAAAGTGCCCTTACTCTCTCTGAATTACCAGCTGAAAGAGACGATAAAACTTCAAATGTTACAGAGGAGCAAGAACAAGATCATGTTGCAGAAACCGATATTGTCGAACAAAAAACAACAGAGAAAGAAGCAGCGCCATCAGCAGAAATCCAAGAAGTGCCATCAGCAGAAGTGAAAGAACAACAAGATGAGCCCCAAACATCAGAATTAGAGAAATTTGAGGATGAGGGTGCTGCAATTGAAGATGAAGATGAAGATGAGGAGGAGGTTGAGATACAGCCTGTTAAGAAGAAGACAGAGGAGGAGGAGGAGGAAGACATGGGAATAGGAGATGAAGAGGATGAAGGGGCAACAAAGGAAACCAAAGACTTAGAGGGAGTGGACAGAAAACATGAAGTTGAGGAAATGGAGAAGCAAAAACAAGTGGAGGAAAGAAAGACTGAAGCTGAAGAGGAGCAGTTTGAAGAAGAGGATGTGATTGAAAAAGCTGAGCTAGAGGAGGCAGAGGATTTGGACGCCATTGCAGATGAAGAAATAAAGGATCTCTCTGCTGAGAAAGTCAAGGATGAAGAGGATGCATACTTGTCAAATGTTGGAGGTGTTACAGCTGGCATTACCTCTACAGCCCAAGGAGCTGCAGCAGCAGAAAACTTATCATACATTCAGGATGAAACCATCCCAGGTTACTCTGAGACCGAACAGACCATCTCAGATGAGGAGATCCATGAAGAAGCAGAGGACAGGATACCACACCTTCAATATGAGGTTGGTAGCTATGATGTCTCCGTCCCAGACCAGCCAGGCTCCTTTGATGCCATCCATGGAATGAGAGAAATGCAAGCTGCTGCAGTGGGCAATGGAACAGGCAAAGTATTGATTGGTGCACAGGAGCCACCTATTTCCATCTACACCAGCATACTTGCAGCGCCACTAGCTGAAGAAGAACATGTTTCTTCAGCAACGTCTATAACGGAGTATGACAAACTGTCTTCTTTACCCACTTCCGTTGCAGAAGATCAGTCAGTGGCATCCGTCACAGCACCTCAGACTGAAGACACTGGAAAAAGTTCCCTTGTCTTGGACACCGTTCAACCGGTTACCCAGACTGAGGCCACCCAAGGAAAAGATTACCTACATTCAGCTGGAACCATCTCACCAACATCCTCCTTAGAGGAAGACAAGTGTTTCAAATCATCTCCCTCTGAGGAATCTCCACCACTTCCCTTAGAAGGCAAAACTGAGGGAATTGAGATGGCGGCCCATTACGGTGATGAAGAGGAGGACGAATATGAGGATCAAACACCAAATATTGACATTTCACTTGGAAAGTTACAAGAAGCATATGCCTCACCTGATAAACTTGAACACAAGGAGAAAGAAATAGACAAACCCAAAAGTCTTGTGCCTTTAGTTCCTGATACTTCATCTGATGAAAAATCCTCACTACCTGAAATGGAGAAGGCATCAGTATCACCTTCTAGGGAGGACTCATCTTTTGAAGTACAAAAAATACTCTCCTCCCCATCGCACGGGGTTTCTAAGCTTCCTGTTACTGAAGCTAGTGTTTTTCCAGATGTGGAAGACAGATGCATTAGCCCTGATGACAGCACTGTAAAAATGGCTTCTCCTACGCATTCTGGACCACCTAGTGCATCTCACTCTCCCCTCAGAATGTCACCTGTGGAAGGGAAGGATAAAGTTCTCCTTAAAGAGACTCATCAAGAACCAGGAGTGCCAGTTAGCCCCACTGAAATTGAATCTGAAAAGGATAGTGTAAAACAAAAACCTGGCATTTTAGATGAGAAAGAAATACCTAAAGCAGAGGAGGAAGAAAAGAAGAGAATCCAGGAAGCAACCTCTGCACCATCCCCACTTGTTGATGACTTGTCAGCTAAAAAAGAACGTCTACCATCAAAAGATGATACAAAGGTAATGTCTGATCCAAGTGTTGAAAAGAAGGTCGAAGTTGAAGAGGACTTAAAAGAGAGCAGCAAGGCTGTAATGCTTGAGGATAAAGATACCAAGTTATCTGATGATCATGATGTTGAAGGAACTTGTGATATAAAATCACCCACAGACAAAGAAGAGAAAAAAGAGAAGGAGAAAGAAAAGGAGGGTGAGAGAGATGATGCTGAAGGGAAGCATAAGGAGGAAGACCAATTATTAAAGTATCCAGAAGTTACAGATAAAGGTGATGTAATATCAGAACCAGAAAAAGCAGCATTGCCCTCTAAAGAGGATTTTGATAAGAAAAATGCAAATGAAGTAGAGTTTCAAGATAAGAGTTTTCCAGCAGTCCTGGAAAGTACTGAAATAGAAAAACAGGAGAAACAAAAAGAAGAAATTCAGTCAGAGAAAGCCAAAATATCTTCTAAATTGGACAAGGAATCCAAAGAGAAAGATCTGACTGATATATCTAGTCAGTCCATAGAAAGCCCAGACGTCAAAGCAGAAACATCAACATCTCATGAAGTAGCCACAAAATATATGGAGACACAAGACACTGTAGAGACAGATATGTCAACTAAACCGGAAAAGACCTCTGAGCAGAAATATGAATCAACTGATATTACACCTGAACAGGTGGCTTTGGAGGAAACTGATTCATCCATCAGTATAAGCCCATCTAAGGAAGACACAGATGGCCTCAAATCTCAAATACAACAGTTAAGTGAAAAAACAGATGTTACACTGAAAGATGAAGAAAAGTTAGAAAGTAAAAGTGATGCTGGACTGACATATGAGAAAACGATTTCAGCTGCCAAAGAACATGAAGACTTTAGAGATACAAACGTAGAGAAAGTAAAATCTGTGATGCCAGAGCAAATTTCCCTCTCAAAACCAGATGTTCAATCTACAGAGATGCATGTAGAAGTGTCCATTATAGAGAAGGATATGCCTGCTAAAGATGATCAAGAATCTAAACCAATGTCAGCACAAGAGATGAAACCTCATATATTAGCAGCAACTCTAGGTGAGACTGAAATTACTAATAAACAAGATGAAGACTTAAAGGAGAAGATATTGGAAGAAACTCAAACCACACAACATTTAGAAAAAGCAGATGTATCATATAAAGAAGAGCCTCAAATAACACATTCCGTCATTTCACAGGACACAGAGGAAACTAGCCAAGATATGGAAACTATAGAGAACACTAAATCCAAAACACAAATTTCCATTTCAGATAAAATGGATTCTTCACCAATATTACATCAAGAACCTAAAGATGAACCACCAGAATTGAGCCAAGGTCAAGTTTTGCTGTCTGAATCTGAGAAATTAGATTTGTCTTCTAAAGAAGATCAGGACCTGAAAAACAAAGAGTTTGTGAAGCTAACTAGCAAACCAGATGAAGAGTCTACAGAATGTCAGACTTATGAAAAAACAGATAAGCTTACTATCTCTAAATCTGACTTTGATTCTGAAGTGAAGAGCGAATCCCAGACAATAACACCAGAGAAAGATGTGCAAGCTAAAGAGGATGAAATAAGCAAAAGCATATTAGTCAAATCTGAACAACCAGTTGAGTTTGAAGACATTTACCCAAAACCGTATGAATTTAAAGATAAGTGTGTGGAGGATACTCAACTTCAAATATCTACAGAACAGTCAGTATTTGAGAGTGCCACTGCTAAAATTGACCAACAGTATGAAGAACAACACACTGAAGAGACTGCAACTAAAGTACCTCAACCAAGTATGGCGACAGATGTGCCATCTGATACAAAACAAGAACTTAAGGCGATATCTGTGGAAGAAAAGCCAGAACAGATTCCAACAGAATCAAAAACTGTGGATTCAAAATCAGAACACGATACTGTAGACACACTGGAGAAAAGAGATCTTCCCATTGCAGAAGACAAAACAACTGATTCGAAAGTAAGCAAAGAGCCTGAAGAAAAATTAATGAAAGAAGATGCATCAAAATTAGTGTCAGATGAATTAGAAACCAAAATGGACTTGGGATCTTCAGAACAAATCTTTGAGACCTCAGATCTGAGTTGTAAAGAAAAAGTGGAAGTGAAAGATGAACCTAAAGGAGATATCAAACAAGACACATCATTACATGAAACATACACTTTCCCATCGTCAGACATTGGATTCAAATTAAATTTAGATTATAAAGAAAAATTCATTGAAGAAGCCTCCTCAAATGTGGACAAAACAAAAGACACCAAGTCAACCTTTGAAACTACATTTCCAACCAAATTTTCAGATGAAGATGAAAGTACTGAGGAGGATGAAGGAGATGCTGTTTGTATGGGAGGGGCTGGTTCAAGACCATTATCAGTGGAACCTTGGAAGTCTGAAGAACCAAAGGCAAGCAGTTCTGCTCAATCACCTGAGACAAGTATAAAAAAAGAGGAAACTGTGGCCCATTTAGAAGAAAAAGAGTTGACTAGAGATTCCACTGGAACATCACATGAACCAGAGAAGGAGTGTAAGGTGGATACCACATCACTTACACATTCTACCACAGATACAAGTACTAAAGCGGTCTCAGAGACTCTAACTGAGAGCAAACCAACGAGTATCACACTGCCCAGCTCTGACAGTCAGGCAAGTGTTGAGGATGACCAACATGAAACATTAAAAGAAGCTGCAGAACCTGAGAAGGAGGCTGAAAGGGAAAGGGAAGGAGAACGAGAGGTTGCTTCTCCAGGGTTAGAGTCACATTCTGATTTTCAAAAGACTGGCAGTGCTGATGAGAAATGTGCTGAAAAGTCTGATAGCGAGAGAATGAAATCTGATGACAAGACTTATGAAGTGGAAAAAGAAAGCTATGAAGCCTCTAAATATGAGCCGTATGAAAAGCCCATTTCAAAAGACATTGAGAGAGGAAGAGAGGAAGAGGACCAGTACCCTAGTCTGGATAGAGATTTAGATGACAATAGAAAAACTAGTCAGGCCACTTTGCTTGGAGCTGCTTGTTCAGTAGAGGAACAAAGTGATGAAGAGCCAGTGTCTTTCAGCAAGGTTGATTACCAGACTTCAAGTATTCACAGCAGCCACAGTGCCTATTCAGAGCAAGACAATAAAGAGCGATACCAAGAAGAAGAATTGGTTAGAGAAGAGAGACCAGATCTTTTTGTCGATAATAGTTTTACATATGACAGCAAAGCCACTTCGGCAGCAGGTTCAAGCTTGTTTGCCTCTACTGATTTGCAAGACAAATCAGAGAAATTGGAGCGAGAAGAGAAGGAGAAGGAGAAAGAGGACATGCATTCTCCTCTTCAAGGAAAAGATGATGGAAGTCATGTTAAATTGTCAGATAAAGAGCCATGTACATCTGCTTCCAGCCTTTCAAAACCTGATACACAAGAGAAAGACCATAAAACAGAAGAAACATTGGCAGCAACTCATTCAGAGGACCTGGACAAGACCAAAACCCATGTGACTGAAGCTTCTCCTCCACAAGGGCTTCTTACATCATCACAAGATAAAAGTCTTCAGAGTCTAACAACTTCTTCAACATCTGCTTCCGATGAGAACAAAATAGAGAGTCCAATCTCAAGTGAAGTTAACAAAGATAAAAACAAACTGGATTCAGCTGAAAGCCAAAGTGACCCGTTTTCTTCTGGTCGATACTCGCCACCTGAAAAGGACATGCTTTCTGCCAGGTTATCACCTGAAGATCCCAGCACAGCCACTCCTGGTTCTTCAGGGCAGTCCATGAAAGTCGATGACAACGTTCTTGCACTTGACTGCACTGGCAAAACAGATTCTCTTTCCAGCAAGTCATTGATTGTGAGTGCGGAGACAGAGGAATGCTTGGTCAGAAGCCAAAAAATATTTGCAGAAGAAGAGGATGACTATGAGGAGGGGGAAGAGGAAGAGGAAGATGCAAGTGACTTAGATATTGAAAAGGGTGCCAGAGAGATGTCTGAAAAAGAGTCCAAAGTAGCATTTGATACCATGACTACATCTAAACCACTCGAAACAAAACAAGAAGTTACTATTGGTTCCTTAGCATCTGGAGGAACTGCAGAAGATCTACAGACAGATACAATTGGTGATTCATCCTCAAAAAAGCCCCCCACAACAGAGCCTTTATCAGTACCTGCAGAGCACAAGGATGTAATCAGCAAGGAGGATGAACAGTCCAAGAAACAAGATACTAGTTCAGTCCAATATGACATACCCAAACCCAGCGATGACAAACTTGAACCACAGAAAACATCTGATAAAAAGCATGAAGGGACTGAATCCCAAGCTGTTGCTCAATCAGCCATGTCTGATGCAACTTACTCATCATCTTCATCTTTTAGTTACTCTTCCTCAACATCTGCCTCATATTCAACTGGTCAACACCTTGGAGAAGGCCTAGAAACGTTGATTAATATTCCTAGTGTCCAACTACGATCAGATGGAGACAGTATATCATATGAGTACTCATCGCTAAAAGAGGAAGAGTCGCCCACTATGGATTTACCATGTCTAAAAAAAGACGAATATATGGAAGTAACAGACCGAATGACACCTGCTACAACAACAGCTGAATCAATATCTAGTCTTGCCAGGTTTTCCCCTCTCAGTCCCTTGGAGGAATCCAAATCGTTTCTTCAAGATCAAACATCATCGGCAGAGGAAAAGTCGGAGGAGGATATGTCAAGCATTAAATCTGACAGGGACCATGTCTCTCTTCCAAAACATGTAGCAGAGCCACATTCCTCAAAATCACCAGAATCAGCAACTTCTGAGCATGCAACTCACCCAACTGAGGTGGCATCAGCGACATCCCTTAAGTTTGACATTGCACCTTTGGAGAAGGCTGACTCTGCAGACAAACAGTCACAGGGAAAATCCTCGGATGATGAGCCTGAGGATAACAAAGGCAATTTTGAGGAGGGAACTTTACCATGCAGAATTGAATGTGAAAGATCTTCGGCTACTGAAAAATTAAGCACAGCATCTTTACCAGAGCAACATGCTGATGTAAAACCCTCAACCACAATAATACATTCATTTGATCTGCAAACCACAGATGGGCCAACAGAAATGACAAGTTCTCAGAAGGTGCCAGTCACAACATGTGAGACTCTCAGTACTAACACACAAAGTGAACAAAGTATGAAGCAAGAAGGGGCAGCGAAGTCTGAGGAAATTAAAGACTTGCCTGAAAAAGTACAGGAGGGGGTTGAAATGAAAGAAGCAAAAGTGAGCAAGATGGAATATGAAGAGGAGCGTGAAACAGATGAGAAAGAAGGAGTAAAACATAAAGCAATGGAGAAAGAACAGATACAACCTGAAAAGATGGTCAACATGAAGTCAGAAAAGATGGGAGAGAGCCTAGATGATGGCAAAAAGTCAGATCAGCAGAGCGATAGTGAAGGGAAAACCGAGCTGTCAAAAGTAAAGAAAGAGGTAGAACAAACTGAAAAAATTGTAGAAAAGGAATGTAAAGAAAAAATGGAAGAGAAGAAAGAGCAAACAGAAGAAAAGATGATGGAAAAAGACAGCAAAAAAAGAGATACAGTTGAGTCCAGTCAGCATAGTGCCTTTGCATCCACAATGCAGCACGAAGATGTTGTATGTCTAAAGTCTCCTCCTGGCTATGGAGAAGATGATCATGAGGGTATAAAGGGGGATGAAGAGGAGGAAGTGAAGTATGATCCAAAAGAACGTCCACCAACTCCACTATCAGGAGCACAGGCTTGTTATCCTGAGGTTTCCAAGAAGTCAGATGAGGAATTCACTCGACCTTATGATCTTGGTATGGAGGCCATGTCCTCACATTCACCTTCACTCTTCAAACACCGCAAAGGAGATATATCTCCATCCTTTATAAATCCAAGCCCACAGGAACTATCGAGTGAGGATGTAGAGGAAGATGCCAGAAGCGATCATTCAAGGGATGATGATGGTGATGAACGTGAGCAGCACTCTGTCAAAAGGAGATCTCACAAGCAGCAGCATCGTCATCCCCACAGTCGCCATGAAGATGGTAAAGAGGGATCGCACAGCACCCTGAGTGGTACAGCGACTGGGCACGGCATTATGCTAGCAGGGGAGGAAACTCCTCCTACATCTTTGAGCGAGTCACTACCATCTCAGTCTGACTCAGATGTTCCTCCAGAGACTGAGGAATGTCCTTCAATTACAGCAGAAGGGAACCTTGATTCTGATGAAGATGCAGAACATCTACCTGTCGACAAAATGTCTGCAGCTGGAGGCAGCGGAGGAAGTCATCATTCCTCCTCCCCGAGGAGTCACGATCCCCCTCCCATCCCAATGAAAGACCCTTTTCCTCACCCGCCACACCCTGATGTGTGCATGGTGGACCCAGAGGCCCTTCTTAATGGTCAGACCCACACAGAACGACCAGTGAAGAAAGACCTTAAAACAAATAGAGGTTTGAGGAAGACACTAGGAAAGTCTGCATCGCCGGCACGTAAGGGAGATGCAAAAAGCAGGAGATCTACTACCCCTGTGAAGCATACATCCAAAGACTCCTCACCTCATGATCTTAAAAGAAAAGATTCAGAGAAGACTTTTCGTTTGTCCAAAATGTCTGAGACACAGGGATCCAGGGGAGACATTTACAACCCAGGAAGAGGATTGGTGAATGGCGTTAAGAGTAATGCAGGTGCAAACATGCATGACACATTAGTACCATATCAGTTATTGAGTGATGTTGGAGATTTTAATAATTTATTAGTCAATATTGGATATTTAATTGTGCTATTTAATGCTGTTAAACTATTTAATGCTGTTAAAAGTAATCTTTGCTTTTAAACGTAAAATGAACATCCTCATTTTTCATACTGTACATAATGTTGTGATACCTAAATTCACTTGTACCATTTAAAATAACAGATTTTTGTTTTTAATTTATTTAGACAAACTAGTACAGATGTTTTTATGTTGTCCATTTATTGGCAATCAACCATAACATGGAAGAAATATCAGTATAAGCCAGACAAATATCTCAACTGTGCAGCAATGACCAGTGGTATATTCTTTTAGGCTCCAACCTGAAATCCAGCACTGGGACTCCACCTGGACCACCCATCTACGTCGACCTAGCTTACATTCCCAACCACTGCAGTGCTAAAAATGTCGATCAAGAGTTCTTCAAGCGTGTGCGAGCAGCATACTATGTCGTCAGTGGAAATGACCCAAGCAGTGGTGAACCCAGCCGTGCAGTTCTAGATGCACTCCTAGAAGCGAAAGCACAATGGGGCACTAATCTCCAGGTATGATTTGACTTTACACTAAAATAAAATATATGGATGAGTTTGGTTGTTTGTTGTAGTAATCCCCTAAAACAGGGGTTTTCAAACTGGGGTCTACAGACACAATGGGGTACTGGGGAGTATGCAAAAAAAAGAAGAAAAAAAAAAAGATTTTACTAAATGTTTTTGTGTTTTTCTGGGCTGTCAAAGTTAAAGTGCAGTCAAGATATTAATTAAATGTTTAATGTAAGAAATGAAAACCCCTGTCCTAAGGTCTTACTTGCAAGCAAAACACTGCAATTCATAGTTAATCTGAACATCTTCTTCTCATCTAGGTCACTTTAATTCCTACACATGACACAGAGGTAACTCGGGACTGGTATCAGCAGACCCATGAGAAACAGCAGGACCTGAATATAATGGTCTTGGCCAGCAGCAGCACAGTGGTCATGCAGGATGAATCTTTCCCAGCCTGCAAAATAGAATTTTGAATTGGTTTTCTATTTAGAGCTTTTCATTCGTTCCTCATTCATTTCTAATCTTTTAGGTTTAGATGAGTTACTCCACCCACAGCCTTCCATCCGCTGTCATTTATAGTTTGTATTCTAATCCTCAAAAATGCAACAAAATCCTAGTGCTGTCAAAGGACTTTATTATAAGCTTTGGTCCTGAATTTATTGTACATTTTTGATTCCATCTGCAAGGCTTTGGCAGAAAACTGAATGTTCACTAGCTAGCTGCTATGAAATAATAATATAATGTTCAAGTAGGCTAAAGTTGCATTGAAAATTGAGTTTTCTCATATTCTTTAACATAATTTAGAGACCAAGATTTTATCCTGCCTGTAATTTGAATTTGAAGCACAAAAAGTGCCCTCTGCGAATTGGTTAAAACATCATCTGATTAATGTTTCACATCCTTTATCATCAATTTTAGCACACATACCACATATAGACACAGTTGCCTAGGAGAACATACTTTTAACATAAGGTCACAAGGCCTTAGAGCAAACAACCTTTGAGAACAGACTCAAAAAATTTCAGAGTAGCTGTCTTGTGAGCTACAGTTACAATGAGGCTAGACACAGTCTCCCCATAAGATCACATACCAGCAGATAGAGTGAAGAAAGAAATAACTGTATTCTAAATTGCTAATCCAAAGAGGATTTGTGCCAAATCTCAATTCTTTCAAATGCAGATTTACAAAATCAAACATAATCCAAGATTTGTGTCCCTTAGGTGACAAAAGATGGATCATTCTCTATTCAAACATCTAAGCAATCCAGCAGTTTTATCTCAATAAGGTGATAGTAGTGAAGACTGTACATGTATATCTATATGGTTTTAAGAGTAAAGCAAAGTAGATGGCATCTTTACAAACTACCAACCCACTGATATGACAGATTTTGGGTGACTAGGCTCCAATATGATCATATGACTCAGGATATAGAAGGCAAAAGGTTATAGAAAGAATAAAAGTTTTGTGTTTTTTCGGTATTGCAAGTACTGTACTAAAGCATGATGCTCTCTAGCTTGGACTAAACTTTATATATTAATATATTAAGTATATTAATCTAGTGATCTATTGTGGGGATCTGTTGGGGTCCAGATCTCTTTTCAAAAGCAAACTAATAACGAGCAGCTTGAATACCATCTGCCCATTAATTGAGTAGACCACCGTTAGAGTTGCCAATTGCATGATGTTCTGTTACTTGAGTGAAAATATGACTGAAATTTAAACGTGGCCACTTTAAGACCAATAATGCTAATAACGCTTCAAATAATTTGTTTTATATTTTGGTGTAGAGGATTCAGACTTGTGACATGCTGAATGTTTTGTTTGTGTGTTGATATACTTGACCTGATTTTTTTTCCCCCCAAGCTGAGATTCTCTGACTCACAAGCACTTTAGGTTAAACTTGTTTGAAAGGAAACTGGTGGTGGAAATTACACTATATATCAAAATGTAGCAGTAGAGACATTTGTTATAGAGACTAATCAATAGAATTGAATAGTTGTTTCATGGTTGCTGTGAGAGCAGACAGTGAGGGTTACCCTCATGTGCCTTTTGTGTGTTGTTTGACAAAGAAAATGCTGAGTCATTACATACATATATATATATACACACACACACACACACAAACACACACACACACACACACACACAACATGTCTACTAACACATTTATTTTGGATTAACAAAAATTAGAAATTCTTTATAGCCTTACTTCTTTAGGTTTACGCTATTAAAGTTTTAATTGACTGAGAAGTATGAGTATTATAAAACAGCAGGCATTTATAATAATTACATTATGTTGCACAAAGTACGATTGCACTTTTATAAAATGAAGTCAGTTTGGTAGATAGGCGTCATGTAAATAAAGTAATATTTTAATTTATTTGAAAAAACAAATATAAACAATTCTATTTAAACGATTGATCAACATTAGTTTTTGGTCTGATGAAGTGGTCAGTAACTACTGTAGCTAGTTATTATCTAAATTAAATTGTATGGAGGTCAGTTATTGAGAACAAATACACTTAAAGTACTTGAACAGGAACAGTTTAGGATACATTTTTTGACTTTTGTTGCTAGTATTAATACATTAATTGCCATTTTTATGGCTTACATCTTTACAAGTAGTAAAAATATTAATTCAACCTAACCTGAAGTTATATAATTTACAAAACAAGCTAACAATTAGTGTTTCTGTTTGCACTGGAGGCAAGAAAAATAAATTAGCAATATGTCATTTGCTTTAGAATGCCTTTGCAACTGAAATAGTCTTGATTTGACAGTGGCTCTACATCTTCAGTTACATTGTGAACAGTATCTTCAATAGCAAAACATCAAGGCCTCATTGGTAAATGCACAATTGTTTTTGTCCTTGAAAGAACCTTTGCTTTCAAAGGCAGCAGTGCCATCAATCCTGTTCCAAAACAAGCTCTGAAACACTGCACCCCTAACCCTAATCCAGTATATTCGCAGTGAGTGGTTCGTTTTTAGTCTGTCTTGGTTTTTGTTTTTTAATGTAAAAGTCATTATTATGCATTGCAGTAGACTTAATTTTGTGTTATTTGAATCTAGATTTAAGTTGTCTTTGAGATGGTCAAAGTGACAGGGTCTGTATACTTTTACTTGCTGAGAACGCACAGGTTATCAGTGGTGGTCAAAGCCTAAGAACTTAGCTGTAGGGCCTCAAAAAGCCTTGAAGATTATACTAGTTTATCGGTTATATATATATACCGACTTATTCGCAAAATCACACCCAATTCCACCAGTGTACGCAAACCCACACTGAGACCAAATTCTTTTATTTTTTGCTAGAAGGATTGTTAAAATGGGCTGAATCTGTACTGTACATCGTATGGTGTGGATATATTTTCATATTTGAAAACGAGTGTTTTATTCCAAATACCTGGCCTTAGTAACAAGTACTATATAGTCTTGTTGATTAGCTGTGATTTCTTTTCAAAATTAGTTTTGTGTTAAAGATGAATGCACTAACTTTAAATAATATTTTTGAATGTAAAAGTTGCTTCGCTGGATGCTGCTTGAACAAAGAACTAGCAAAATATGCACATGGAACAGTGAACCTCAGAAAATGGGTCACTGAAAGAACTGGTTAGAATCGTGAGTGACTCATGACAAAATATTACATGTTCAGCTGTTGCTGATTTTAGTACAGATACATAACTCAAGATTCAAGAAAACAAGATTCAAAAACTTTTGGTTTGCAGAGAGCTGTTTCACAACTACCATACTGAAAACGGAATACACTATAGACGTGAGGTTTCCTCCTTTACAATGAAAAAAGCCAAAATAGAGATCAAAACAAATGGCGTAAACTGTACATAAATCAAAATAGCTGACGTGGTCATTTATGTGAAATGCTTTCTTTTAAGAAAGTTCTATGGTCATCGTAATTCTAATTTCCTAAAGGTAAAAAAAAAAAAAGACTGCTTAAAGTACCTCTACGAATCTCTATTAGTTCAATTTCATTCTACATCAAATGCATCATCGTGATGGATTCATTTGGCCATATGTCATGTATACGTATCCATCTTTGCATGTGACCTTATTAGTTATACTCCTGAATGTAATCGTTTAATAATCAGAATTAAAACTATTTTAAGAAGATATATTTGAAGCTAATTGTCTTTATGGTACTGAAATATGCATATATTATTGGGCTTGGCTTCTGTTTGCCCTAAGATGTTGTCGAGAAGATGCTGTGATATTTCCTCGTTCTTTGGCGCTGTATGAATCTTAGTTCTCTTCTTTAGTGCAATATTCAACATTCTGTCTTTAAAAGCTCAATGCAAAAGTAGATTTCTGCTGATTTACTGTAAAGGGAACCATCCTGGTGATCATCAATAAAAAACATCAAAATTTGGAAAACTCTTTCTGTGTGGATTTTATTTATTTATTGATTTAATTTTTTTTCCACTGAAACTTGTCAGACAGTCAACCAAAATACATTATTTAAACTAAATGGCCGTGTGACGACATGGTTGATCTCAACTCAATAAATAAGCTTGATTAAAAACGTATAGCGTTAAACCGACGCAATGAAATACTCGATTCTGATTGGTCAGTCGCAACAAAAGTGCCCGTCTTCAACTTTCAGCCCTGTTGGTTCCATAAGTATTTTTTCCATTCATTTCTTCCATAGGGATTTTCATAAAAGTCTTCCTTAAAACATTATAAGCAATGAACCAAACCAGCCAGCTACGAGGTGAATCACCACATTACAAACTTTTATTTGAAGCAAAACATTGTATATATATTTTAGTGAGAGAAAGAACTACATTGCATTGCAACCTACATGATCGAAATAAAAACGATGAAATACAAAACTATTAATTTAAAGTTGTTGATCAAAGTCGGTGCTTCATCATGGTAGAGGGCGAGCTCTTTTGGCACGATTTGCTGACTGATTCTGATTTATGTGTCAAGTGTAAATGGTTTTCCATAAATTCCGCTGTTAAACTTGATTATTTATAAAAATTATTTGAATATTGCGAACAGATGGCTTCAACGAAAGTATATACCATTGATTAATAACACGGGAACTCACAACAGTTCTGTCTTTATAGGTTTATATTATCGTTAAAAATGGTAAGGCTCATTTAAGTAAACTTACCGGCGATACTTTTGTGTCTCTGTTATCACACCGCGCACTCGCTTTTTTCGTACTTTTTTTTTTCATCTTTTTCTTGTTTCTTACGTCTCAGTTACGGTTTATGTTGATTAATTACCTCAGAGGACTGATTATTAATAGAGGACTCAATATTAATATTGCTGTAATATTCCAGTGTTCGTCTTGTTACTAGACTCATTGTCTTAAACATCGGACTATTTTTGTTCGCGGAAGCTTTAGGATAATAAAATTTAAAAACCATGAATTATATCAGTAACATAAGCTTTAACGCTTTTAAAGTTTAAACACTCCGAAATTGATATTAGTATTTATTTCTTTAACCATTTGAGGACCGAATCTGAAGTGTTTCAGTTTTCTCTGCGGTGTTACTGTAGATAGATAGATGTTTGAAGGTTTGAACTCACAATAGTCGTTCGAACAGTCCTCTCGCTTTACAGCGACATTACCTCACACTAATTGAGCATCCACAGTCAGAAACCCACACCTCTTCCAAAATCTTCAGGCAGGAGCTAAAGTGGTTGTTAGCCTCTTATTCTCTGAGCACCGGCCGATGACACACTTCTTAATTCGCCAGCTCACCGTCGCGAAGTACTGGCCTTCTTGTTGCCATGACGATGTGTTTTATATTACCAGCAGGCGATATTTTAGGGCAGAGAGGTGGGGGCAATTTATGATATTGTCTCTTCAATTTGATTAATGGTCTCAGCAACCTGTCAGAATTTATATAGCGCATAATTTGTGAAATGAATTTTGCAGCTACTATGCAATTTAAACTAGGCTAAGCGAATATGCACATTATCATTCACTTCAAAGACCCGATTCTGTACTATATTTCACTATTCCACTCCATCAGGTCCCTGTTGGAAAATATCCGCTGGACGTTTGGCATATTTGTCCCCACATGAATGAAAATGAGCTAAGAGAGCACAGTATGACTTCATCTTTAGCTCGCGGGTTGCCTGTGATGACTCGCTGTCTTCACACTCATTCAATTGAAGTCAATAAGCGGATGAGAATCCGTCACTATAGCAACACAGCAGCACAGCTGAGGGCAAAGCATGAGTCATCATTATTGTTTTGCATCACACTCTTTGAGACTCTCGCACCACAGACTGAATTTCAAAACCTTAATTAGGTCGGAGAGAACTAAATAAATAAAATAAATAAATAAATAAATAAATCACACCAGGTACAAGTCACAGTGATTCAGTGGATGCCTTTCATCGTTAAAAATATCACAGACACTTTTAAAGCAATTTTATTAAGTAATAAGTTTCTCAAATTAAATATACTTTAAACTTTACAGAGTAAACACAACAGCAGATTGCAAACAGTTGAACATTCTTGAAAGGTCTATTGCAGCTCATTTTATGTGACGGGTCCCGCTAAAAATAAAAAATTTGTTATTTACCTTCAAATTGCTCCAAACCTGTATGAGTTTCTTCTGTTGTGCACAGATGATATTTTGAATTATGTTGGTAACCAAACAATTGACGGTAGCCATTCACTTCCATAGTTTGGAAAAAATACTATGTAAGTCAATGGGTACCGTCAACTGTTTGGTTACCAACATTTTTCAAAATATCTTCTTCTGTGCTTAACAGAAGAAATAAATTCATACACGTTTGGAACGACATGAAGGGGAGTAAATAATGACAATATTCATTTTTGGGTGAACTATCCCTTTGATCGTTCTCAAACAATACTCTTGCATTTCATAATAAAAAAAATACAGCAATTTTCATGTAAATCTCAAAACAAATCATGTGATCAAAAAGTAAATCAGACATCATAAAATAATTCTAATATACACAAATTGAAAAATAGTGGTATAATTAAAATTACACAACTGCATCTGAATGATTAAATATATTTTTTGTGGACTTATTGGTCAATATGCTCCTTTGAGTATTTATTTGATTTGCATTACTCTGTAGGGTGACAAAAAAAGATGCACAGACAATTACTATTGTCTGTAATGTCTCTGTCTCTCTGCCACTGAATCTGGGATCATAATTACTATCTAATTCCACCGGGGCTCAGAAGTACAGCGGAAGAGCTAATTACTGGTTTCAGAGCTGTATTTGCTGACAGATCAAACTATCGGCTGAATCTCAGCCAAAGAGGCTCTGTATTGTTCAGGCAGAAGTGCAGATAGTACAATATTAGAAACTTCCAAGTAGATAACCAGGGCCGTATCAATCTTAACCTCAATCCTTTAAACAGATAATGTGAAACTGATCTAAGAGCAAAAAATGTTTCTACTCGCTGTTGAATCTGAAGTTGGATGAGGGCTCTGCTACAGATGGAGATGAGGGGCCAGCACTGGATACGGTACTGGGAGGGCTGCTGGCGCCTGCACACAAAAACACACACAGAATTAAAGTCCTTGTCTTTCAGAATTTTTATTTATTTATAGTTTTTGTCTTGACAAAAAAATCCTTTAATTTTAATAATGTCAATCATTAATTTAACCAAATTTACTTTGAATAAAATGGCATCTAATTTTAGTTGAAAAAAAAAAATTGTTAAAAAGAAAACATTTATGCACTACTGTTCAAAAGTTTGGGATCTGTAAGATTTGCTCACCAAGGCTGCATTTATTTGGTCAAAAAATACAGTAAAAATAGAAATACTGTCAAATTATAATTTAAAACAACTCTTTTCTATTTTCATATATTTTAAATCTAATTTATTGTGATGGCAAAGCTGAATTTTCAGCATCATCATTACTCTAGTCTTCAGAAATAATTCTAATATGCATTTTCTGCTCAAGAAACATTTCTTATTATTATCCATCTTGAAAACATTTGTGCAGCTTAATATTTTTGCAGAAACTGTGATACTTTTTTTTCAGGATTTTTGATGAATTTATCTGAAATAGACATTTTATGCAACATTATAAATGACTTTACATTCACTTTTGATCAATGTAATGCATCCTTGCTGAAAAAGTATTAATTAAAAAAAAAAAAGAATAGTAATATATATATATATATATATATATATATATATATATATATATATAACATTTTCTATATTAATTTACAGTAATCATCCTGTATCCTAACACAGAAACACTGGCTAAACCAATGGTGTGATTTTGGGGTGCACTTCAGTATCTGAATAACCAATGGCAGGCAGAGTTCATAATTTGCGCAATTCCAATTGGCACCACTTGTGTCACAGTAATCAATCACAGCACTCGAAATCAATCTTTAAAACACACAATGTAAAGTCAGCCAAACCAGAACCTGTTGGTATTTGTCATCATTTCACATGACCACATTTATATAACCAATATCCTGCCGTATTGTCCTACATAAAGAGCCTCATGGAACTAATGTTACATAACCAAAAACAGAACAATTACACTATTAATCTGAAAGTTTTGTCTTCCAGCATGTTCCTGGACACACTTTCACAAGCAATGATATTATAGTAAATGGGTTACAAAGAGGCAGACAGCGCAGTGACTAACGCAACCTAGATTTTTACTGAAAGCTGCTCCTAAAGCCACAGACTGAACATAAATCACTGAACTCTCAGGGGAAACTGTGCAGCATTAAAAGCCTACAGTAATCATCTAAATGGCAGAGCTAAAAACTAGAATAAACCTGACAACTTAACTAAATTTTGCACCAAATATGAGGTTTCATGTCTCGTCCATTAAGAGTGACCATTTAAAGTGCCCTCTCCCAATAAAAAAGGTACTATGACAATACCATGTCAAACATTCACCAAACACTTTACTAGGTACACCTGTTCAACTGCTCATTAATACAAATATGTAATCAGCCAATCTCATAGCAGCAACTCAATGCATTTAGGCATGGAGACATGGTTAATACGATCTGCTGAAGTTCAAACCATGCATCAGAAAGGGGAAGAAATGTGATTTGAGTGACTTTGAACATGGCATGGTTGTTGGTGCCAGACAGCCTGGTCTGAGTATGTCACAAACTGCTGATCTATTGGGATTTTTACACACAAACAACCATCTCTAGAGTTTACTTTAGTATTGTTGCTGACCATGTCCTTTATGACCACAGTGTATTCATCTCGTGATGGCTACTTTCAGCAGACGTGCCATGTCACAAAGCTCAAATTGTGTCAAATTGGTTTCTTGAACACGACAGTGAGATCTCTACACTCAAATAGCCTCCACAGTCAACAGAACCCAATCCAACAGAGCATGTCTGGGATGTGGTGGAATGGTAGATTACATCATGGGTGAGCAGCCGACAAATCTGAAGCAAATGCGTGATGCTATCATGTCATTATGGACCAGAATCTCTCTGGAATGTTTCCAGCAACTAAATCTGTGCCATGGAGATTTAAGGCAGTTCTGAAGGCAAAAGAAGATCCAAGCAAAGTGTACCTAATAAAGTGGGTGTATATCATGGTAAAGTGAAGTATACTCACACCAGAGAGACTGTGAAGATGGTTGGTTCCGGACTGGGGTTGATATTGGCGTATCAACATCTATGGATGGCTGGGAGTGTGACTCAAACATGACAGACAGGGCTAAACAGAAAAGAATATACACTTTCAAATATAAAGGTACCAAAAAGAGGGTTTTCACAGTGATGCCACAGAAGAACCATTTTTGGTTTCCCCAAAGAACCTTTCAGTGAACAGTTATTTAAAACCATTTTTAGTGTGAAGAACATCTTAAAATCTAAAGAAACTTTTTCCATTATAAAAAAAAAACTTTTGAGGAATGGAAAGGTTCTATGGATGTTAAAGATTCTTCATGGAACCATTGATGTCAATAAAGAACCTAAATGCAAAGGCCATTTTAAATGTACAGGTGCATCTCAATAAATTAGAATGTCATGGAAAAGTTAATTTATTTCAGTAATTCAACTCAAATTGTGAAACTTGTGTATTAAATAAATTCAGTGCACACAGACTGAAGTAGTTTAAGTCTTTGGTTCCTTTAATTGTGATGATTTTAGCTCACATTTAACAAAAACCCACCAATTCACTATCTCAACAAATTAGAATATGGTGACATGCCAATCAGCTAATCAGCTCAAAACACCTGCAAAGGTTTCCTGAGCCTTCAAAATGGTCTCTCAGTTTGGTTCACTAGGCTACACAATCATGGGGAAGACTGCTGATCTGACAGTTGTCCAGAAGACAATCATTGACACCTTTCACAAGGAGGGTAAGCCACAAACATTCATTGTCAAAGAAGCTGGCTGTTCACAGAGTGCTGTATCCAAGCATGTTAACAGAAAGTTGAGTGGAAGGAAAAAGTGTGGAAGAAAAAGATGTACAACCAACCGAGAGAACCGCAGCCTTATGAGGATTGTCAAGCAAAATCGATTCAAGAATGAGAGCAAGTTTTGTATTTCATTTGGAAACCAAGATCCTAGAGTCTGGAGGAAGGGTGGAGAGCTCATAGCCCAAGTTGCTTGAAGTCCAGTGTTATGTTTCCACAGTCTGTGATGATTTGGGGTGCAATGTCATCTGCTGGTGTTGGTCCATTGCGTTTTTTGAAAACCAAAGTCACTGCACCCGTTTACCAAGAAATTTTGGAGCACTTCATGCTTCCTTCTGCTGACCAGCTTTTTAAAGATGCTGATTTCATTTTCCAGCAGGAATTGGCACCTGCCCACACTGCCAAAAGCACCAAAAGTTGGTTAAATGACCATGGTGTTGGTGTGCTTGACTGGCCAGCTAACTCACCAGACCTGAACCCCATAGAGAATCTATGGGGTATTGTCAAGAGGAAAATGAGAAACGAGACCAAAAAATGCAGATGAGCTGAAGACCACTGTCAAAGAAACCTGGGCTTCCATACCACCTCAGCAGTGCCACAAACTGATCACCTCCATGCCACGCCGAATTGAGGCAGTAATTAAAGCAAAAGGAGCCCCTACCAAGTATTGAGTACATATACAATAAATGAACATACTTTCCAGAAGGCCAACAATTCACTAAAAATGTTTTTTTATTGGTCTTATGAAGTATTCTAATTTGTTGAGATAATGAATTGGTGGGTTTTTGTTAAATGTGAGCCAAAATCATCACAATTAAAAGAACCAAAGACTTAAACTACTTCAGTCTGTGTGCACTGAATTTATTTAATACACAAGTTTCACAATTTGAGTTGAATTACTGAAATGAACTCTTCTACGACATTCTAATTTATTGAGATGCACCTGTAAGTGGCAACGGACCCTTCGCAAAGACCCTCCACCCTTTGTTACTGACAAGACAGAGCAGGTTACTGTAGGTATGAAACAGTCTCAGCTTTCAAATTTTGTCTTTTTTTTTTTTTGTCAAGAAATTCGAACAATAAATACGATTTTGTGGCTCTTTAATGTGTTGTGACAGATCGCTGTAGTGCCTCAGTTCAAATGGCACATGAACCAATCATCTGTTCCTCTTTACTAGTTACAGCATGAAATAAACATGAATGAACATCTCTTGTCTGGTTTGTTTGTCGGACAAAAATGGCAGATACTGGGTTATGATTGGTAAGATCGCCTGTCAATCAAACTCCCTGCAAAGGGTCAATTCAGACAATTTAAGCAGTTTATCGCTATATATTGGTGTTTGGTGTCAGTTCAGTGTAAATAATTATAACTTTAATGTAAATGTGATCAACGTCTTAAGGTAAATTATATGTCATGACAATCAAGTGTAATAATGAATGTGAATGTGTTCATCCACTTACATTTGAGCCTCCTGAATTGTGTCTCGCTCCCGTTCTTACACAACGTGGTGAGGAACTCGTCCACCTGCTTGAGGGACAGTGAGTTGTGCAGTGTCTCCAGTGGATAGATGGAGGGCACCAAGGAGCAACCTTCAAACCCTGCACCAACACATGGTCCAAAACACAAACTCTTTCAGTGGCAGCCATCATTATAGATATGCAATGAACACACTTTGAGCTCTTGTACAGAGTATGAAGCCAACCTCTTGTGACCTACAAGCACTTTGTGGCTAAACAAACACCACTCAACACCATTTAGCCAATGGGTATCCAGAAAATCTCAAATATGGAACAGCAGCACCATGATGCATCTGGAATTGCAATGTACCATGTTGACGAAAATGAACAAGTTCTATAACTTTGGTCCATGAACAAAGTGTTTTGCATCTCGTTTGCAAGGCATTATTAGTTTAACGCTGAGAGAATTAGGACGGACTGCTGCAGACTAATAAACCAATTAGAAGCTTTACATGTTTAACTAACCAATAAAAAAGATTAGAGAAACTGTCATTTAAAAAACAAATGCAATGCTGGAGAAACACACTTTGATGACCTCCGTATATTGAAATGGATTTAATTACTTCTTTGTTTGCTAATGTGTTTAAGTTAGCAGTAATGGAACTAGATGATGATAGAGAAAATGTGTAAATGGAAGCAGTGTGCTTTCCCAGTTTAATGATGACAAAAAAGAACGTAGTTACTCAGAAGCAGTTTAATTCAGCACTTTATAAGATATGAAAGATTTGCATATTGTTAAAAAAAAGCTTTCTTTATCTCATAAGCTGGGTGCACTGTAGTTCTTGTCTGTCCTTTACAATAGTTGGTAATCAGATTGAACTGTGTGGCCTCATGTAACTTGAGAACTTTTGCAAGCAGGTCATTCAGTTAGTGAGTTGAATTTATGAATGAATCAGTCCTGGTTTATGAACAAATTATTTTGAGTTTCAAAAGAGCAATAACAACATACAGTTTGGATGATGTTATTCATTTAAATCTACTAAAATCAAGTGTGCCAGGCTGCTTTGTTTTGCATAGCAAATCTAGTCATGCAGTTTGTACACACCACATGGCAACATCTACATGCCATAAAAACAGTGCTTTTACCAGAACACTATGATTCACTAATTAAAATACAAAACCTTTGAATGATTTATGGGCACAAGCAAGGTTTGATGCACATTTATGTTCCTTACACAGGTTACACAAATATTTTTATATATTATATTCAGAAGTTTACATTTTTAATGTTTTTGAAAAAGTCTATTAATATTCAAAATAACTATTCAAAAATATGAAGCGGTCTTCACATTCACCAAACCATATGTACAGGCATGAGGTATATATATATATATATATATATATATATATATATATATATATATATACAGTAGTCAACATTTGAAGTGGATCAAAAAAGTTCATCAAAGTTGTCCTAAGACAAGAACGGGTATTGTTCAAAATTCATGTATAACTTTGATGAAAGGTTTTGATCCACTTCAAATGTTGACTACTAATATATATATATATAATTTATAGTTTATTCCTATGATGAATTTTCAGCAGGTATTACTCCACTTACATGACCCTTCAGAAATCTCAGAAATCATTTTAATATGCTGATTTGCTGCTCAAGAAACATTTCTTATTATTATTATTACATTAAAAACAGTCGTGCTGCTTTATATTTTTTGGAAACCATAATACATTTTTTGCAGTATTCTTCAATAAAAAGAAAGTTCAGCAATTATTTGAAATAGAATTTAATATTGGACATCAGTATCATAATTTATTTTCTACAGATTCATAAAGTCAACCTGATCTCAAGACCAAAATGTACCTGTAGGAACTTTTTCACAAGACGCGAAATATGTACCGCCATGTACGTTTCGTGACATATTCGATGTGAAATGTCCACTGAGTGGCGCTAAAAGAGTGTCCGTTTTATTCCTTGGAACAGATGAACGTACATAAGACATGTTTTATGTGATGCTGGTTTTGTAGGTGTCACCGCAGGCATAAGTCTAATGCTTCGTGACGTTTTAAAATAACGTACCATCTGCACTACACCTAAATCTACCCCATAGTATGAACAAAAGCGAATGTGACATAACAACGCAATCGCAAGCTTGCTGTTTTAACTTCTTTTTTGCTCTCTCATCTTTCAGCTCTTTCATCGTGAGTCATGTTTTACATAGGATTCATACCCAAGGATTCTGTATCCTAAGTCCGATTCCATGCCGGCTGAGTTACCGAACAAGCTTGTTACGTCCGGAAAGCAAAACATATGGAGCTGTAATCATAACTATGTACAAAAATGATTACAAGTGCTCTGTTTTAACGCCTCTAGTGTTCATTTCTGTTGAAAACTGCAGTGATATGTACTTATTGGTACGTATTTCGCGTCTTGTGAAAAAGTTCCCACAGGTATGTTTTCATCATGAGATCAGGTAGCATAAAAGCAATATGCCACTGGAGATCACTGATTTGATCGTTACATTGATTTCACCATGTTAATGGGAGTCTTAGGACACAAAGCAAGAGAACACTCAATAATGGTGGCAAAATAAATGTAACTACAGTCCTCTTGGGAAATAGTAAACTGTCCCTTTTTTCATCAGTCAAGTTACTCTAATCAACATGTAAAAAGCTGCCAGAGCATTATACTTACTCTATGCAGATGCCAACATAAGCAAGCGATCTTCACATTCACCAAGCCATATGTACAGGCATGCGGTAAGAAAAGAGGAACAGAGGTTATGAGATGTTAAAGGCCACAGAGTGAAGAAAAGCAAGAAGTCAGATTGAAAGAGCAGAGCAGATAACTGTAACACTTTGGCATAAGCTGAAGCTTTACACATTTTGTTGCACGTGTACATCAAAAATGAGGTAATAAGACTCGAAGCAGGGGAAGGACTGAGCAAGTGACAAGAGTGCTGACCAGAGAGGCGTTCTGGGGGCTTCAAGCCAGCACGGACTAGGCGGAGGTGGTAGGAGGAACGGTGTAGGTGGTGGGCCAGAGCTGGGTGAGCAGAGAGCCCAGCTAACAACTTTACCACCTGATGCTCATCTGAGAGCGCTACAGGAGAGAGAGAATGATGAGGACAGAAAGGACTGAATGGATGCAAGAGGTAAAGGTTAGCAACAGAGAAAGATAACAAATGTCCAGGGACAGGAATTCTGGGAAAAGATGTAAGGGAAAGAGTAAAGACAGTTTTTAAAGTACTATTAATTTCTTATTTGTAATTTTAAAGAAAAAATAATTAACCAAAAAAGTTATATTGTAAATTTTAAAAAGTCTAGGCACATCAATTCTGGGAAGGTAGAGGAGAAGAAAGGTAAGTAAATAGTAGTAAGGAGTAATTTTTAAAAGCATTAGAAATAAATAAATAAATAAATACTGGGGGAAAAATACAGGAATTCTGGGAAGACAGCTGAAAGGCTGGAAGGAGAAGAGTAATGCTAGTTTTTAGTGCTATTAATTTCTCATTTGTATTTTTCATGAAAGAATAAATAAATAAATAAATAAGGTTATACTACAATTAAAAAAGGCAATAGTAGTAAGGAGTAGAAGAGTAATTTTTAAAAGCATTATTAATTTCTCATAAATAAATAAATAAATTAGTGGGGGAAAAAAACAGGAATTCTGGAAAGACAGCTGAAAAAAATGGAAGGGGAAGAGTAATGTTAGTTTTTAGTATTATTAATTTCTCATTTGTATTTTTTTAAATGAATGAATGAATGAATGAATGAATGAAATTTTTAAGCAATTTTTAAAAGCATTATTAATTTCTCATAAGAAAGAAAGAAAGAAAGAGAAAGAAGGAAGGAAGGAAGGAAGGAAGGAATGAAGGAAGGAAAGAAAGAAAGAAAGAAAGAAAGAAAGAAAGAAAGAAAGAAAGAAAGAAAGAAAGAAAGAAAGAAAGAGAAATCAATCAATCAATCAATCAATCAATCAATCAATCCTGGGGGGGAAAAATACAAGAATTCTGGGAAGACAGATGAAAAGATGCAAGGGAAACATAAATGTTAGTCTTTAGTACTATTAATTTCTCATTTGTATTTTTTATGAAAGAATAAATACATAAATAAATAAATAAATAAATAAATATGTATGTAATAATTAAATAAGGTTATACTACAATAATAAAAATGTCGAGGCACAGGAATTCTGGGAGGGCAGAAGAAAGTAAGTAAGGAGTAGAGTTAGGTTTTAAAAATAATTTTATTTTTCATGTGTATTTTTTTTTTTTAAAGCAAAAAGTTAAATAAAAAATAAAGTCTAGGCAAAGGATTTCTGGGAAAACAGAGGAAAAGACAGAAAAGAAAGAGTAATGTTAGTTTTTAAAAGGTATTTTTTTAAAGAAAGAAAGAAAGAAATAATGAAGTTATACTGTAATAAATACTGTAAAGTAGAGGAGAAGAAAGGTAGGAAGGAAGAAAAGGTAAGGAGTAGTGTTAATTTTTTAAAAGTATTACTAATTAATTTGTAATAAATAAGTACAAATATACTTTTATTTAATATTGCTGCTATTTAAAAAACAGGAATTAAAGTACTATTTATTTCTAATTTGTGACAATTTTATGAATAAAAATGTTTAAATTTAATAAAATCAAACTATGTCACTATTGTTTTGTTTGTTAATTATACAGTTAATTATTGAGGATGGGGAGTCAGATTCATAAGCAGAATAATTCAAATCCACTGAGCAGCAGGAGGAAAACACTGAGTAACAGGAGGAAGAGGAGAGAGAGTAGGAGGACAGGAGGGAGAGGGATGAGGTAAGCAAAGATGTGGCAGAGATGGAGGTGGGATGGTGTGGGCCGTAGGGAAGCGAAGGCTTCGGGGATTCGGGAGGGAACTAAACACTGCAGGTTGAGGGGGAACAAAGGGATGACAGAGATGGAGGAGGAGGAGGAAGGAGAGGCCACTGCAGCACACAGCAATGAGGATCCACTGCCTCAACCCCTGCTGAGATGTTTTGCCAGTGACTCAGCAACATACAATTAATGAGCTGAAATTAATGTTTTTTTATTTTGTCAGGACCTACAACTATTTTCAGAGGCAACCAGAGTGCAATTAGAGTCCCTGTAAAAAGCAAACTCTCCGAACAGAACCTAAAGACTGAGCAAAGCTCTTTGCATTATCAGCAAACGTTCAGATTATACTATTTGTATTTGAATGAAACATTTGAATAGATTAGGTTTCACAGTGCATGCAAACACTCCTGAAGTTTCATAACATAGTGAGTCATTCATACAAAATCAGCTGTAACAAGCAGTCATAATCTAGCACTGAAGCAATATTTTCATCCGCTTGTTATATGCATCTAATTTTTAAAGAGCATACATATAATACACAGTATTAACTAACCAATATACTGTAGGTATATCTGTTTTAGACTGAAAAAGCAGCCTAAATAAAAGACAACAATTAAAATTCATCATATAAATAATAATTTGTAATTAAAAACAGCTGTTTTTAGTAATTAAATAATTACAAAATTAATAATTAATAAAATAATGCAAAATTCCTTTGATGTCAAATTGCAATAATTGATAAATATACAAACAGAAATTACATAAATTACAAAATTAATAATTAAAATAACTGACATTAATCATGTTAAAGGCTATGGACGTCAAATTACAATAATTAATAATAATATAAAGTAATAATAAATCAATTTAAACACATAGGTAGCTAAAGGGTCAGAAGCTCCCAATGAAGATGATTTTACTTTATTTTTCATAAAATAGCAGTTGCATCTGTTTTCTGTGTTTAATAACTTGATTTTAATGACTTGATTAACTTGGTCTGTACGCTATGTTTTTTTCCCTCATGATCTGCAGCTTAAATGGGTTGGCCCAACATTTTTCTCACTTTAAATCGGATTTAGAAATTGGATAGAAATGGTTTTTCAACAGTAGGTCAACAAGTTCAACTGCATCATCCATTCGAGCCTGCAATTCTACTATAAATTATCACAATATAAAAAAACCTGGTCCTGATGCACTGCTAACGCCATTTCAGTGGGAAAAGAGGATTTTTTAATTTTGTTTTTTGTGATGACAGCATGTAAATCTTCCTCGGTCTTGACAAATATGCTTAATGGCTGGAAAGATGACTGACACATGTTGATGTGAAACACATGGTTAGCCTGTCTGAAGGGTTTTTAGAGTCGTGGCAAAAATGAGTTTCCCTCAAGCAGTGTTCAACTGTCAAATGAAATAAGCAGAGTTTGATCATTTCAACTCTTCCCTGTGATGTACTGTGTGGAGAAAAACACTTCTGAACTAGATTCCCTACAGAGACGCCCACATTCGAAAAGGCCTTGTGCTACACATTTGCATCATTTTATAAGGATTCAGTTCCTCAGAAAAAGATGAGGAAACTTATAAATGTGAATTTAAATGATCATCTTAAACATCTCTCAAAAGTCTCAAATTGTAAACTTGCTAAATTCTATTTGAAGCTTTGACACAAATTTCAGCTTCTACTTATGTAGAAGATGTATAGAATAAGAAAGAATCGACAAGATCATGCAAATATAATGCCCTGCATACATAAATAAATTTGTTAAAATAAAAAACCACATCATTCTCATCAATTTCATTTCAATCAAGATAATGATTCAAGTAAAAACAGATGTTAACCCTCATCTCATTAGCATCTATGATCATCATGCGAAGTGAAGTGTGTCCATCATCCCCACTGGCAAAAGCTCCTTAATAAATTACAATAACTATATTTAAACACTGCAAAAAATCTTTTTTTTTTTAATCAGTGTTATTTTTTGTGTTTTCCAGTTAAAATTGAGACATACTGAGACAAACAAAACACATTTACTTGAGAAGCAAAACTGCATATGATATTAAAAGACGTTTTTCCGAAAATATAATTTTAAGCACTAATTAAAACAACTGCAGTGTTATTTTAGTATCATTGAGATGCTATTATAGTTTTTATTAATAATTTGAATCAGTTTTTTGTTTTTATATTTTCCATTTTCATTTTAATTTCAGTTAGTTTTAATAATTTTGTTGTTTGTTTGTTGTTTATAGTCTATTTTTTTATTATTATTAGTTATTTACTTTAGTACATCAAACTAAAATAAATTAAAATGAAAAATGTTGCCATGGTTGAAATAAATGCTTTTTATGGTTTTAATTCTAGCAATAACCCTGGTAACTGTTAAAATCTTTTATTTTAAATCTTTTTTTAATCAGTATTTTTTGGAGTTTTCCAGTTAAAATATAGAAATATCCCAAAAACAATACACATTTACTTGAGAAGCAAAACTGCATATGATATTAAAAGATCATTTTGTTGTTGTTTTTTTTTTTTTTTTTTTTTTATACATAATTGCCATGGATGAAATAAAAAGTTTTTTTTTTTTTATGGTTTTAATTGTAGTAATAACCCTGGTAACTATATTTAAACACTGCAAAAAAACTTTTTTTTTTCTTTTTAATCAGTATTTTTGGTGTTTTCCAGTTAACATCATGAAAACAATACACATTTACTTGAGAAGCAAAACTGCATATGATATTAAAAAATGTTTTCAGAAAATGTAATTTTTAAGCATTAATTAAAACAACTGCCGTGTAATTTTAGCATTACTGAGATGCTATTATAGTTTTTATTTACATTTAGAATCAGTTTTTATTTTTATATTTTCCATTTTCATTTTAATTTCAGTTAAAGTTTTACAAATTTAGTTGTTTTTTTTGTTGCCATTTTAGTAGTTTTTGTTTATATATATATTTTTCATATTTTATTCTGTGTAGTCTATTTAATTTTTTATTATTATTTACTTATTTTAGTACATCAAACTAAAATAAATTGAAATGAAAAATGTTGCCATGGCTGAAATAAAAAGTTTTTTTATGGTTTTAATTCTAGTAATAACCCTGGAAAGAAACAAAAAAAAAAAAAAAGAAAAAGAAATAAAAATTCACTGAAAAGTATTAATATCATACAGTTTTTCTCCTCAAATATCATATATATATATATATATATATATATATATATATATATATATATATATATATATATATATATATATATATATATATATACACACACACATACACACAGGGGTGCACATAAGTGGTCCGCAGGTCCGCATGCGTGACCAAAATTAAAAATGCGCTGTGTAAATATGTTCTGACAGCGCATTTGCGTACCGACATGGATAACAGCTGTTAATGCACAATTACCATTTTAGATCGATAAACTGTACTGTAAAGATTTCTACTCAGACTGAAAGCATAATCTAGGCTAGCCGCTGCCGTTTTCAAAACAAAACTGTGATTTTACTTTAGAAAATGATGAAAATTCAAATTAAAATAATAATAATAATAATAATAAAACTATTAGCATTTTATTTTTAAGTTTACTATAAATAAAAAAATAAAATAAAATAGTATTAACAGTTGATTATTTGTTTATTATTTTATTAAAAAAAAAAACTAAATAAAGTGCAATAATATTATCATCACTATTATTAATTTATTTTTTTATAGTTATATTTTATAGGTCACACTACATGCTGTGGCCCGTGTGAGGACCAAAACAAATCTCCAGGCTGAAAAATATATTTATTTATTATTTAATATTGATAAAGACTATAATTTTTTTTGTGTGTGTTTTTTTTTTCTACTTTGACGGATTTAAAGTAATGCATATGCCATGTGATCATTAAAGCAGTAATGGTGGTGGAAGGGTTAACCATTTCTAAATCAAGTGGATCAACATAAAATGTGTTCACACCTTTTTCCACACAAACAGCAATATATCAAAGAGATATATCTGGTACACAACCCATGCATCTAGCCAATCAAAAGGAGAAATTAATTAAGATGGGTGTGTCTTGTGAATCAAAATGAAAAAGGTGAAGAAAGGCCTCCCCGATTTATAAAATGAATTAAACAAAAATCACAAATGGTGCTAAATTACGAAGACTAGCAGCAGCAGAGGGCATGCAGGAGAGTGTCAACAAAAAAAAACACGGACTCAAAAACTCCAAACATACCATTAGTCGGATGCCCGGCATACGACACAGAAAATCTCTTTACTGCCGGCATAGAGAGCAGCTCTGAGGAGATAAAAGAGGCATTCGGCATTACTCGTGTCACTGCGCCCCTCATGAGCTTTCGCTTTTACTCAAAACCACCAGCATTTTTAATCCTCCCACCATCATGCAATCTTTCTGTCCCTCGTAAAACCATCTATAACAAGCAGGTAAAAGTAAGAGTGTGGCCAGATGTTGCCCTTGAATGTGGAGATTGAGAAACACAAAAACAACAGATGTCACGGCAAACTACCCAGCATTCTCTGTGCTACAGCGTCTTTTTGGATGCAGCATGACATGGCATTATTTTGGGTGCTATTTCAAATGTCTTACACAAGGTAATCCTCTATCTCAGAGCCACAGCAACACCCTGTGGACAAAACTGTTAATGCTGCTAAGAAAATGAGGGTGAACCTTGATTTCAATTAGTATTATTAATAATAATAAAAATAAATATAATAAAACTAGAATACTAATAATAATTACTTCTTTCAAATAATGTATTTGATACTGACGGGGACAAAGAAAATGCATGTGTGTCCACATATAAAATTAGAGTGCAATTTCCAATAAATGTTTTGAAAATAACCATAATATCAGAGCTATTCAGTGAGTCTTTAGAGATTGTGATAAAAACAGTAATTTGTGTTGCCATGGATATTATCCATCACAAACCCATTTTCAGAAGTGCCGTAGGACACTAAAATGTTTCCCTTTTACATAAAATAGCTTGCAAATTTGTGCAATTTAGCAAATTATGAAACAAATGTTTGTTTACATGCACATGCAGCATACAAATAAGCAGTTTGGAGGTAGCAAAGGTGGCAAACGATTAGTTATAACATTATTCGGTAACTGTGGAAACCTAATTTTCCTATCAGAGACACTGATCAACAGCTAGACGCAAATAGTTTAGGAACAGCTCCTGCTGTGTGTAATGGCTTGATATAGGATATGGAAGGATTATTGAATGCTAAACAACATTATTTGTTGCACTGAGTGAAGTAAAATGGGAATATCTGGAAGTTATTCAGAAGAATCGTTTGCTGGGATGTTTGTGATGATCTGAATCCTCAGGTCACTGAGGTTCATTATGAGCCTGAGTGTGTGTGTGTGTGTTTGGGACATACCGGTTTGAGAAAGATTCCTGAGCGAGGAGGGCTTTTTGCGGGGAACTCGTGCTAGGTCTCTCAGGTTGGGGAAGGAGGCGCTGAAGAGGCCCGCACACTGGGCGCCTGCGTGTGGGAGGGGAGGGAGACCGTGGGGTGGAGCGGGTGGGGAGGGGAAGGGGGCGATGGTTAGTAGTTGTTAGTTTTCACAAGTGAACTTGCAGCTCCTCATTTGTAGAAGTTAAAAGGATAGTTCATACAAAAATGAAATCATCTGTTCAAAAATATTTCTGAATTAAAATTAAAATCTTATATTTTTTAGGGCATAAAGTCAAAAATACCAAGTTAATACAACTGACAAAAAAGGAGGAATTTTTCGAAAAGAAAATGTAGTTTAGTGTAATCTTTAATATATATTTTTCAGAATATTATATTATAAAATATTGTTAAAATATAATAAATATTACTATAAGTAATTTTTATTTTATATTTATATTTTTTCTAATTTTTTATATTAATAAGTATAATATGTAAATAAATATTACGTTATTATATCAAATATTATATTATAACTGTTAAAATATTATAAATATTTGAAAACAAAAATTGCAAAAAGTCTAAATGCAAATGTAGGAAAAACATACATTTTAAATTATTATTAATTATTAAAATAATTAAATAACATTCTAAATTATAATATAATAATTCTAAATTAAAATATATTTTTTTATTAATTAATAATTCAGAATAGGTATAAAATATTTACCCTAAAATAATAACTACTAGGCTAACTTTGGAACGTTCTTGTTATTACTCGGTTAAATTCTTATTGAATTAAGTACTTGCTGTCAAACGATTAATAGCGCTTAAATCACATCCAAAATAAAAGTTTTTGTTTACATAATATATGTGTGTGTACTGTGTATATTTATTATGTACGTATATATAAACACACACACGCGCATGTATATATTTAACAAAAATGTTGTTTATATGTTAAATATATTTTTATTTAATATAAATTATATGAATGCAAATATACACATGTAAATATTTTCAAAATATATACTGTATGTGTGTGTATTTATATATATATAATAATAAATATACAGTACACACTTTGGATGTGATTAAGCATGATTAATCGTTTGACAGCACTAATGTAAACGTTTGTTGAAAATTCTGTAAGTTTTTCAGAACCATATTAAACCAAAACAAATGCAGATAACTTTTCACAAGCATTTTAAAATATATCTTTAAAAGATTTTGTCTTCTTGGACACTTTCATTTGTCACTGACCCATTTCTGACATTCATTTTTGGCTGAACTATTCCTTTAAGATCAATTCCAGGCATATAGAGAACTTTTTTTATATAGAAAACCCACTTAAACTGGTGGTCTTCAGCTGAGAACATAAATATATTGCCAGTGCAGTGGAGTGAAACACTGACAAATGTAATTTGAGGTCTGCGGCTCTAAAAGAACAAAAGCACATCTCTAACTTCAGCCGCTAGAGGGCAGTACTAAAAAACAGTACTTGTTTAAAAACTCGAAGGACATGCCAGATGCAACATGCACTTAGTTAAAAAATAATGATCTGCAAATCATGCTATCAAGGTTTAGTAAGGTGCAAACAATATTAGCCACAATCTCTAAACATTTTGCAACTCTAAGCCTACGAAACAATGTGCATTATCGCCTTGTAAATGTTCTTTGAAGACAGAAATAGTATAGACAAGAATAGCAGAGAAGGTCCTGCCAGCAGCCATATTTAGACCACTACTGGCAGCATGGGCACATTTCCGACGCACATGATTTAAATAAGTTTGAGCAAGGTCCTTCAACTGTCAATGGCGCTAAACAGAAACAAGCATGTTTAACGTTCAACCAGGACGGGTCACTTATGAGAAGTTGAGACGTTTTTCCAATGAGACCGATGACAGGAGAGATGTGCTACATGAAAACAACACAAGTGAAATGTAATTCCCACCTAGCCCGCTGGGTTTGATCTCAGGAGACTGACGTGAAGATGAAGGGAAGATACGATACGCCAGTCCTCGAGAAGTGTTGCTCTCTGAAAGAGCCTGCAAAGAGAGGAAAACAAAGTCATATGGACAAAAGCTTGTTATTCAGTTTTTAAATTAGACCAGGGGTTTTTCATTTTTTTGATGCCAAGAACCACCAAATACGATGACCCCTTTGAAGGACTATATATCATATATATATGTTTAAATATACATTACCATTCAAAGATTCAAACATGATCCTTCAGAAATCATTATAATATGCTGATTTGGTGCTGTAGAAACATTTCTTAATGCTAAAAACAGTTGTGCTGCTTAATATTTTTGTTGAAACCATGATACATTTTTCAGGATTTTTTTTTTTTTTTTTTAAGTAGAAAAGCAAAAATAATAGCTTTTATTTAAAACTGAATTTCTTGCTACATTATAATTGTCTTTACTGTCACTTTTGATCAATTTAAGGCATTCTTGCTCAAAAAAAAGTATTGATTTTAAAAAACATATATTACAGAGCTCAAACATTTGAAACCGTTATACTATGTGAAAAAATATTACTCTCCGTTATATGAGCAATATTTTTGTGATTAAATACAACATTGTAATTGTTTCCAAAATTAAATAATTGCATTTTATACTGTCGTTAAGGTAAATTGTTAAAATATCATCCAAAACATTTAATCAGTATCTTAATTTGGTAACACTTTACTTAAAGCCTTTATCTATAATGCATTATAAAGGGTTATTAAATGGTATAATGCATGATAATTATTCATAATGTGCACTATAATACATGATATCTTGTCGTAAATGATTATAACCGAATTTAAAATGCATAGTGTAACAATGAATTGATAAGTGTTATAATGTTTTAACTGTGGTTACAATTATTCATGAGATTGTACAATGCATTATAAGGTGCATTTCAAAGCATAATTAATACATTAAAACTACTTTTATAATGCATTATGCATAAAGGCTTTAAGTAATGTGTTACCCTTAGTTACACGTTATATTTTAATTTTCTTCTCAAATTTTCACAGAATGCCACCAGAAACTCATGGATTAGCCTATATAGGGCCAGATTTACTAAACAGGGCAAATTAGCGTTAGAGCACAATTCCATAAAAGCGCCAATGGGAGGGGAAAATTCTTTAGTAAATCCTGACAGTACTATTTTAACACCAAAAGACAGTATGCGCTGGCGCAAGCTGTTAGTAAATCTTGCACATAGTATTCAAAAAAATTATTTTGCCAGCTATCCAGTGCGTTGTGATTGGTCGAATACCTCAAGCGTGAGATAGAAATGTGACGCCCCTTACCGTATTGTGATGCCGTGTCCCGGCGCGACGACACAAAAACAATAAAACCCATTATAAACAAGGCATTTGTTGCATCCAGTGGGGACATAATTACTGATTATAATGACTTATACTGTCTTTTTACGTAAACATTACCATGTCTGCATTTGTGATCGGAGAAACGACAAACAACAAGCAGGCTACTCCCAGGTTCAGGAAATAGTCCTCTGTAAAATGTGCTGCACACACTCGAATATATTTGGGTTGAACTGTTCTGGAACAGTGTTGTAAATACAACTTAACCACTGATTTCTAGTTGTGTCCTCTTTTGGAAGCCCAAACAAAGTAGTTTCGCTTTCACAACGAAACACAGTGTCTCCATGACATGGTGCTGGCGGCAGCAACAATACTACAGCGAGAATAATAGTTCCGCCTTCTTTCATTGCGTATACATTTGGACGGTGTTTTGCAAATCTACCCACACCGTGATGTAGACATGTGGGGGCGTGTTTGAATGAGCCGTTTTAGGGTGGCGTTGTCGAGTCTTCACTTTTATAAAGAATATCTCTTTGGTTTTGAGACAACTTCAGGGATCTTATCTATGCACAAACAACTTGTAACACTCCAAAGATAAAGGAAAACTTGAAATCGCATCATATGACCCCTTTAAAGTAAATGTTTATGTCCGTTTTTTGATTATGGCAGCAGTTAATCAAATAAAGAAAATGAAAGCTTACTAGCAGAGCTCATATTACAGTACTGTACCTCCATAGATCCACCCTTTCGGCCTCGTATGAGTGGCGACTTCCTCTGAATGTTGATTGGCTCAATCAGTACGGCTCTGTCGGGCTCATCTTGGGAAAGGTCTTCAAGACTGCCTGGGTCTGTCTGCTTCTCGTGGTTCTGTTACATATGAAATGGGAGTGCTGGAAGAGATCCAGCATGCAATATTTCTTAGAAAAATGTACATAAAATCCAAGGTTCAGCAGAGCAACGTAGTCTGAAATAAATAAATAAATATATATATATATATATAATCCTTGGGGCAAGTGAAACACAGACCTCAGAAGAGGCGGGCCGGAAGCCAAAACCCATTGGTGCATTATCCTCATCCTTGCACCCCTTCACTCCTGGGCTAAAGTGCAACTCCACGTGAAAACGTTCCTCTGAGGAGGGGTCCTACAGATATAAATATCAGCATATAAAAGAAGCATAGAAATTGGGTACAAAAGGCTGATGCCACATCTCGTACCTTGTTATTGTCCTCATACAGCATAATAACAATCTGTGTCATATAGTTGAGTTCGGTTACGGCGCTGAGGTAGTCCATAGCCTGCTTCCACTGTTCATCTTTTTGCTCCTAAATAAACACAGATAAGATAAAACAAGTAGTAACCTGCATTAAACATGATGTGGGGCATCATGTGCATGTTTGATGTTTGTTTACTCACGTCTAACAGGCCTCCGTAGCGGAAGATGTTAAGCAAGGAGTGAACGTGGCTCTCGCTGGTGAAATACAGCCGGGTTCGAACGTGTCGACCCGGAGACATCACGCCCCGTGAATACCTGAACCACCAGGAAGAATGAAATACACAAACTTGATCACTCACAGGTTCTGAGTCTGCAGAGCTTGTACAACAGTATGAGGTTATATAATACGATAGCTGAAGTACACACTGCATGAGTTTGATGCTAAAGTGGGAACTTTTAAGTATGCAGTAAGCTGGACTAGCAAAGTCAATAGTTGACGACAAATTTAAAAGTCTATCAAGGCAGTACTATTAATCAACAACAAATAAAATATAAAATAGGATAAATATACAATATAAACAATATAATACATAAATAAACAATATATAATTATTACTTTAAATACATTTTTCAATGTTTGGAACATTTGTTTTTATTTGCTAAAGTTCGCTTTGGTATTTTACATACTATTGTCAACAAAAGTGTGTTAAAAATGTTAATTTCGTTGAAAAAAAATCTATATGGATTTTAGTGCAAGCTAAATGGACTACATTTTGACAAAGATTTTCATCAAAATACAATATGACTAAAACAAACAAAAAAAACTTTAAATATCAAACATTTCGAAAATAAACATTAAACAAGTTAATATTTACACATTTTTCAAAATGTTGAAAAAACTTTTGGTCTGGTTTGCTAAATTTTGGTTTGCTATTATTTGACACATCATCAACAAAAAAGTAAAAAAAATTAACATTCTGACAAAATTCTATGCTATTTTAGTGCAGAAGTAAAATTTAATACAATTAATAAATATTAACGTAGATTACATTTATAATTATTTAATAAATATGGCATGATGAACATTTTCATCAAAATACTATAATAATATCTATGATCCAGAGCAGGTTGACGAGTCATGCACCGGATGTTGTGACAGTCGGACATTGCAGTGTATCAGAGGTAAAAAATTATATAAATACTGTTCAGTTTCTTGCACAAACCGATCGTTTCGTGTCTTAGGACATCAATGTATCGTCACGAGCCGCAAGGTTTAATTTGGATTTGTGTGTGCATGTTTTTTTTCTCTCAAAGATTGTGTGCCCATCGAATTGCATTATAGGACTAATAAACTGCAACGGTTTGAGTTAAAAATCTTCGTTTGTGTTCTACTGAAGAAACAAAGTCACCTACAACTATGTAACTATGGCCAATAAATAAATATAGGTAAAAGTTAAGCGTAAGGGGTTGTGAGTAAAATAACCACAAAAAAGCATGCATGGATGCTGAAGTGGAATGTACTAAATGTATTTTAACACACTATGTACAGGATAGTACGCAAAATGTGATTTAGCCCTCACTCTGTGAAAGAGCGTTTCACCCCAGTACAGAGACTCACAGTGGATGCAGCTTGTTGACAGCCTCGTCCTCATGTGTTCTCTGAAGATCCAGCTGAATCTTCTTGACCAGAGGCAGGCAGTAGGCACTGGCGATATCCAGCTTCTCCGCTTTAGTGATTCCATACTCCTGAAAGAGAGTGTGTATGCAGGTAACGGCAAGATGAACGAGAATAAATGAACAAAATAAGCCATGTTTATCGATTCCTCTACCTGTGGGATGATGATGTCTGCAAGTGCTCTGGACAGACGGAAAAGCTCCAGCGTGTCCTCCAGACCCAGAGAAGAATTGTGTTGGGTGTCGTATTTCACACAGTCATAGATGTCCGGGATCTTACTGATGTCATAGCGGCCGTTTTTCATGCGGAAGTCATGCTCCAGTTTGGACCAGCGCTGCAGCATGAGCCCCAGAGTCTCACTGTGGTATAGCTGCAGATCTGTGAAAAAAAATAAAACATTTTATATATTATATATACTATTTATTTTATTTATTTATTTCCCCTTCTAATATTCACAACTACTGCAAGTAAGAAGCCAAAGAAGAGGGCAAACCTGCAGATTTGGGGTCTTCCAGCCTTTTACAGATCTGACAAGTAAGGCTTTTAATGAGGGTGTGAACTCGATCACAAATACTGACTGGATTGACAATTACCCCCATAGAGTTCACCAGAGATGGGCTGCCTGTTGGAGCCAACTTTAAGAGACAGGACAAATTCAAGGCCAGTTTAGTTAGACTGAGATTATGAGCCATTTTTAAAAAGCAGTTGCAACTTGCTTCACCTTGTTGTAGTCCTCCTCATTGAAGTCTTTGTTCTTCTGCATGATCTCATGTAATCGAGCTTTGACTCTCTGCTGGCAGTCAGTGAGAGAGTCGCTGTCGCTGTCCAGCAATCCATTCATGTTGGCACTCTTCACCATCTGAACCAGGATTGGAGTCAACTCTCCTTCCAGTGCTAACAGACCCTGAATACAACCACACATAAAATTTAATGGTAAATTAATGTGTGCAATAATCAGTGGGAGGCAAAAGAAAATCTCATTTAAACCTGGATATAATAATAAGATTTTGAAAAAAAAAATTTTGAAATGTATTATGCACCTAATAACACATCATTCACATACAATATTACTTTTTTTTGTAAAAAACACAGTGTTAAACTGTGAAAAAATTACAGTAAAGTAGACAAAAATCAAATTAAAAAACAAACATAAAAAAACAAAAATAAAACAAAGATTAAATAAAAAAATAAATAAATAAAACAAGCAGAACAGCACAATTTTGAGTGCCACTGTAAAACTATTGCAGTTTACATTGATTCCATCTAAAAGCATTATGTAATATCAACATACCCCTGTAGACAAAATCCAACAAACCTTTGCAAATGCCGCCGCAGTCATCTGCACACGACCCTCATCGGATGCGTAAATTTTGAGGTCATGGCGGTAAGTGCTGTGTAAACGGAGAAGGCCACAACCAGGGAAGCCAGCATAGTCGCCTGCAAAACCACAGAGAAACAGTCTTTGAAATAACAACAATTACAAGAACAGAGCTCCAGATGCATGTGCATATCCAGGAGCCAAGGGAACGAGCCTGAGGATACACACACATTCATATTACATAACCACTGTTTACAAACCTACATACAACGTGCTGTACAACCAACTAGCTGAAGATCTTCTCCACAGAATAAAAAAATCCATGCATTTCAATGCATCCACACTGTTGAAAGCTTCTGGCAATATGGGTTTAGGTGCTTCTCACATGATTGTTGCATTGCATTATATCAAGCGGCAAACATAACTCTGATTTAAGATTCCAGAATGTCCATTTGAGAGAACAGATGAGTCCCCTAAAACAAACAGCCATTCACACAGGATGTATTCTTGTGGTCCATCCATTCTTTTTGTCCATGTAAGCAAGTGTCAGATGGAGATATTTAACCATTACGCTGTAAGCATTATATTTTTAGGACAGTAAATTTTTAACAATTTTGAGATGTACAATGTGCTTCATCAAGCTGGTTTTGAATGCAAGAACCTGTCCTGTGTATATACAGCCTTAATGGAAGCCCATTGCCACCACATAAGAAAAAAAAGTCATAATTAAGACATAAAAAGTCAACATTTTATGCAATAATAATAATTTATGTAATAATTATGACCAAGTGAGACTTAGGCTGCATTTACATTGCAGGTCTTGATGACCAATTCCGATTTTGTGACTATATCCGATTTTCTGGACGACGTGCTTACATTTCTTTTAAAAGTGACCCGTACGTATCCGATGTGTGCATTTTACACTGCACTTGGTGAAACAAACCAAAAATTGCATATATGACATCACAAATCAATTTCAATAGTACAATACATTGAGTTTAATTTAGTGACATGGAATTCATATAGAAACGTTTTTAATGCAATAGTTACATTCGTGCCTCAAAATAATTATACAGATTTTTCAGGACAATAATTATACACAGCTCCGCCGAAAGCTTGCGAGTTGGAAAAAATACTCAGCATGTCTGGGTTTTTTTTACTCATTGAAACCAAATGCGTTCATCAGTGATTGTATATCAAGGGCAGGGACATGTTTGTGTGCATTTTATTTTGTGGTTTCAGTGGAATGAATGGGGAGAGTCTCCACAACGGGACTGAAGCACTCATTTGTGCATGAACCGCCGTCACTGACAACAGCAGCAACGAGAACTCAGCGTGATTTCAAAATCAACACATTTCAACGTCAGATCGCCTTTTATTTAACACAAACGAATGAAATTAATACTCTGCTACTCAACTAGAGATGTTTCATTCATTACAGGTATGTCTGTTCCGCGAAATGTTTTAAAAAAACCTCACTTTTTAATGATGTAGGAGTCGCATTTACAGGGGAATATCGATTTATCCGCTTACACGGCAGGCGCAAATGCACGTATCCGATTCATATCTGATTTATTTCCACATATGAATGAGGCCTGAAACCGATCGGAGAATATCGGAATCCATGTGATTTTTACCTGCTTTTGCAGTCATGGGCCATATCCGATCTGTGCCACATGGAAGGAGAAAAATCGGAATTGGGTGACTTGAACCATGCAGTGTAAATGCGGCCAAAAAGTCATATTTATGAGATGAAAATTTGACACAGATTATCTCAAACTTTAAATTTTTATATCTTAATTTTAATTTTCGTCTCATAATTTTGACTTTGCCATGATTATGGTTTACAGTAGTATGTCATAATTTTGACTTTGCATTCCATAAATATGACTTTTTATGTCCAAAGCATGTTTTTTTATGTGGTGTTAACAGGCTTCCATTAAAAAAAAAAAAAAAAAAAAAAAAAGTTTAAACCAACTGAAAATTCTGGTTGACACTCTCTTATTCCACCTATTTAGACAAGATATTGGACTGACACGTAAAGCAACCAATCATTTTTTACATGACGTTTAGGGCCAGATTTACTAAACAGCGCAAATTAGCGTTAGAGCACAATTCCATAAAAGCGCAGATGGGAGGGGGAAGTTCTGAATGCGATTTACTGACAATGCGCACATTAAACAACACATTTCCATAATGACCAGCGCAATCTACCAAGAGCAGCGCAAATTAGTGCCTGCTTGAAGACATGCTTTTTTTAGCGTTAATGACGCAAATAGCAGTAATTTGACGAGCGCAAACATTAGTAAATCGCATTGTGCGATTCATTTTAATACTCTCCTCTCATAAATTTTGTGTCTGACTTCTAAAAATGCATATTCTATAAGGTCAGGTGCAAAAATAACTGTGTCCACACCTTTTTAGCGCTAATTCTTCACTGCGCGTAAATCCTGACAGTACTATTTTAACGCCAAAAGACGGTTTGCGCTGGCGCAAGCTGTTAGTAAATCTAGCCCTTAGAAGGTAAACCTGAAATTGATGCTAACATAGTAATAGATGTCACAGATTGTTGAAATAATGACACAGTAGTCTAAGAAAAATTCACCAAAAGTTACGTGTGTCACCAAATGAAGTTGTAGAAAAAAATGTGTAGACTTTACCATTTTCAAAATTTCTATGCTGACAAAAAAAAAACTTCCTAAAATAAACCTGCTAAATTTACTTGCTACTAGGGAAACTAGCTCTCAAAATAAACTATGATATTTTATCTCAGTATGTCAAGTATGACCAATGTCCATATCATGGAATCTTCCACACAATCCGTGACAAAAGCGAAGTATGGAATGTTCCTGTGGCATCCTTCTGAATGGATTAGTTGAATGAGATGGGTGTTAAGGAATTAAAATGATGAATGGAGCAGACCCATTAACCCAATATCAAACCCACAAACAAACCCAAAATCTCTTCTTACCACAGTCAATAGGGGACTCACATCCAAGGGACCCGCAGCTGTCTAGTTAACAATTCAGGGTAAAAGAACACCACATTAACCAGCATTGCAAGATGCTGCTGACTCAGTACGATGAGAGAAAATGATTTGGTCTTTGTAAGTCTGTGAACTCTGACATTTAATGAGTAACACTCAGTTAGTTGCAGCGTGCAAATATGGATTCAAATTTGAAGTCCAGGGGGAAGTGATGGAACTACACAGGAAAGAATCCACAGCATGACTAAGAAGTTTTTGTGCTGGCGTACTGAAAGTTAAAGGTGTTACTTGAGGTAAAGAAAGTATTCATTCCTCCCCGAGTCCTGCCCATACATGCTTTTGTACACCAAGCCCACTGAACAAGTAGGTGGAACAGGTTTCCTGCCCAAAGCTATGAGCTTTGAAAAACTGCATCATTGCCCCACTACCTAAAAACAGACACAATATCTTGTCAAAGCATCCAATTTATCAAGATCTCATGCAAAGGGAGCAAAACAACTGTTCCTGCAAACAACTTAGGCTGGATTCACGAAAATATTCTTGAGACAAAAATTAAAGGAAGAGCAAGCATGCTTGGTTGGAATTCTTAAAATATTATAATTTTTATAACATTAATATCTCAATATATCTTCAATATTTAATACTATTTGTGTAAGTTTAAGTACACACACATATTTTTGGGATTTAAATCTGAGGCTATTCTAGCTGTAAGAGGATATTTTAATAAATATTTTAAATATATTTATATATTAAAACATACAGGAGTCCCAAAAAGTATATGGACACTTTAGTCATATTTAAAAATGTCTGAATGTCAATTGCATTAGATACAATATATCAAATCAAGCAGCTTTCTATGGAAGCCCATTTCTGCCACTGAATGAAAAATAAAAAAAGATAATTGCAAGTTTTTATCTCACAATTCTGACGTTTTTCTCGCAATTATATAAAACAAACTCACAATTCTGATTTTTTTTTGAGAATTGTGATATAAACTCACAATTGCGTGTTATAGTCAGAATTGTGAGATATGAACTTGCAATTCTGACTTTTTTTCTCAGAACTGCATGATATAAACTCAGAATTGTGAGTTATAAAGTCAGAATAGTGAGTGCAAGTTTGTATCATGCAATTCTGACTTTTTTTCTCGCAATTATGAGTTTATATCTTACAATTCTGTCTTTTTTCTTGCAATTCTGTCCTTTTTCTCAGAATTGTGAGATAAATTCGCAATTGCGAGTTATAAAGTCCAATTCTGAGGAAAAAGACTGATTATGTTTTCAGAATTGCGAGTTTATATCTCACAATTCTGACTTAACTCGCAATTATGTGTTTACATAAGAAAAAAAGTCAAATGTGAGTTTATATCTCGCAATTTTGACTATTTCTCAGAATTGCAAGTTTATATCTCGCAATTAATTTTTCTCACAATTGTGAGTTGATGAACTGCGAGTTCATATCATGCAATTCTGAGAAAAAAAAAAATCAGAACTACGAGTTTATATCAAGACGTAAACTTGGAATTGCAAAAAAAAGTCAGAATTGTGAGATAAAAAGTCACAATTACCTATTTTATTCAGGGGCAGAAACAGGCTTTCATTGTTTTCTTACTGTTAAGTGTTAAAATTATTTTCAAAATACTTTTTAGGGTCACTGTATTTTTATTCAGTTTATTAGGACAGCTTTCTGGCTGTTGAAAGTGCAGAGTTATACCTTGTCCTCCAGGGTACATGCAACGAAAGGCTCGTCCAAGCTCCTCAGCCTGAACTCTACCCGCTGGCGTCAGCTCACCACCCCATTTCAGCACCAGAAGTAGAGATGGACCCTCCTTCAGAGCGTCTGCCGCAGACAAAGAGATGTCAAAAGTGATGCAACAGCTATTTTGAGTCAATATATATACATACATAAATACTGTACACATACCTTCCTCCTCACTGGATGCTTTGGGCTGCCCATTTGGTAGGTAGGTCAGCTGCACCTTCCTGTTGATCCCTGAGAAATGGCCATACCTGAAAGACAATACACGGGTCGGGGGAAATAAACATACCACCCCCTCTTAATGAGCATTCTCCCACTGAGCAACACAGACAGCACACATCGGACATAGCACTGGGCTCAAACCACTAGCAGGTTCTCTGTGGCCTCCATGTTTCTGGAAACATGTATCTGAGTGACCTTCTCAAGCTGGCAGGGGTTAATCTGTGCCATACCAGGACTATCTCTACAGAAATAACAGGCTTTGGGAGGAATAAAATGTGGCATCTGCAAGTGTCACGTTTTTAGGTTACACAATACAGCAGAGAGTGGGGAATTCTGGAGGGTTGATCTCTATAATTTATTGAAAAAATATCTTCCATATAAAGCATATGTGCAAAAGTTTGAGGTCAGTAAGACATTTTTTAAGAAATGAATGCTTTTATTTAGAAAGGATGCATTAAATTGATCAAAAGTGACAGTAAAGACATTTGAAAGACCTATGAAAATTAAGCTTTGGCATCACAAAAATAAACTGCTTTTTAAATATATATTTAAATAGAAAACAGATATTTTAAATTGTAATAATATATCACAATATTACTGTTTTTTACTATATTTTGATCAAACATAATCAACCTTGGTGAGCACAAGAGACTTCTTTCAAAATAATTAATTAATCTTACCAACCTCAAACTATTGAATGGTAGTGTAAATATTCAGGGAGCAATAAATAATCAGAAATTGATGCAAAAAACAACTTTGACATGACTCCTTTTCAGTACAACCTTGAAGTTTTTAGGTTTAGACAAAGAATGTACAACATATCAGTACCATATGTAACCCTGAATCACAAAACCAGTCATAAGTAGCACAGGTATATTTGTAGCAATAGCCAAAAATATACTGTATGGGTCAAAATTATGGATTTTTCTTTTATGCCAAAAATCATTAGGATATTAAGTAAAGATCATGTTCCATGAAGATATTTTGTAAATTTCCTACTGTAAATATATATCAAAATTTCATTTTTGATTAGTAATATGCATTAAGAACTTCATTTGGACAACTTTAAAGGCGATTTTCTCAATATTTAGATTTTTTTGCTCCCTCAGATTCCAGATTTTCAAATAGTTGTATCTCGACCAAATATTGTCCTATCCTAACACACCATACATCAATGGAAAGCTTATTTATCAGCTTTCAGATGATGTATAAATCTCAATTTCACAAAATTGACCCTTATGACTGGTTTTGTGGTCCAGGGTCACATTTCAGTTGTCAGCCGATATCAGAGAATTTTTTATTTATTTATTGGTATATCTTAATATTGTATATATTGGCCATTATTGATATTGTTTAATAATAAAAATTAAAAACTATAATAGTAATATTTATTTATAAATAATAATTATAATCATTTATATTAATGGCTTATAAATAATTTTTAAAGTACATTTTTATTTTTTACAAAATAGAATTTTAATATTGGCCAATTACCGGTTATCAGCCATAACATCGTGGAATAAAGGAATAAAACGTAGCATCTGCAACTGTCATGTTTTTACACTATACAGTAGAGTGGGAAAGTTGAGAGTAGGTCTCTACAATTTATTCCACAATATTATGGCTAATAACTGATAATTGGCTAATATCAAAATTCTATTGTGTAAAAAAAATATAATTTTTTTTTTTTACACAAAATAGAATTTTAATACTGGCCAATTATCGGTTGTATCAGCTATAATCAGCCATTGGTTGTATCAGCCATAATATCAAAATAATTATCGGCTCATTAATATCGGCCAGAATTGTAATGCCATTCGTAGATTAGAATATTCCTAATTTAATACAACTTGGTCTAAACCTGGTCTAAAGTTTCTGTTCTCACTGGCCAGAAACTGACTCTGGAGTGAATTTGCTCTGCTGCATTATATTTAATCATCCCAAAGCAAAGCACTTCCCCAAGCACCTGTTTCCTAGTTATTCCATGACCCCGAACAACTGATAATGTGTTGATTAGGTGCCTCATTTGAGCTCGGTGAGAGGAGTCTGGAGGAAGTGAGGGATCGTGAGAGATTAGAAACACTATCAAAATGGCATGCAGTTGCCACACAGAATTGCAAAAGGGATTCAACTCCAAGGTACAGTCAATTTTGGAGCCCTCATTAAAGTGTCAGTAATTTGGACAAGATCTCGGGTTAATGAGGGTTATGATCCACTTTGCCTGCTTTCTAAAGAGACAGGGGATATGAGGGTGTGCACTGATTATCATTCAGGCTGGATTCCCTTTGGAGAGAAAGGCCAGGACACAAAGAGGGACACAGAGAAAGGAGAAGAGAGAGAAAAGGAAAGAAGTTTAGAAACTCATCCACGAGGGCATCTAAGGAAGCAAATGAGTCAAGGTCACACTAAAGTCAGTTACATGCATTCAGATGTTCATGAAATATCAGGTTACTCCTGAAATGAGTATCTATGATGCTTAAGACTAGAAGATATGAAAGTAATGTGAGTTTTGGCTATGTGTGTGTCATGTTAACAACAAAATCAAGGCTGATTAGGCTTGCACTGATTCCCAAGAAGATTCGCAAACTTTACAAATTGATTTTTCTTTGTGATTTTGTCTTCTAAAGACACTAAATCTCCCACCTAAACTAGGACAACTAGGGAGACGCAAAATATCGGTACCACAACTTTAACCAGCCGATATTAGAGATGTTTTTTTTATTTATCGGTAGCGATCGATTTTGGATATTTAATTGTACATGCTCATTTCCACTATTTTAAAATTTTGGCCTTTGGACAAATAAAGGTAATCTATAAAAAAAACACTAATAATTAAAAAAAAACACTTACATGTAAATCAGCAAATCTCAAAATGAATATCCATTCATATTGTACATTATAATGTGGTAATCCATTCTGTTTAATCTAATTAAATTTCAAAACAGTACAGAATTTTAATATCTGCCATTTATCAGGTATTGACCATAAAATTAACATAAAATGTTTAGCTTACTTAGCAACCATTAACAGTGATGTTACATTTGAGAATACAACAAAATATATTTTTATGTACTTTATAAATTTATTTATTTAAAAATATTTTATAATATTATTTTTTTAATTTTAAAAGTAATAATTAATTTAATTCCAGTTATTCCATTTTGGCTAAACTGATAAAACTATGTGTAGAAAATATGCACGCTTTTGTGCACATTCCGTGAGGGATTCCTACTAATATCTATAGCGAAGCTAATCAAAAATACAATATATGTCTGGAAATTATTATAATTATTATAGACCTTGTGCCTGTAGTTGTGAAAAGAGAAGTGAAAATTTTAAGGACGCAAAGAGTAGACAGAAGGAATCAAACATGTTTTAGAAATGATTGAGATGAGATGATGGTGTGTGTACAGTAGCTTTCCATAAATTGATAGGATTGGAAACGGAGGGTTACGTATCACAGCTATTGAACTTTTGAACAGTTTACTTACATCTCCAGAACCGTCTTCAATTGTTCTAGTTTGGATTTCTTCTCCTCAATCTCGCAATCATTATGTAGGACCAGTTCTGCCAATAGCTGACGAGCGATATCCAGCACTTCCTGTAAAACAAGTATTCATAATGATGTGCAATCACGACTGTACATTGTCACAGATAAGATCAAAAGCCCAAAGCCTAAATCAACTACCACGTTATTCATTTTCAGACAAAACCCAGCAGATGTACATGTGCATGACATGCCGATGAGTCTCAAGGCTGCAGAATTCCAGACATAACACATGTGTCTAAGGCCCGGTTTACACTAGTGTGTTTTTGTTTTAAAACGGCATTTTAGAATGTAAACGATCCTTGTCTACACTGGCGTTTCCGCTGCGTTTCAGAAACGATCTCCGTCTACACTTCAAAACCTAAAACGCATGTCAAGTGACCATTCATGCAGGTACAACCATAGATATGTATAGGCAGATTCCCTATTATTTAGATCACGGATGCGTCTATGTGCTTGGAGTGGTCGAATGAGGCTTCTACCTATACATATCTATGGGCACAACAATGAGCATGATGTTTACACGGTCATCAAAGATACGCAGAGCAAATGTGGGCAGCCACGCCATCGTTTTCAAAAGTCTCCGTTTTGGTCTGTTTACATTGAAATGCAACCCCGGAGTTTTCAAACTAAAACGGGATCTGCAGCATTTTCAAAAGTCTCCGTTTTCGAGGGTGGAAAACGCCGGAGTAGTGTAAATGATAGGTGTAACCGTAGCAAAAGTTACGCGCTTTAAAAAGAAAACACACTAGTGTAAATGGGGGCCTTAAAAAGACAGCTCAATCCTGCTTGACCTTTGACCCTGTGGCGCAAATTCCTGGCCTTATACAAAGTAAATCATTAGGCTGGAGGCAAGCCTGCTATGAAACTGAAATATTATGTAATTTCTTGCATCTACAGAACAAGCAGAACTTGTCATAAAACTAAATTAACCACATAGATCACTTGTTCTTCAAAACAGACCCACCTGAAGCTGTTTTGGTTTCTTTAGCTTGAGTTTTCCGGTCTTATAGCCACCATATTTCTCAAACAAATCAAAAAACCTGTGAGAAATGGACATAAACATTCAGTTCAATTCTGTCTAATGAATTTTGATCATTTAAGTTTTTAATTATTTAATTTAAATTACAAAATATAAGCACTCAGATTGAAAGTGATAACCATATTTAGCTGCAGTGTGAAAGCAGCCTATTAGAATTTATCACTTACAGGGCGTTTCTGACCTCCATCTTCATTTTCTGTTTGGGCGTACGGTCGCCATGGCGAATTACAGCAATAACACAACGGAGCTCCATCCTTCAGACAAGAGATGGCATGTTCAAAAGCAACAACACTCATACAGTAAGCATTGAATTCTACCTCACTGGTTTTAATAATCCAGAATCCACAATAAACAGTGAAGAGACAGCGAAATATATCCTTAGGACAAGAATGGTGCACTCACATGGTTCCTGAGGTAGTCGGGACGATAGGGATGTCCTCTGCTTCCATGGGGATCGACCAGGGAATGTGGAGCTGAGGAGCCAGCTCTCGCATCACCATGTTCCTGAAGGAAAACATCATATGTGAGCTAAAATATCTAGAAACTACCTTATAAGACAGGAATGGATACATATGTGCTGAATAACGGCACTATTGCCTTCTGCAGAGCTGCTTTGTAGTTGAACTGAGTTCACTTTATAACTAATGAACTTCATTCACCCTGTTAATGAACTAAACTGAACTGGATAATGACACTATTGTCTTTTTAGAGCAGCTTTACAGCTAAAAATTGTATTAGTTTCATAATTGAAGAACTTTGTAACATTAATACTATTATTTTATTGTTTATTACTTCTAAGCTGATTTAAAAGGACCTGTATCGTATAAAGCGCTATATAAATAAAAATTAAAAAAAATGCCGTTTTGCTGGTCTTAGCTCCCAGCCTGCCAAGTGTTCAGCTGGTTTTGCTTGGTTGTCAGCTGAAAAGTGCCCAAAACTACTCTAAAACTAGTCAACTGATCAGCCTTAACAGCCTGAGAGACCAGTAAACCAGTTTAGACTGGTTAACCAGCAAAACAGTTTAGACTGGTTAACAGATTAGACTTTTTTTTTTTTGGTAGGGATGCGTTTTAAATTCAAAGCTTAGTTCAGAGAGACACAAAACAAATAATAAAATTGAGTGTTAGCTTAATGAACATTTGTTGAATTTTAAAGAAATGGTAAAATTATTTGGCATTACACTGAAAAAAAAAAAAAACAGAGTGCCATTTTTCACTCAGAAATTCCAAGTAAATTTCACAAATAATTTCAAAGAAACAGCAAGTAACAAATTTAATCAAAAGTACAAAAACTCCAAAAATCTTTATTTTATTTACAAATTCATGGGGAAAAAATACAGGGTATGCAGTTAAGCAGCTGTAAAATTTAAAAATTGCATAATGAGATTTTCGAGTTACCACAGACAACAAGACAGCAACACAGCCTCACCTACCCCAGGACTTTGGCACAATCATCATAGTACTTCATGGAGTTCTTTACAAAGCTGAAGCCATTAACGTCGCAAACAAAAGAGTGACCGTTTGCTCGGAGGAGGTCAAAACCGCAGACTGTTTGCTGGTTTGGAATGACATTATGAGACAAAAACACATTCATTATCATTCTTAACCTACAGCTGTGAAAACACTTTGTGTTTTTCTTTTTCTAGACTCACCTTAAATGCAAGACACACTTTTCTGGCCACGAGCTTCTCCATTGCAGTGAGCATTACAGGATAGCGGATCTCCTTCCCCTCACTGTCTCTCTCCACTTTTCCATCCAGAGCAGGAGACTTGCGGGCCTCAGCGTGAGCGTAATCAGGTCCGACTGTGTAAACCTACATCATCCATCAGGAAAATAAAAAACTAACTATCCAGCCACCACATACAGTAGTGTCTTAACTTGTAATATACGTGTACCTTAACATCAGTGCCATCTGTGGGCATGAACTCCTCATAGATGTAAGATCCAGTCTTACGAACAGTACTTTCAGGAGAATACACACTGCTCCGACTGCCGATCTACAGGATGGACAGTATGAGCTCCACATCAAACAAATGTAAAGTTTTAGAAGTTATCAGTACTGTACCTTTCTAAAGAGACGCTGGCTGCCGCCGCCGGCTGAGGTTGGGTAATAAATATAGACATTGTGGTCCTCGGCGGAGACGGGCTTCTCCACAAAGGGTTTGTGAAACACTTCCCCGTTCACTTCCACATGGTCCTCGCTCTCCACCAGGTTACATTCTGATGTCGCAAAGTCAAAATGTCACAATATTTCGCAATACAGAGAGTATTTATGTACACACTATGAGGAACTTAAAAGGAACAGTTCACCCCAAAAAAATAAAAAGACATAAAAAAGGTTTGAAATGCCATAAGGGAAAGTATATTAGGGCTGCATGATGTGGCGGAAAGAACATTTTTTAATTGCAATTTCTATGATAAAAATTGCAATAGCGATTTAAAGCTCTAGGTTTGCTCTGCTTGTTTGTAAGGCTATACAATTTGGCCAAAATTTTTCATTATATAATATGACTATAAAATAATAGCAATAATTGTTGTAGTGATTATTATTATTATTATTACTAAATAAAAATATTAAACAAAATAAGAAATATTACTACTACAAAAATGAGTGTTTAATAATAATAGTTGCATTTTATAGTACAGCTGTAAAATTACAACATTAATATCTGTCTAAATTTCTTTATTTTTAAATGTTAAAACTTCAAGTTTTATTTTCATGAAAACCGCAAGGAGCCATGAAAGCTTTTCTTTTATTGAATATTTTTGTTGCCAGTTTATAATGCCACCTAAATTCACAGAACATGCAGAGACAGGATTATTATCATTAACTAAAACAATAAAAAATTTAAATAAAAAATAAAAACACTTACTTACAAAGTAAATACTTTGTAAGTACTACTAACTTATTTCAGCAAGTTGCCAATGCAACATTTCTCATTTTTATTTAGTTTAAGATGTACTAAAATAACTAAAACTAAATACTTAAACTTAATAAACATATAGACATTTAAAAAATAAATAATTAAAATAAATAACTAAAACTTTCCTTAGAATTTCAACAAAACAGCATGCAGAAAAATTCTTAAAAATTATGACCAAGTTAATAATCTTTACCCTCTGGTCTGTCGGGGTCCCGGTTCAACACTGCATAGCGTGGAAGGTCAATGCCCTCTTCCTGTAGAATCCTGTACACTTCCCTCCTAAAGCCATGAGCATAGAGCTATATGTCCCAGTCAACTGTCATAACAATATTTGTTTGGCAAGAATATTTCAGAGAAAGATTTACCACACCTGTCTTGAATGAAATACTGCATGTTGAGGTCGTTGATAAGGAGAGGGTTTCTTAGTTTGGTATAACTTACTGCTTTGTCAAGGGGAAATCCTTCAAGATGAGAAAAAAATATTGTATCCATCTGCATCAGTTAACATCAAATTTTGGGGATGTCATATTTTGAACTTTTTACTTGATCAAAAATACAGCAAAAACTGTAATATTGTATAAAAAATAAAAAAAAATTATATTACAAAAATATATATTACAATTTAAAATAATTGTTTTCTATTTTAATAGAACTTCAAATGTAATTTATTTTTCTTTTTAAGGCAGCATTAATAACACTGAGACAATATGGCACATCAGGATTTGAATGTGAAACTGTGTACGATGTCAGATACCTTTGGAATGGAAGGAAATGAGGCAGTCACACAACGGCCACTTCTCCACCGGTTCACTGAGTATAACCTCCTCTGGAAAAATGACCACGGTGATGTACTCAAACTTACAGAGCCTCTCCATAATCTCAGTCATTGGTTTGGATTTCGATTTCTTCATCATGGAGCAGATCCCCACCACAATCTGACGCTCTGACTAATGGAAGAAGATATCACATGAGCATCAGCTATAAATTAAAAAAAAAAAAAAGCTCACCCATCCAAGAACAATTTTCTGTACCTGATCCTCATCCTCCTCCTCCCCGTAATGTCCTGAGATGTTCCTCATGTCTGTGTCATCCAGCTCTTTGCTTTCTCCACCCTCACTTCCAATCAGGAACCGGGGAAGTCCGCTGTTGCACATCCCCTGTCTGCTTGACTTCGACATTTCTGTCGAGTCTCTGTCAAACAGCCAAATTCCCGGCACACCATCTCGTGCTGAAGCTCAGTGGTGGAAACATTAGATAGACGAGGTGCGTAATCCAGCCAGGTGAGGGTCCAGAAGTGACTTAATGCCAAGGTTGTCTTAGAAAATGATGGCGTGTTTAATCCTTACAGATTTGGTGTCATCCTTCCAAAACCAGGAACATGGAGTTCATCCTGATTGATTTCTCTCACAAAATTCCTTCCTATTCTTACCTGCAATAAAGAGCCAATAGACAATATATGAGAAATTAATACTTGGTAGTGACAGTACAGACATTTATAAGATTTCAAATGATGTCCTTTCAAACTTTCAATTGATCAAAGAGTATTGTTATATAATGTATTGGTATATAAATATTGTTTCTTAAACAGCAAATCAGCATATTAGAATGATTTCTGAAGGATCATGTGACGCTGAAGACTGGAGTAATGATGCTGAAAATTCAGCTTTGCCATCACAAGAATAAATTACATTTTATAATATCTATATTAAAATATTTTTTAAATATTATTTTTTTTAAAAATTATTAAAAATCTTACCACCCCCAAACATTTGAACAGTAGTGTAAATTATGTAAACAGTGTAAAATAGTTTAATGTATTCATCCATTTTACCTTAGCATTTTTATAACAAGGTTTAAATCATTAATCATGAAATAACAAAAGAAACATTTAAAGCATTCAGTAGTTTAGGTTAATGATAATTCATAGATTTTATGATGTGTATTGTTCATTTTTGTTCATTATAATTTTTTGAGATGCACCTGTATGCTGTTCCACATTTTCATACTCATGCTGATACAGGTCATGCTAGCTATTCCTCTAAACAAACACTGCACTGCTGCTTAATCCAAACTATCCAGCGGCTACTTTTTACATAATCTATAAACTCCCATCAAGCCACCCAGATATAGAATCAACATGTTCATCCGATATGTTTCACGGTTTGTGAGAATACTACAAACAGTTTGCATGTGATCAAGGGCCCAATAATAGCCACGGGCCCCTGGCAAAGGTGAATCTGGGGGAGGGGTGAGACTTGGATCAAATTCAGAGGTCTATGGCTTCCAAAGATAAATCATCATGCTGTGGAAGTGTTGACAGGGAACATTAAGTTGAGAGGAAGCCGTCTACAGCAACCCAGGGTCAGGAAAAACACACAGACAGATAAACAAACTCATAAATAAATGCTACTATCACTTACAGCTAAAGCCACAAAGCAACCAGAGGCCAGTATCCTTGCAAGACAATAAGAAGTCTTTTGAGTGCTTTTTGAGCATCTTAACTCAGACTGATCAGAAATTCATTGGCTTCTTCTGCAGGGCCTCTCCTGTGTTGTGCAATCTTAATTTTGTGTTAAGCAAACATGTCAAGTAGGTTCAAGTATGTAACATTCAACATGCGCTATGTAAATGTCTATTGTGTTTATTCATTTTCAGCCTTAAGTGGACAGATTTCATTATGTTTAATATGTCTATACAGCCTTGTAAAAGGTGAAGCAATTTCTGGAACTGCAAAAAAGACTTTTAAACATGCCCTGATCTGCTATTGGTCGAAAAAAGATAGCTCCGCCCTAAACTCATGCCATTGGTTGAGCCGACATTGCTCGGTTGGAATTTTGGTGGTATTTACTGACTCTCAATTTCAAACCTGAAAGCATTTCTTTATTATGTGTGACATAAAAGTAAGAGATTTTGAAAAATGTCTCTTTTTTTCCGTGGAAAACTGTTTTTGTCCATACAATGAAAGTCAATGGGGTCCAAAGTTGTGTGGCCCCATTGACTTTCATTGTATGGGCACAGCTTTATGTAACAGCTTTTCCACAGAAGAAAAAGTCAAATAGACCATGACGACTGAACGGTGACAACATTTTTGGGTGAACTTGTTTCTGTTTCCAAATCAGAGCAACAGAGAGCCAATTTCCATCTTACATCACAGGAAACAAATCAGAGTCCAGTACATATCAGCAACAGGATCCTGTGATGATGAATCTAGCAGTCCAGCAGCTACCAACGGAGAGAGCCAGAGACCTTTGAGATCATATCCTGTAAAGTGCTTTTATCATGATTGGGAGGACTGCCACTATTTAACAGGTTATTTCTGTCATAAATGATTATCATTAAGATAAAGAGGATAAGAGCAGCACTGCAACAACCTTGCAATTGAACACCAATACTGAACCTGACCATATGATTTACTGAGCTAATGTAACATAATAATAAAATAACATGTTCTTTTCTAGAGGAAAAAATATATATATTTTATTTATTTATTCATTTCATTATTAATTTATTTTATTTATTTACTCATTTTTGTTTTTGTTGACAAAAATATGCCAAATGTCAAAGATTTTAGCAAATAAAGCCAAATTTCGCAACATTTTGAAAAAGTAATTTATTTATTAAAAAATGTTTCAGTTTTCGTTTATTCTTTTTTTTTTTTTTCTAAACAATATGATAAATGCCAAAGACTTTAGCAAACCAAACCAAATTTTACAACACTGTGAAAAATAAAATGACTTATTTAAAGATATGAATCTTTCAGTGTGCATTCTTGTTTTGTTTTGGTTTTTTTGTCTGTGTTAAAGACCTTAGCAAACCAAAGTGAATTTTTATGTATTTATTTAAAGTTACGAATGTTTTAGTTTCCATTTTTGTTGACAATAAAATAACAAATGTCAAAGACCTTAGCAAACCATACCATATTTTTCAACATTTTGAAGAATATAATTTATTCATTTATTTATTAAAAGTCGTAGATGTTTTGGTTTGTTCTTGATGCAAATTAATTACAAGAAAGTGCAAGTATTAAAGCGAATGCTTTACAGTAATTATTAATAATTGCACAATAATTATTAATGCGCACAGCAATAAAATTGAGACACGGACAAAAGAGCTTGCAGTTGCAGAATATGAAGCATGCTAAATTGCCTAACTGGTCCAAAATGGTATATAATTAACTAGAAAGTTAATCATTACCAGTCTATAGTAAAAATCATTGTTATACAATTATACTCTCAAATAAAACAAAATAAAATCAAAACTTAAACATGTTGAAGATAGAATCAAACTAGGAACATCTGGTAAAAAGCCTGTCCACTGTTTTTCCATCATTTACTCAAATCTAGTGAGACTTACTTTCTTCTGTGGAGAAGAGAATAGAATTATGTTCAATATCCCACAAAAGAAAGTCAGTCATACAGGAAGCAATTCTCTCTCTCTCCCCATTAAGTGCTTCTTTGGCCCTCAACTTTGAGAGTTGTAAAGATTTTAGGACACTTTTCAGTTTCACAAGCATGCAACTGTCACATACCAACCTCACAAATTAACCATAATGAGCAAACATGTCATGTAAGTACAGCATGATCTACAGAAAGTGTGTCAGTGTGGAGAGTCACATCTGCAGCTGTCAGACTGATGGCTGCATTTTAACACTGCCTTAAAAGTAGTCACTAGAGGCCAGGACACACAGAGCCCAATGCTGCTGGATGATGGACCAACTGGAAGAAGTCAAGCAGGAATGCAGTGCACTGCACCTCATAACTAACAGCTCTGAAGCATCTGTTTCTATTCAATAAAAAACAATGACGACTAAAAGGGGAAGAAATAAGACACATGTGAGCTACAGACAGAAAGTGGGTGATTGTATTTCGCAAAACATATGAATACAACATCCTCCTCTCCTCGCATCATCAGGCGATTCGGCTGAGAAGTCAAACAAACCATCACTCAAACCACTTCATTTAAACAAACGCAACTTTATAAGGATACACAGAAATGACTGCGACATGTCACGGTCCACACTGCAGGATACTCACTTGTTGAAAGAGGAGCTCGGTCTCGGACAGTTTGACTTCCTCATCTGCTGTCAGAGTGAAACTGTTGCTCCGCGTGAACTCAGAAAACATTTGATAAGCGCTGTTTTTCGTGCTCCATGATGCGGAAACTGCACACAGAAGACTGCCACCTACAGGACGGGCGAAACAACACCACCCTTTAGCAGCCTTGCCAATTTAGCAATTTTGTTGATGAATTTAGCAACTTTTCAGACTACCCTAGCAATTCCTTCTTCCAAAAGCACCTAGCAACAAATTTAGCTTTTTAAAAATTTATTTGCAACATTTGATAAGTGTCTCAAATGATAAAAAGGAACATTTACCTTTTAAATTACACGAAGAGAGAAAACCAAAGTAGTACACACATCACGTGGATTAAGTTAGCTGCTTATTTGCAATTGTTTAAAATAATTTAGTAATAATCGTTCATTTTTGATGCACTTTGTTAGTAGCTTGTACTTGCGATTGTTGATCAGTTGGTACACTGTAAGAAAAATATCTGGAAAAAGGTACTAGTAATTTTCCAGGACATTATCTGTTATCCATTATCTGCTGTAACCCAAAAACTCAAAATACAATGTGTAATTAAAAATATAAGTAAAAAACCTGTGGAAAAATCAATACAGAAAATTCCTTCATATTAACATAGTAGATTGTGCCCTATTTACAGACTTTTCTTAGATGTAGCACACTAACTAACTACTAATACACTGCTTAAAACTATAACTGTTCAGAATGTGTAGTTTTACTAGTATACTAGCTGATAAAAAACTAAATTGTAAACGTGTAAGCTTTCAAAAAATTAATGTATTTTAAAATACTTATTTACATTTTAATAATATATTATGCATTTATATTATTTTACGAACAAATCTAAATGAACATATATAAAATATATTTTTTGCTGAGATTTGACGGAGTGATACAATTTTGCGTCGTGATTACGTAATGACGTCATCGCGCAGTGACGTCACAACGTCATTTAGCAACTTTTAGCAACAAATCAACCTTTCTTTAGCAACTTATTCTGAAAATTAGTTGGCAACACCACCCTTTAGTTTTATCGTTTAGAAGATCTAAAAGAAAATCTAAATTCTCTGTGTTTTATGTCAGACCTTTAAGGCCTATATAGTGAGAACAAACTCAAGGAATAAAAAACATTCAAAAATGTAGATGCTATAGATATGGAAATTCTTATTAGGCCTATATGAAATTCTGAGCTTGTAATATAAATCAATGAGATTTTTTATAACACTATAGCATGACTACTTAATGTAAAATGCATATAAATATCAGTTGTCACTCTGTATCTCATGATATGATTATATTAAATGCTTACTATAATGCAATGCAATACAATGATCATTAAAAGATGTACAAATAAACATGACATCATATTTGTTACTTACATCTTTAAAAAATGAATGGATAATCAAATACAATAAATTAATTAACAAAGTTATTCTTAAGTTTACTTTGTAAAAATCATTAAAGAATTAACAGCTATCAGCCATGTAAGTAGATTGTGTACAACAGGTTTTTCATTCAGTTATGAACATGTTGATAATTTAGAGGCCTTAGAAATTCGTGTATCACATTTGATAGGCTTTATAGGTTAATATTGTAGTTAATCTGATGTGTGAACTGTCAAGTGCTCAAAAGAGTAAAATATTATGTTGACAGGTCAGTTTCTCCCCTTGTGCGCTCCTCATTTGGGAGTCACACTCATGGTCTTCACGGTCAGAAGTGACCGGACACCTGAAATGTAATTTTTTTTTTCTTCGGTAAAATCAATCTAATATTTTTTTGTTCAATAATATTTTTTCTTTTTTCTTTTGTATTTTAAGATATTTTTATGGTACTAATTAATATTTATGCAATAATTATGATGAATTTTTCCCATTGAAAATAGTACAAAAAAATCTAATTTTTTTAAAAAAAATTTCAATTTATGCAGTATGTATATTTATTTCAGATGAAAATAGACACTATGCCTTTAAAATCTCATTTTTGAATGCAGATTGGCACCTCCTGGTGTGAGCAAAGAAAGAAAAAACATGTAATTTCATGATGTAACCACTAGCTGCCTGTATAGGACTCTATAGAGAGGCTTGTGAATTCCCTAGTTGTTTTTAGACATAATTGTTTACTTTTATTAGGTTGTGGATATAAATGTATATTTAGGCATTCTCAAAGACTACTTTTTGTCAAGGTTTATATTTTTTTGCATTATTATTATATAGGTTATTATATAGGTTTTTGCATTATTATTACTACAGTCAACCCTGAACACAGAAAGCATTTTGTTACACAAAACATTAAAACTCTATAAAAATGTAACAAAAATGAACAGGAATGCTTTATCAGAGCCTAATCCTTCTGGGTCTGATCTGATTTCAACCTCTTATTTCAGCCTTCTAACTCATTTTGGCAGTATGGTTATAGCCATACCAATTCATTTGAGTGTGTATAATTGTGTATGTGTGTGTCTGTGAGTGTGTGTGAGTGGATGTATCTGTTTTACACTCTTGATGTTTTAGAGTATAACCCATTCCTTGCTGTCCACTTTTTTACTGCATTGTAGTTGAATTATTGATTTTATTTTACATAGTTGCTGTGTTACAGGCACACCAGTTCATAGGGGTGTGTGTGTACAAGTGTGTGTGTGTGTGCGCGTGTGTGTGAGTGGATGTGTTGATTTTGCACTCTAGATGTTTTAGAGTTTCACCCCTTCATTGCTGTGCAATTTTTTTCTGCATTGTTGGGGATTTGTAAATTGTACACTCAAAAATTTTCCATATTTTTTATTTTTTCCCCATTTCCCGTTCATTTCCTATGATTGGTCATTTTTGACCGAAGACCATGAGCGTGACTATTTTTTTTACGACCACTTAGCTTTTTCGAATCATGCCCTCAATTTTTTTGTGTGTTCACATACCAAGTGCCATAAAAGTCACCGAGTTTCGTACCTTTCTGGTGAAGCTATGATTTTTAAAAATTTAAAATGTAAAATTCTCCGGTCAGAAATGACCGAAGACCGCACAAGGGTTAAAATTACCATGGTATACTCCAATTATGCATTCTACAATAAAACAGAGCTAATATTAGTCACCATTCTCATTAAATATATCATAACTATTGTATTTTCTCATGAAAAAGTATAGTTACAACAGTGCTTGGTGAATTGGACTTTTACAAAGTATTAGGTTTCATTCTATGCCCAGTTTGTATTTTGTAAACCAATGTTTATCTGATATGAATCTGTTATATTGAGATAAATTCAAAGACAGCAATATCTTAATTAAATTAAATTTACATTTTAAATGAACATGCTCAGCTACTGGGTACATGGGAGGTTGTTCTGTACTGGAATATAATATTACAGTGTGTTACAATGTTCAGATTAATAGGGAAAACCTCTATAACCTCACATTCTCAGTCATCCGGTTTGCGATTATGTAATGATGCCCAGACTGAGAGAGCAGCTCTGGCTCCACAGAGGTGCCTGAAGTCTCCCCAGAGTCTAGAGACTGTAAAAGGGTACAGTCTCTGATGGAAAAATATGAAATGAAATGGTCATTGACATGTGGACTCATGTGATAGAAACACAAGTCTTTATAATGCTTTTCAAAATAGATTTTGTTCCAAAATGCTAATAAAATCTAAAAATAGAGAAAATAGAAAGGGACAAATTATTGTTTGATCTTAAAGTAATATAAAAAAAAACATGCTAATTTGATACTAATTGTATTGTGTCAAATTTAAAAGTATATGACTCTGTATATAAATAATAATTATTTTTTACTGGCTTTACAATGTGAGAATCAAAAAGTAAGCAAATACAATATTATACTACTATAAAAATAAATATAAATGTCCATAGGCCAAATATTAACTATCTACATATTATTTATAATAACAAAGGTAACTTAATATACAATTAAATGAATATTTAATTTTCTTAATAAATTAATTATCATAAACAAACAAACAAACAAACTGTTTAACTGTGTAAATCCTACAGCAACTGCTTTAGGAAATAATTTTATTTACAAAAACTAAAATACAATATTTAAACTATACTGTATTATTTAATATTTAAATGTAATCTAGAGCTATATGACTTACAGTACAGTATGCAAATTATTTTGGTGTGCTACTGTAAGCATAAATGTCCATATATTATCTGCACATTATTTATAATAATACATTGAAATAAACAATTAAATAAATACCAAATTAATAAAACATCAACAACAATAAAATAATAATCAATTATTAAATAATTGTGCAAATCTAAAGCAATTGGCTTATGAAAAAAAAAGTTTGCTGCATAAATCTCACTGCTTTCATTTACATTAATACCTAAATTTAAAAAATAACCTCTCTGTAACCCGTCAGTTGGTCACTGAGTGCTTATATACAGCAGTAGGGGTCCGTGGCTGTGACATCTCCATAATGCCTCCATTCATTTAAACGAAGCCCAGTAAAAAAGACTGCTTTCCCCCCTCAACGGACACCGAAAAGCTGTGTCAATACCCTGTTGAGCAGGCCAAATGGGAAGTGAGTCAAAGCAAGCTTGTTCAAATCCAGGCCCTGCCTCATATTGGGGCGAGTGATGAGAGTTTGGGTTCGAGACCTGCGCTGGGGTCAAAGAGGACAGTCAGTTATGTGTGACTCACTACAGCACGTACAATCCAACCACAACTGATCTCATGGCATTCGCTTCACCACAAAATTAGTGCTGGAACATGTACGTTTGTTTCCAATCAACACACGTATAATAATGAATCATTTTAAATATGATCGTTTTGTCAAGATGTCAAGAGATGTCAGAACACTGATGACTATGAATCAACCGTTGCATAGCCTCTAAACATTTCATAGGTAGAAAGGCCAAATTAAGACATGAAGCAGACATCAAATATATTTTTGTGCACTATGTTTCCATTTGTCGTTTGCTAGAAGCTAAATGTGAAGATAGGCCAGCTCAAAACACTGGCACTAGAACTGACCAAAGAGGAAGAATTAATCATAAAAAAAACCTGACAAATTTTTAGGTGTGGTGGTTGGTTGAGGTCTAATATTACCATTTGTGACATGATTCAAATATGACCAGTTTGGGGCTATTAGTGCACTTCATCTCTTACACTGTGTCCCTTATGTCAGCGTTTCTCTTTTTTTGAATGCTGGACCTCCATCATGTCAAGCGATCATCAAAATATAATCATTAATGTTAAGGGCAATCAAATATGATTCACAAATTGACTCAAATCTTTATCCATGTCATTAATTCTGTGGCAATTTCTCTCTCTTTTGTGACATACTTATGTGACATAGAGGTTCTGAGCCATATTTCAGTAATTTGTGAACATTAGCCACTAAAAATGTTTCTATCCCGTGACGACCCTCATCCCAGGCAGAAAAATGAAGCATCAGCAGTCCTTGACTGACTTGAAATTTGTCACCTCAAAGAAAATGCTACTGTTTTCCATTCCATCCACATGCTGGTCTGAAAAATAAGCAATCCTGCATGTTCACTCTGATGAATACGTGTTTCTCGTTTTCATTTTAAAGAGCAACTTAAGCAAACATTGCGATTTTCAGGGCTCCTGCTGTGAACAATGAAATACTGTGTCATGACCGTCTGAATGAAATCTCTTTTAGCTTTAAAGGACAGTTTATCTTCAAGTTATGTTCTGAGACACACTGTATCACAATCATGAGGTATTCTTGGATCTCTTTATACATTTACATTATATAATTTATAATTGTACATTACAATTTTTGTTTACATTATTATTTATTTTACAATATTACATCTTATACATATCTTAATAAATATTAATGTTGAAAAGAGTTTTTGCTGCTCAGTATTTTTGTGGACTTCATGATATATTTTTTCAAGATTTTTTCATGAATAAAACAATTGCATTTATTTGTAACATTATTAATGTCTTTACTGTCACTTTTGATCAATTTAATGTGTCCTTGCTGAATAAAATTATTCATTTTCCAAATTTTTGACTGGTCTGTCACTTTTGATCAAAAGTAACATAATAACAAAAGTAACATAATATATAATTAAATAAATAAATATAATATCCTTAAAAATTACACTTCAATAAATGAATTCTTACAAACAAACAAACTGTTTAACTGTGTAAAACCTACAGCAACTATGTTAGGAAATAAATGTATTTACAAAAACATTACAAATCAATTTAATGTGTCCTCGATGAATAAAATAATTCATTTTCCACATTTTTTGAATGGTAGTGTATCACAGTTTCAACAAAAATAGTTACATTTTACGTTATTACAGTTTTTCCTCTTTTTTTTATCAAATAATCCTTGGTGTTGAATATAAAATATTGAGTATAAAAGATTTCTTTTAATAACATTAAAAATCTTAATTATTCCAAACATTTGACCTGTAGTCTACATAAGTAATTTTCCTTTTACATAGAATTATTAAAGAATAATTACATTTAAGAGCATTAAAACCTGCAGTACAACACATATACTATATCGCTATTTAGATGATATCATCAATTTACCAGTTCAGGACTGTTAACTAGTATCCGGGGACGTGTAAAATCCTGGCCCTAATGAACTCACCCCTTCCTCCACCTCATTCAAACTCCTCACTGAACTGCAACTGTTATAAACTAAGTATGTTATAAGGGTCAGCTTTTCACCGTTAAGTGCAGACAATCCCTGCAATTCACTGACTTCCTAATATATTTTGAAATATACCTCAATGGTCACTTGTGAGACCTTGAACGATCATAATGTACGGACTAGAGCAACAATGTGCTAGTATGAGAATTAACAAGCACAGCTTGTGTGATCAGACACAATATGTTTTCGTTTGAGCCGTCCATGGTTTTCCTGGTAATTAAATTTCTGTTTTACACACATGGTTTATAGTTCACACATGTGAATATATTGCAGGTTTTGTTTGTGTTGCATGTGTAACGAGGTGTAGATATGGTTGTAGAAAGTACCTGTGGGAAACGTTTACTAGAACAATCTAAATGGTTAAGTCTGCAGAAAAGGACGGGAAAAAGATTCATTGTGTAACCAAACAATTTTTATGTAACTTGTACTGAATCTCTGCTCTGTTAAATGTCTGAAAGAGTTTTCTCTTACATAATTAACCAGTCTCATCACACTTCCTGTGACACATTCCTTGCACAGAAGTGGCTGGGCTCATGGGTTTAAAACAATATAATTTCACATTTCCTGACCATATATAACCTAAGTATGGGTGATGGATTCCATCCCATTGTTTTACTGAATTTACATTCGACAGCAAGCAAGTTCAGTTGCGTAGCCAAGATAATCAACTTGCTTGTGTAAAGGATATCAACTGCCTATTGGGCAGAGCAAGCTTCTTCACATACTGCATAAGGATAGGAGAGTCTTAAAGGTGTATCTCACACTTCAAAAATGTGCAGAAAAGCAGCTTCTGTTGGTGAGTCATCACTTTAAAGGTTGAACTGTGAAATTCCAGCACCATCAGACGTAGACTGATATTTGGTTGAGAGATTCTTGCAAGATTCACCAGTGTCTCTAAATATACCACACCAAAGGCCCACAATAGAGCTATAAAACCTGTACTAAACAGGAAACTGAAGTACAGCCCGATATTTCCACACAACTGACACCTGATGCACAACTGATGATAAAGACTGATAAACTACACATTTCATGATATTCAGTACTCTAATTGTAAACAAACACAAAGCAAGAAAGTAATGACCCCTATGACCTCTTCTGGTTTCTTGTAGAGTTAAATTAAAAACCTAATTAAAACTGAGGTTGGTTAATACAATTTTTCATTTTTGTTGATTATTTTTGATGAAGCAAATATTAAGATAAACCAACTAGTTGCAAATGAAAATGAAATTAAATGAAAATGAATAACCCAGACAGATTCAATGGCAATAAATTTTACCTTTTTTTAATGAAGATATATTATATACAAATATATATATCAAAATATAACCGGTTCTACTAACTAAATATCCCTCTGTAAATTCTTTTTAATAACACTTTTAGCTGAGGGGAAGGTGTTCTTTTTTGTTAAAGCAAAAATGCCCGTAAAAATCTAAAAGTTATCCTCACTTTGACACATTTTGAGCTTTTAATGTATTTATAGAATCAATGATTGTGGGTAAAGAGGGCAAAAACGTTACATTTTTGTGACAGCACCTTATTACAACTCATCTGTCAATCAACCCCTGCAACCTATCAACCCCAGTCTCCCCTAAAGTTGTGATTTGAACACTCAAAATGCCACTCAGTGGCACTCAATAGTCCCCACTCCCACCTCTCTGCCTCCCTCTGCCCTTTTCTGTCTCTCTCTCCCACTCACTTTGCTAAACTTGTGCCCAATTTGAATTAGATCCCTTTCTGCTCCTGACTCACACAGGGAAGGCAAGCAGTCAAAAACACAGGATTTTAGAAATTTCCCAGCCGACAGATTAATGCAAGACACAAGGACACTGCAAAAAGCAACTAAAAGAAGCAAGAAGGGACATTACTAGTTTAGTAAGTTTTTTTTATTATTACAGTTAATTATAATATAGCTTGAATGCTATTAAATGCATTATTAAATATATGCATATCATATTTTTATTCATTTATTTGTCTATTAAGTTTAGAATTATGTTATACAATTGTATTGGTTACATGATTAGCAACTCTAATATTCTATTATTTTAATATTATTATTTTCTATAAATTCTATCATTTTGTTAATATTCAATATACAGAATTTATAACGCATGTTAATTAGAATTATGAAATAATTCAACAATTAAATTAAATGACTGGATGGAATGGATATATTTTGTTAATATATTAATATATAACCAATATTATGTTGGCATGCTTGTCTTTTAATTTTAGATGGCATCTACTCTCTTCTCTTTTTGGGGAAAGTAATTAATTTATGTTTGGATAATTTGGGAGTAAGTGAATGGAAAGCCTTTATATACAATTTCAATGCAAGATGAATGTTGAAGTTTATTAATTTGCATTTTAAATATTAGTTATTTTCTAACTTTAATCTTCTCTTGATAAGGCTGGGCAAGGTGTGTCATAGGTAAATCTACCTTTCTAAAACAATTGCAAGTGTGCATACTAGTCGTGATCTATGACCAAATGCATGCCTACAGATTACATGTAGTATGTCCATGATTAACATGACATACTTTCACCGTACCGTATTACAGTACTTGACTTACCTGCAACTCTGTGTGTTGAATGTGGACAGTGTTCTGGTCCTGTGGCTCTCTTGGGGTTTTGGTGATTTAGGGCCTCCTGTGGAATACAGCAGAGTGTTTACATTGGCTTTAACGCAGGTCTGCGTCCATGAGCACAGACCACAGCAGGAACAGAACTCTGCTTATTGGCCTGTGCCTGATGGGAAGAGAACATACCACACTGGCTGAATGGAGATACTGTGGAAGTCCTCTCTCCACCCCTGCCTGACAAGACTAGAATATAACTGTAGACATCAAGTCGCATTTTTTAAACAGCATTTGAAAAGCACATGTGACTGGTCAGGGGCACAGTTCACTTATAAGTCTAGAAATGAAGCTAGACAGTAGGCAGATATACTTTATAAAGAAACCATTTGTATTCATATTCATAAAATGCCATTCATTTTGGTTGTAAAAAAATGTCATCATTCTTGTCTAGAATGTAATCTTGTCTTCATGAGAGAGGAGATCCTCAATGACTTACCTCAGACAGCTGAGTTAACATATTTCCGTCTATCAAGCATATGTTGAATGTGGTGTTTCTCACCTCAAACAACCTATTTGTGTGTGTGTTGTGAAAAAGCTTTTCTGCACAGAATCTATTTAAAATAGAATAAACAGTATTACATATTTTTACTCTTTTGTCTCTAAATGCAGAGAAAGCATGTTTAAGCTCTCATTTACTTGTATAGGAAGTGGTCTTTTGTTCTTACTTCTGATCCTACTGGCATATAAACCAGTAAAACTGAAGTAAGTAAGGCATTAGAGGTGGGAGATAAAAAGCTACTTCAGGGCCGTGCCAGGATGGAGGTCTCCTACAGTCACTCAGTGCATTTAAAACAGCTTGATTCAGAAAACCTGAGCAATAGCCAAGAGGGAAAAATTTAGGCAAAGTAGCCAATGATGCACTGTGCTCATTATCAAACTGAACTTTAGCATTTATAAATCATACAGGGAAATATATTTTTTTTCCAAGAAGATTTCACAGTAAGCATTGATTAAAATTCAACTTACCAAGCCCAGAACATTTCCTGGGGCTCAAACAGTGAACTATTCTTCTTTAGAGAGAGACAGAGAGAAAGAGAGTGTACGTGTGAATGTTTAAATGGGAGAGTGAATTAATGACGTCATGTTTCCACTCTATTCCAAATTTACACCAGGAGTACAGTAGCTCAGTCAGGCCATGTAAAGCCTCGGAAACAGGGAGAAACTCCCTTTGGAACGGCTTGAGTGATTTGCTCAGTCCAGTTTGCCCTACATGCTACACCTTTAGGGGTACAACAGCTTGTTACTGGGGCAGTAGCCTTAAAGGGACATCTGTGTACCTATTTACTCCCTACTCTAAGTTGCCAATATGTACCTTTCAGGCGTATTAGAAACAAAGTTGTGCCTAACATTTTTTTTCTGACAGTCTATCTTGATTTAGCTGCTAAGGTTTAGTTCAATGCATTGCTGTTGAATATTAGTCAAATGTGTGTGGTACTGTATATATAATAATGTAAAGCATCCACTCTTTTTCTATATTTCCTAAGGTGAAACATGTCTTTGATTTGGCTCCTGCTGTATGCATACATCCGTGCCACTTCTGGCATGATCTTGTTCGGAGACATGGCTGGTAGGTGAACTTTTTAGATTGCTAAGTTTTACTGCTTTTAAGGAGAATTTTAAAATAAAATTATGTTTTACAGATCAGGACAGCCCCCTAAGTGTGAGCATCCCTGTGGAACCACCACTGCGTCCTTTCTTGGGGGGAAGCATGGTAATACCTTGCTACTTTCAGGACAACACTGTCCAGGACCCTGGTGCCCCAACCATTGCCCCACTGTCCCACCGTATTAAGTGGAGCTACATCTACAAGGGTAGAATATCTCTTATTCTTGTTGCCAGTGGGGGCATGGTGCAGGTTGAGACAGACTACGTGGACCGGGTTCATATGGTAAGCTACCCCATGGTGCCAACTGATGCCACCATTGAGATCTCAGAACTCCACTCCAGTGACTCTGGCACCTACCGCTGTGAGGTCATGCAGGGGATTGAAGATAACTATGATTCTGTAGAAATGCAAGTTCAAGGTAATGCACTTTCAAACTGTTCAGACACAAAAAAGTACATTTATTAAACATATAAATAACTGAAAGTGAGATTAAATAAGTGGGTCAAATCTTTACAGGCATTGTGTTTCACTACCGAGCAATATCTACCCGATATACCTTGACATTTGAGATGGCAAAGGCAGCCTGCATCCAGAACAGTGCTGTTATTGCAACTCCCGCACAGTTGCAAGCTGCCTACGATGATGGATACCATCAATGTGATGCTGGCTGGCTTTCAGACCAAACTGTGAGGTAATGTGAAAAGGTCAATACCCACTGTAATAACAACATAAATAAAAACCACTCACAAACATGGGTGGTCACGGGCAGGTGTGTGTGTGTGTGTATATATATATATATATATATATATATAATAAACATAATTTATTTAAGTTATAACTATAATACAATTCTATGCAATTCTCCATAGGTATCCCATCCATGAGCCAAGGGAGCCTTGCTATGGAGATAAAGAAAATTTCCCCGGGGTACGAACATATGGAGTCAGGGACATCAATGAGACCTATGACGTGTACTGTTTTGCAGAGAAAATGTCAGGTACCTCAGGCAGTGTTTCCAAACTGAAATGTAACTAGTTGGTGCATTTTTGCTGTGTTTTTACTTTATGGATTCTCTTCATCACCCAGGCAGTGTGTTCTACTCTATGTCTGTGGAGAAGTTCACATTTGCAGAGGCTGAAGATCAGTGTGCAAAGTTGGGAGCCCAACTGGCCACCACAGGGCAACTCTACCTAGCATGGAAGGCTGGCATGGATGTGTGCAACGCTGGCTGGCTAGCAGACAGGAGTGTGCGGTACCCCATTAACATAGCTCGACCCCAGTGTGGAGGGGGGCTTTTGGGAGTGCGAACGGTTTACCTGTTTCCAAATCAGACTGGTTATCCATACCCAGACTCCCACTATGATGCAATCTGTTATGCAGGTAAGCACAGAGAATGTAATTCATACTTGAGCTTTTTTGTACTTTGTTTGCTAAATCAGTTCACATTTACACACCTCAGCACAAGGATATCATAATGTCACTAAAGGAACAGAAACTCAAAAAGGAAAAACTTATTTACTCACCATTTTATTGTTCCAAACTTTAGCATTCAAGGAGGTCCGTGTCCTTTTATATGATTCAAAAGACTGTCAATTCTCACAAACATTCTGTTAATTATTTTTCAGAAAAAGAAGATAAGGTTTCAACAATGACCTCACCATTTCCTAAAATATATACTACCACGGATTCCATGTTCAGTGTGGTTACAGTCACCTCGAGCCCTTCAGACTATACAGAAGAGGTGACCACAGAAAGGGAGGTCCGTGGCCAGCTAGTAACAGATGAGCCTCTTAACACTACAAGCATAGAAAGTCCTCTACCTCTACCTCCCAACATAACTGAGGTTGAGGAGGACATCAAAGTGGCCACGGCTCAGCCTTACCTGGGATATGAGATTCCCATGGACAATGTCACTGCTGGTAAGTAAACTAAACTGGATCCAGTGTATGAGACAAAATCAAAGGTGTCTCAACTGATTTTCAAAGCAGATGTTAATACCATGTGCAAACAGTAGAATTTAAATATGGCCAAAACTTCCCTCGCCCTAGAAACTAAGGGAGTGGTATTCCACTATCACGCTGACTCCAGACGCTATGCTTACACCTTTGAGGAAGCACAAGTGGCATGTCAGAAGTTAGGAGCAGTCATAGCCACCCCTGAGCTTCTTCAGGCTGCTTATGAAGCTGGCCTTCATCAATGCAGTGCAGGCTGGCTACAGGACCAGACTGTCAGGTAAGCTTATCTTTTACAAAGTGCTGCCTTATATGTTCCTAACTGCATTTGTTTCTCTTGAATTAACTGAAATCCTGGATCAAATGTTGTTGACACCTTATATAGCATTCAACACCGTTTTCAGGTATCCAATTGTGCATCCTCGAAAGAAGTGCTCTGGAGATCAGGAGGACCTCCCTGGCATACGCTCTTACAATGTTAGGCCTGCACATGAGCGGTACGATGTGTACTGTTACATGGATCAGATAAAGGGTGAGTACAAGTTAATTCATGACATAACGATGAACACTTTTATTTAATCCTCTATGATCTCACTGTTTGGTCTCTATCCCTTTAGGGGAGATCTTCCATGTGAGCTCATTAGCAGGCTTCACCTACTATGAAGCTGTTGCCCATTGCAGAAAACTGGGTTCTACTCTTGCCTCAACTGGAGAACTCTACGCAGCATGGAATCAGGGTTTCCACAAGTGCAGTCCTGGCTGGCTCTCTGATCGCAGTGTCCGCTATCCTGTCCGCAACCCAGGCTTTGGTTGTGGTGCAAACAAGACAGGAGTGCACACTACTTATGCTCAACCAAACCAAACAGGCTTTCCAAACCCATACTCCAGATATGATGCATATTGCATTAAAGGTATAGTAGCTTTTAAGCCTGTATGTATGAGTTTGCCATGAAAGGCAAGACTGGGTGTTGAACTGGGAAATTCTTGTTTATTTTTCAGCAAATCTATCTATGTTGTTTGATGAAGATATGTTGAATGCTACAAAGATGGAGAAGGATCTTAACATGACGGACATTACAGGGCTGCTGAGACCTGGTATGAGATATGTTGGATATCGCCACTTGCTACTGCTAATCTTTACTGTATTATTATCTTATTTACATATGCTAACTTTCTGTGATGCGTGTCAGTTCATCCAATTGTCCCTCCCTTGCTCGTGGACCTGTCTGGATCTGGATCAGGCTCAGGCTCAGCATCAGGTGATCCTGATTCCAGTTCTGGGTACATCTCAGGGAGTGGCATACCCAGTGGGAGCATATCCGGTTCTGGCCAAAGTGGTGATGGATCAGGTCACCTTGTGAGGTACCAAGAAGGTTCAGATACACTCATGTGGCTGACTTCTGCCTCAGGTAGCGCTATGGAGGCAAGAGAAGGTAGTGGCAGTGGCAGTGGTGTTACCATTACTTCAGTATCATCAGGGGACCAAGAATCTGGAGAGGAATCTGGACTCTTTCAAGAACAAAGTGGAGCTAGTGGCCTTCCATCAGGACTTGGCAGTGGAATTAGTGGTTCAGGAACAAGTGGATTCTTCAGTGGTGAGGAATCGAGCCTTCCATCGGGGCTTGGCAGTGGAATTAGCGGTTCAGGATCAAGTGGATTCTTCAGTGGTGAGGAATCGAGCCTTCCTTCGGGACTTGGCAGTGGAATTAGCGGTTCAGGATCAAGTGGATTCTTCAGTGGTGAGGAATCGAGCCTTCCATCGGGGCTTGGCAGTGGAATTAGCGGTTCAGGATCAAGTGGATTCTTCAGTGGTGAGGAATCGAGCCTTCCTTCGGGGCTTGGCATTGGAATTAGCGGTTCAGGATCAAGTGGATTCTTCAGTGGTGAGGAATCGAGCCTTCCTTCGGGGCTTGGCAGTGGAATTAGCGGTTCAGGATCAAGTGGATTCTTCAGTGGTGAGGAATCGAGCCTTCCTTCGGGGCTTGGCAGAGGAATTAGCGGTTCAGGAACAAGTGGATTCTTCAGTGGTGAGGAATCGAGCGGGTCAGGCTTTTCTGGTGTATCATTTATAAACACAGAAATGATTGATCTGACTCCAAGACCTTCTGGAGAACAGAAATTGTCTGGTGTTTCTCCATTTGACTTGACTGATGTTAGTGGTTTCAGCTCTGCTTCCGGCTCTGCTTTTGGATCTGGCTCTGCCTCTGGATTTGAGTCTGGCACCATCATTGACTTTGGATCTGGCTCTGCTTCTGGAGCTTCAGGTTATCCAAGTCATCCCTCAGGTGAGGTATCTGGCCACATTCAAAGTCAGGATGGAAAGATTGTCATTCTAACGGACAATGAGATCGAGTTGACGTTTAGGCCTACAATCGGAACAGAACAGGGTCGTGGATCAGTGGAGATCAGTGGAGAGGGCAGCAGTCAAGAACATTATGCTGAGGACCTCTCCATATCTCTTTCTAATAGTACTTCATATGAAGATTATTGGAGTGTCAATGAAACCGTTGATCTCCTACCAGAAAGACTTAAGCAGCTTAAAGTCATCACAGATTCATTTGATGTGACTGATCAGTCACCACTGAATACAACACCACCCACCACTTCTATACTCATTACTTCACCTTCAGCTTCACTACAAACACCAAAAGCTATGGAGGAGCCATCTGTAACTGATGGTAATAACTGAACAAATCATTTTGATGTCATTTAACTGGTGTACAACATACTTTTTAACATTTTTAATTAAGATGAATGTGTCTTTGCCAGCTTCTGCTAACCCCTGTGATCCAGACCCCTGTGGTCAAGGTTTATGCTCTCTACAAGGTGGCATTGCAGTATGTCAGTGTCATCCAGGATTCAGTGGGGAAAACTGTTCAACACGTAAGTGAAAAGTATAATAGAGCATTTATCAAACATATACTATGCATTTACTGTGACTGAAGAACAGTTTTAACCACCTTTGTCTTTGTGAATGCCTTTGTCTATAATCAAACTGGACCTCACAAGGTTTTTGATTATCTTACATGAAATTATATATCGTAGGGTACATATATGAATGATGATTTACTAGGCCATTTGAAGGGAATAATTTTTGCCAAGTGAAGTACACAGACATAGCCTGTTCAGCACGTAGGGAGCAGTAAAAAATGCATTGGGACCCTATTAGAATGCAGCCTGTCAGTCTTGCTAGTCTTCTATAACTGGCCATCCTTAAAGAACACATAATAAAAACTAGTAAAATTCATCATCTCTTCTGTGTTGTCAGCGGTACAGGGATGTGATGAGGGGTGGATGGAGTTCATGGGCAGCTGTTATATCCATTTTGATGAGCGTGAGACCTGGATCAGTGCTGAGCAGCACTGTCAAGAGCTAAACTCTCACCTGGTTAGCATATCCTCCCAACAAGAACAAGAGTTTGTAAAAAGTGGGTTTAACCTGATAATCTGAATAAAAGAGATGTACCTGCTTGTTGATCTAAATGAAAGTGCTTATACATTTCTAAACCGCCTAGATCAAGCTCGTGACTATCAGTGGATTGGACTAAATGACAAGGATGTGCAAAATCAGTTTCGTTGGACAGATGGAAGCCCTTTGGTGAGAACACCTTATTCTGAGATTCTTTCCAAATTGAGTGACGGCTGTGTTCTGAGGTATCTGCAGTAAGTAGCTGTTTCAGCCAGTGCTACTTTCTCTGCAGGAATATGAAAACTGGAGACCCAATCAGCCAGACAATTACTTCAGCACTGGAGAAGACTGTGTTGTAATGATATGGCATGAGGATGGCCAGTGGAATGATGTACCCTGCAACTATCATCTTCCTTTTACTTGCAAGAGTGGACCTGGTAAGAAGAGGTGACAGACATTAACTTCAGCACCAAGTCAGTCCTACCCAATTAGCTAAGTGATCTATTAGACTATCACAATAGCTATTTAATTTATTGTGTTAATTTACAGTAATTATTGTGCAGCTACATCAAGCTACTTTTTTGTAATTACCAATGGACAATGAATACTGTAAATTTAAATGAACTTCTATTTCCTTGTTTTAATAGGAAGAGAAATGTTTTTTGCTGTTTTGTTTTACTCTTTTTACTGTAGTCACATGTTCATCGCCTCCTGAAGTGAAGAATGCCAGGATGTTAGGCAACAGCAAAGATCGCTACCCTGTAAATTCCATAATTCGATACCAGTGTGACAGTGGATTCACACAGCGCCACCTTTCAGTGGTGCGTTGCTTACCTGATGGTCAGTGGGAAGAGCCTAAAGTGGAATGCATAGGAGGTAAGTATACACCACACACACTAGATAGCAAAGTTACTAATGCTGCCTTCATGTACTATCTAAATTAACATAAATACAAGTTTCCTAGTCAAAATTAGACGTGAATGCCTCTCAAGTCATATTTACTACTGGGAAACTCGGAGATAATTTTGATACCAGAGTTTCCGAATTGGGCGGGCCATAAACTTGAAACATAGTGGAGGGGACAATCATTGCTGCTGTCAATACTATTCTTTATTAGTTTTTTACACAACAACTACATCACTTTGTCTTGTCACAAAAGTAGTATATTTATAGGCTATATATGAACAATCAGTTGGAGCATATTGTATGTTTTATAAACAGTGAAATAAGTATGTATTTGACAGAAATTCGAGAATCGCCAGCAAGCTGACTATCTAGCGTGGTGAATGTTTATATGATTGTCAACCAATGTGATGCCATATTTTATTCTTTCCAACAACAAAGCACTTGAATGCGACAAGCTCGTAATGACGACTTCATAGGTGGGAAATAGGAAATTTCCGATAGTATCTGAAGGCAGCATATGTTATGCTTTGTTTGTAGTGTAAAGTTCCAACAACAATTTGTGTCAATGTTATTACCTCCCTCAACAGGCAAAACAAACAACAGGCTACGGAAAAGATCCCTCGAGACACGTCCCAAAGCAATCAATAGTCGGACGTGGAGGAAAGTCCTCTAAACAAGACAAAAAACACACCTCAAAACATCCAGAGGACTGTTATTAATAAAGATCATCTGTACAGAAGCCTTGTTTACCCAAAAAATCTCAAAGACAAGGGAATAACTTATGTAATGACAAACTTTACTTAGTCCGTCTGGCTGATTGGTTTACTATTGCTACTCGGAGCTCTGTTTTGGGGAAAAGAAAGATATCTGGGTTTATTTAAATTTATTTAAATAGGATTTTATTTCTCTAGCTTACGTAACTTCTGGGCACAGGAATTTACTATAATACTAGTGCAAGTATTTAAGTTTCCTCCAGGCCACAAGGTGACACTAATACTTACCTTTTCCCACTTTCTCACTAACAATTTGCACAATCCAAAACTGTGATCTGTGGCTATGTTACAGAATATGGCACAGTATACAGATTTTGAAAAAATAAATGAAAGAGTAGGCATTGACATGACCATCACATGACCTATTACTCTGCATATGAGCATTGCCAACAAAATTTGCATACTCTGCACAGTATACATACTACATACTGCAGCAATAGTACAGGTAGTATAGAATTACTGTATGCAGAATGAACATAGCCTCTAGAATCCCCTATTTCACCCCTATTTCATAATTAATGTACTTCACTGATGATTGGAATTTTTTTTTTTTTTTTTTTGAGTATATAGAAACAATAACAGTATTGGGATATTTTTAGTGTTTAGTATTGTCACATACTGTTTGCATTTGAATGTAAGTGTTAGTATCGAGCTCCATAATTACCTTAGCTTAACTTTTAGGTTCATACATTTACATGTGGCAGCATTGGCCTTCCATTCCTTTTTATTTTTCTACAATTTAAAAAGAGGACACAAGGGGCTGTGGGCAATATTAGCCCAAAGAGCACAAATGCACTTCGAAAATCTGCCAGAAACAGTGTACCATCCTGGCACCTTTGGCATATTATTTTCAACATTTTGATTTGGGATGCAAAAAAATCCTTGTCTGGCATACTATACTATTTAGGGCAGACAGTATGTGAAGTGAACAACTGAGCATTAGATAGCTCAAAGGTAATACTGTCTGTGTACCTCTGGGTAACACTAAAGTTCAGAACAAGACAAAAGGCTTTAATGACCACAGCTGGACACAATTACATTTCAGTACATTAGTATTTTAAATTCTTTAATTAAGATGTGTCTTTTTATTTGTTTTGTTGCTTGTTGTAGTTTAAATGTCTAGTTGTATTTCTGTGAAACTGTGAAAGATAAATTCCCCAGCTTTTTGCTTCTGATTCTAGGTCAGCTTGCAATAGTATACAAATGTTTACTCAGATTATAAAGATTTATTAATTCACAAGTTCATATGACTCGGCTTGGCCTCCATAACAGACTCAAGTTCTAATATAAAATGAAATAATATTTTCACATTTTGTAGACATCAAACCCAGTGTATGCCTATAGAGACAAACATACATTTTCAAACGAGCACAATATAGCACAGAATTACAAGACGATGATTGCCTAAAAAAGTAAAAAATGTAATGATCAAATTAAAAGTACATACTAACAAGCCAACATACAAAGTGTGTGTCACAACATTGATTGACAGTGTCAATCGTTTCCAATAGAGCAATTGCTCACTGTTCCCAGCAATATCCATTCATTCATTTTGCATTCTGTCACTGTCAGCTCTACACTGAGCTCATATCTGTCTTAGTACCCCTAAAATAAAAAGACTAAATGTGTGTATAAAGGAGTTTTTCTTTTAATACCGGCGAGTGGGAAATAAACCTACCAGTGACTTACTTGTAGTTCTTTCTGCATATTAAACTGGGATGGAAAACATTTTAACATAAAAAAACACACACTTCACATTTAAGTGTTTGTATGGTGAGTTTGTGTGAGAGAAATAGAAATGCTGAGAGAAACTTATGCTTGGAACTTAGCCTCTATCTATTTAGTTAATTTTTTAAACAGTAATTCTACCTCAAATTATCATAAGTATTATGTTTAATGTTTACTCTATTCAGGGTTCCCACAACCTGACCAATGTATTTCCATAACTTCTCTATGAGATTTTCAATTATCTGTGATTACTAGATTCTATGGAGACTGAAGAAACAATGGCAGCGTCAACGCAAATTTCCATGACTTTTCAATTATTTTTTTACATTTTATGTTTCCAGGTCTGGAGAAAAAAAAAATCAAAAATTTAGAGATTCTGTTAAAATTTCATGCTGTACAGCGTGCAACTAAAATGTTTGGACAAGTGCATCATTGCTTTAGATACAAAATATAAAATCAAGTGGCATCTGCAACAAGTCATGTAAGACTTTTTGTCAGAATTATCTTCACTTTTTAGAGCCATTACGTTTAACCAAATGTTGTCAAGGTAGAAAAGAAAGTGTCCAAATTCATTGTTTTCATTTTTAATGTTGTTTCTCTTTTATCATTTTAAACATAGATAGACAGACAGACAGACAGACAGACAGATAGATAGATCTCTTAAATATCTTTTATGTACTACGTACATAGTATCAAGAGTATATTGCTGAGAGACAGGTCAAAAAAGGACAGTTCACGTGGATATGACCCAACATTACTCAACATCCAAAACCTCAATTATACGGCAAACAAAACAGAGGCTACTTCATGACATTTTCTCAAGGGAAAAGAAAAACCTAAAAACTCATGAATATACCTCTCTTACCTAACACTGTGCATCTTTATGTGCAGTTAGCAGAGTGAAAAAGCCAGACTGAGGAACACTGCTGGCTTTTCATGTGCTACTCCTCCCCCGCCTTCCATCCATGTTTGGGAAATAGGGTGTAAATAAGGTACATCTTTGACGCCAAGGGATCATGAAATCCTGTGGAAAGGGTAGGTTAATCATACCCCCTCTCATAATTGGCTTAATGCTAAAGAGAAACTCAGTGACACCGGCATGAAGGATGTTGGGATGCTCTTGAACCGAATGTGTTGTTTTACTTCTTTAACGCGGGATTCCGCTGATTTATTTTGGCGTGCCTCTTGCTGGTCAGGATAAGAAACTTACCTGAATGTCATACTTATCTACAGAGGACAAGGCTGGCTTGTTCCAAAACACAAACATGCACTGTCTAGGTGATTTATTGGGTAGTCTGAACATCTTAAATGACTTATGCAAACACATACAGAATAGTTTATTTAGGAAAAAAATATTTATTGACAGGAAATTTGGCTTTTTGGATGACGACGTCTCAGACAATATTAAGAAGTCATGCATACAAATAAGATAACAGCAGATGGCACCGACTAACTGATTATTTGCATTAAAATGATACATAATACAAATCACCCACCACCACCAGGATTTAGCCCTAAAAACATAAAAACACAAAAACCTTGCTATGTGTACTGCGTTAGGCTAACCGAGACTTGTCATAGCGCTTGCATGTTGTTGCTCTTTTGTTGGTTTTGATTGCTTCTATTGTCCTCTTTTGTAAGTAGCTTTGGATAAAAGCGTCTGCTAAATGACTAAATGTAAATGTAAAATGTGATGACCACACAAAGTTTTAAGTTTTAAAGTGTAAATACCCGAATTAGCACTTGAAATTTAATTTTCCAGCACGGTAGAACATTTTCAGCATCTGTGCCTGCTCAGAATTTTGTGTAAAGACATAACGCTGCATAAAAGCCAGACTAAATTAAGCCAGCTCTGACTCACCTCAGCTCCTAATACCAAAACATACAATTGTATTTGCTGTGTAAATGCATTCATGCCACCTCTGAGCAGCATTAAACAGTCTGTGTAAAGACACCTAAATGCTACTTTAGAAGCGCCTCAGTGCCACCTTTGCAGTGTAAATTTGGTAGGAATCCCAGGACATTTCAAATCAAATCAAGACACAATACAAACACATTATTAGGATTTGAATATCAGTAGTGTAGAAAAAGAAGTACTGTGTTCACTGTGGTTTTCACAAAAGTGTTTATACATTTAAAATGAATTGTATATTTTACCAGCGGACTTTGTAGCAATACACGCCATGTTTTAAATGCTTCGGAGGGAAACCGAAGCTGCGCACCCCTGGTTCAGATGTACCACAGTTCACCCTGGGTTGGATGATTGGGTAACGTACACTTCCATCAGCCAACCAGCCTGCATCACACTGGTCCAATCCCACAAACCTCCAGGCTGCGTATAACTGGCCAACTTTAGCAATACGCCCTCCATCGCTTTGACAGGCCTCTGCCGCCTCTGTGAAATTTAGTTTGATGGGATGTTCCAGGAAGTAGACCTCTCCTGACGTTGAAGACAGACATAAAATAACTTGTCAAATTATATTTGGTGACTTAAAAATAAATACAACTTAATCTCTGAAACGAATGTCAATAATTGACCCAAGGTAACAAAATACAACTGGCATTTCAAGGCAAACAGCTTTAAAACATATGCATGACTGATTAAAACAAGGAAGAAGGCCATTTTATAATTAACCCTTGTTGGCAGGTTCACCCAACTTGTCATCCTCAACTTATATTTTTAAAATAAGAACATTTTCCAGAATGAGCAATTGCAGCCACATGTACTGTATCCTGAGCCGAAATTACCATTAATTCATCTTTGTCCGATTTAAAATGTAAAACACCTGTTGAAAGCACAACTATGGAAAATTTTAAATGTTTGTCTAACAAGATTTCACAGAAACACACCAGTGTAAGCCAGGACTGGATGAAGCTATATGAAGAGATATATAAAAACTCCACTAAATATATATAAACATTATTACCTCTAATGGATGAAATGAAGCAGAAGGCATCAAACCGATCCAGACTTTTGTCCCGAAGGCCGTAGCTCCGTACACCAGGTGCCAGTTCGGTGCCACCACAAGCCTCTCGTGGCTCTACGACTGGATATTGTGCCGTCCCATCCATGAGCCACCCAGCGTTACACCAGTCCAGCCCTTCCTCCCAAGCAGCGTAGAGCTGTTCAAAGGTAGCCAGGTGTGCATCCTGCTTCTCACATGCTTCCTTAGCCTCATGAAAGTTCATCAGATAGCGACCCTTAGAGGAGTGATAGGGGAACACCACACCTGTTGCGCACAAGAGCACAGAGTGCACCGAATAAACTAAGATCAGCAAAATTTTGGTAAAGATAATTAGGGTTTGCTATTTTGTTTGGGGATAATACTTAAATAAATAATACAATACAAACGCACATAGGTTTTTGTAGATGTTAACATCAGTTAGATAATAAATCGATGATATTTATATAAATACTATATTAATACAATATATAATTGATCATGTAATACAACATCTTACAATGAAATAATAAAATTATAGTGTTTAGGTAACTAATTGAGTTAATTTGTGACGCACCTCGAAACTTAAGCTGCACTGTCACGCTCTCGTCCTCGAGACCATCAATAATTTCACACCGGTAACGGCCGGTATCGTCGGACTGCAGCGGGTTGATGACTAGAGACGCGTCGCCCGGGGCGCTTCGGCGGAGCCGCACGCGTCCTTTGAAGTCTCCGTAACTCCGGTGACGTGTGCCGATGGCCACCATGACGTCACGCTCCTGTCCCTCGCCGTTCACGGGCTGCCAGAGCCACTTGACCCGCGTCCTGCGGGGCGCGCTGAGTGCGGGCTCGTAGCGGTAATGACAGAGCAGTGTGGCGTTACTCCCCTGAACAGCCGACACTAGAGTTTCAGGAGACTCAACGTGAAGACGGATCTTGTGGAAGTAAACTAAAAAAGACCATTAAGTAAGTAAGTAAGTAAACTCTTCAAATAGTGTAGGAAAACTATTATCTGTTTATTGTTTGTTTGCAAAAGTCAAATAGCTTTGAAATAGCCTTAACCATTCTAAAGGTATATTAAAACTATATCATATAAAAAGTATATAACATATACACTACCGTTCAAAAGTTTTAGATCAGTAAGACTTGTAATGTTTTTTAAAGAAGTCTCTTATGCTCATCAAGGCTGCATTTATTTGATCAAAAATACAGAAAAAAACAGTAATCTTGCAAAATGTTATTACAATATAAAATAATTGTTTCTATTTTAATATACTTTAAAGTATAATTTATTTCTGTGATGCAAAGCTGAATTTTCATCAGCCATTACTCCAGTCTAAAGTGTCACATGATCCTTCAGAAATCATTCTAATATGCTGATTTATTATTAGAATTATCAATGTTGGCAACAGTTGTGCTGCCAAATATTTTTTTTTGGAAACTGCGATACTTTTTTCAGGATTCTTTGATGAATAAAAAGTTAAAAAGAACAGCATTTATTCAAAAAATAAATCTTTTCTAACAATATAAATCTTTGCTATCACTTCTTATCAATTTAACAATAAAAGGTTTAATTTCTTTCAAAAAAAGAAAGAATAAAAATTTACTGACATCATACTTTTGAACGGTAGTGTATATTGTTAGAAAAGATTTCTATTATAAATAAAACTTTTTATTCATCAAAGAATCCTGAAAAAAGTATCACAGGTGCCAAAAAGCACAACAGTTTCCAGCACTGATAATAAATCAGTATATTAGAATGATTTCTGAAGGATCATGTGACACTGAAGACTGGAGTAATGACCGATGGAAATTCAGCTTTGCATCACAGAAATAAATTATACTTTAAAGTATATTAAAATAGAAACCATTATTTTATATTGTAATAAAATTTGGCAAGATTACTGTTTTTTTCTGTATTTTTGATCAAATAAAAGCAGCCTTGATGAGCATAAGAGACTTCTTTAAAAAAAACATTACAAGTCTTACTGATCTAAAACTTTTGAACGGTAGTGTAATTCCCATTGAGTTTATAACAAATAGGCCTTGTTCAGGAATTGTAAATAATTTTAAAAAACATACAGAAAAAAAAGCTTTACATTTTATCAATGTTACATTATGAACAAGGTTAGAATTTTGGTGAATTGTACATGTTGTCATATATCAGAAAGCTATATTTTGGTTGCTGATTTGTTATTTTGCACACATGAAATGATCGAGAGTAAGTCATAAATAAATCAACACACTTTCCCCATTTCCATTTCCATTTACTATGTCCTGATAATAATAGCCATTGGAGAATCGCTGTGCAAGGCTTCCGAGGACCAGGTGCATTAAAAGCACCAGCAGATGGCGTAAAATCCACATATTCACGGTGATTCCCTGCATCCCACAGCTTTCCAGCAGCGTCCTTGAAATTTAAAACAACCAAAGACGTGGAAAGATCAGCAAGCAAATCTAACGCAACACATATTTAGCTTTTAGCACTTTTGAAGTCTGATTTATTTAAAAAAAATAGATATAACGAGACAATCATCAAATAGTTACTACAAGAACTGCATTAACTTGCTGGTTAAACGATTGCAAAACGATAGCTATACAATTAAGCCACATAAAAAGTAGTTTTACGACAACAGTAAAACGTAAGTAATAAAAAGTTATCAAATTTATACAAAAAACACAAAGATTTAAAGTCAGCCGCGTCTGTTGTAGAATTGTAGCATGCAAATAGTCTGCTAACATGCACATTCATTAAATAATAAACGCATTTTCGCAACTTACCAATGCAAAATACTTTCTCAGGCTCCTTTTGCTACAACTACTCTGTTCATCGTCCGAGGTGAGGAATAATAGCGCTCTCTCTCTCTCTCTCTCTCTCTGTAATAATACTGTGGGACCGTGAGGTGACGTCACTCAGGCGTCTCTTTTGAAGTTCTCCAGCTCGCGAACAATAATAATTGCGGGGTCTACAAAGCAGTCGAGGGCTGCCGTCCATCATCGCTGTATAATTTTACAGCATAAGGTGTGTTGATAATTTCCCAAAACTGAAACTGGAGCTTGTGTTCAGGGTGCCAGCGAGAATATATTCCACCCAAGTCTCTTGTTACGCGGGTTTGTCACAAAAAAACAACAATTCTTAATGGCCTCAGAGGATGCCTGGCCTAATAACACTGTTGGTAATAATAGATTGTCACATGCATATTTTTCTTTTACATTCCGAATGCACAGGGTGTTATAAATTATGCTCTTTTAAGTAGAAAACAACCCTAAAATCTGTACAGTAAGATATTTTGTAATGTGATAATTTATTAATAGTATGACCAGATATTTTCACAGGCATGAAGTAACATTAAACAGGAATACAAAAAACACACCTGACTGTTGACCTTTGACCGAGGTCTCAAAAAATGATTACTAAGTGGCTGAAATTCCACTTCTCTTCATCGAAAACCCCCAAAGTGTGCTAATTTTCCAAAGTCAATAGCAGAGGAAAGTATCCATAGCCTTGCAGATGTGAAATTTTCCTCTTACTCGTGACCACCAGGGATTCAAAAGTTTGTTGTTCTCTGTCAGCACACCTCTGTCCAGCAGCCAGTAGCTATAGTGTTCATCTTTTATCTCTTCCCCAAAAATTCTAACATTTTCTCTTTGTTATTTAGCGATACAGCTGATGTCCGATCAAAATCGCAATATTTAAAGAGGAAAAGACTGTTAGGTGGCCTTTGGAGGGACCAGGATGTTGTAGTGACAGCATCACTCAGTATTATGAGCCCAAACTGTGCCACACCGCACCACCCTTTCTCTGCCTCGGTCACATTTACTTTTGTTCATGAATTTTCTCAGGCAATTTCAATAGAAAATCGACGAATGAAGGCAATAGTTTTCACCGTGTTCAAGTTGTTTATATGAATTCACCATGTTGACCAACAGAACACTGCTTGGTTTGAAAGTAACTTCAGTGTGAGCTGTTCTTCATACATCATGGACACTTTATAAAGACGAGAGTGAGCAGATTTACATCGCCTCTTTCACAGATGCTCACAACATTAGCGACGCATTTGAAGATCCCTGTCAATTAGTCCCCACAGCCAAGATGAAAGCCGTCGCCTTAGGCAAGGAACGCAGAGACCCTTTGAATAGTTGTGGGCTTCACAGAAGCATGATTTTGGCAGCTATCGTTTGGAAGAACATTTGTTTGCCCAAAATAAATAAGTCCAAAATGGCTGGATGTAAATGACGCACTTGTCAGTCTTAGTTACTGCAGCCTGCCTGAGAAAAAAAAAAAAAAAAAAAAAAAAACTCTCTTCATTTCAAAAGGTTATTGGATAAGATTTTAAACATATCACATAAATGTTTAAATGTTAATTAGCTGCACTATGCATTCTCCAGAAAAATTTATACATTTTAATGATTATACTTTGAGAGAGGTAAATTAGCACAATATTTACATAATCTCCTACTGAGAAATGTACCATTCAAGAGTTTGGGGTTAGATATTTTAATGTTTTTGAAAGAAGTCTCTCCTGCTTACCAATGCTGCATTTATTTAATCATAAAATATAGTAATACTGTGAAATATTTTTAATATGTAATTTATTCCTATGATGGCAAAGCTGAATTTTCAGAATCATTACTCCAGTCTTCAGTGGTACATGATCATTCATAAGTTAATATGCTGATTTGTTGCTCAAGAAACATTTATTATCAATACTTAAAAGAGTTTTGTGGAAACCATGATAGAATCTTTCAGGATTCTTTGATGAATAGACAGTTAAAAACAACAGCATTTAATTGAAATAGAAATATTTACTGTCACTTTTGTTGAATTTAATGCATCCTTGCTGAATAAAAGTATTAAATTAAATAAAAATAAAATAAATAAACAAAAAAGTACTTACTCCAAACTTTTGAACAGCAGTGAATCTATATAATAATTTATTTATTTTTTTGGTTTTTATTTATTTATTTTTTGTTTAAAGACGTGCAGTATACAAGGGACACAAATGACACTCACTGTGCAGAATTAGTAGCATATTTTTATTACATTTTTTTTTAAAGGGTGTTTCTTTAAGATTGTTTTCTCTATGAATAACTGCGCTGAGAGGGCTTGAACAATATATGTAAGAAAAGTGCTTCCAAACAAAATCTTCTTCTGAATGACTGTATGCGTTTGAATGAATGGAATTCAGCCACAGTTTTGTGGGTTTTTGATTTATTTATGTTGGCAGTTTCCATCAAAAAATCTTGCAGTGAAACTCTAGTAATACTTCTGTTTATGCTGATGATTTTGACAGTGAGGGTGAATTTTAAAAATGCTGACCCAGTTTACAACCCCTCATAAAATTATCAAGCAACGAGGCGAACAAGGCAAGATTTCCTTTGTTGAGATGTTATTAGAAAGCAAAGAATGTTTGCTCCTGACAAAATATTTGCCACAATACCTCATCCAAAATAGCCTTGTTTTTCCAGAAAAGAATCCTTCCTGGCTTTGCCCATCGGGTGCTGCTGTTTTCCTGCCATTCTTTAGACTATCACTTGATTCTCTCCTGTTTTCCTGCTTTGAGCCGCTATAGAGCCTGTATATTAGAGCGTCCCAGTCAATCAGAACTGTAGGGAGTTATTATTTGGCAAAGGTACAAATAAATAAGAATACATACATAAATATAATAAAATCCTCAAATATTATTTAAATCACTTAAATAAATAATAAATGTATTATTAAAATAAATAATAATAATAATAATAATAATAATAATATTATATATATATATATATATATATATTCAGAATTATTTTAATATATTAAATTAAATTATTATTAATATTAATAGTAGTAATTTTATTATAAATAAATAAATAAGATTATTTAATATAAAAATATTAATATTTATTATTTAGCCTGGTTCATGACATTTACTTATTGGAAGAGAACGCTGAGGATTTCCAATTTGATTAATATCCAATTTTAATATCCGATTTTAACTTCTTTTTTTTTAAAATCGATAACAGCATACTATGGAGGATTCATAACAAGACAACATGCTTGATGGGCCATAAGTATTTCTTAATATTCTTTATTTGTTTCTACAGTTGAAAACATGAGGAAAATATTTCAAGAGATACCAAGGAAATGCATCTAGTCTAAACAATCTGAACACAAGAAGAGTGCTACAGTATGAGGCATTAAAAAATTACAAAAAACAAAAAGTTTAAGAGCACACTGAATAGAAATAACAAAGTCAATGTGTCTTTACTGCAATGAAAACAACTCTCTGAGAAAAATCAAATGCTAGCATCAGAACAGAATCCAAACCAAAGAAAATCAAAACGCATGCAGCCTAAATGCAGAAATCATGCTGGATTATTAGAATATTCTTCAGTGTTTGTTACCTTGAATACCACTTCAATTCTTCTCAGAAAATATCTCAGAGAAATACTGCCCATATATTTTCTCCTAAAGCGCCATTAATATTAATTCATATTAATACTCATATCATATTGCACAAGCCCAAAATTGTAAATTTATTCGAGTGGATGGGTTGGGGTGGGGGGGTCACAATGCATCATTTTGAAAACATTATGTAGATTGGATGGTCATATCAGAGATTCAGTGCCACCGTAAAAATTATTCTAAATTAGATTTGCATCCGTCCCGCATCTCATTATGCGACCAATCTAGTGACAGGGTACGTCAAAGCTTATAACGTAAGTGTGGCCCCATTTAAATTTTTTTTTTACACATTTTCTGACATCATAAGAAAAACATGAGACCACTTTGGCTTTTAAGTATTTTTGTACCATAAAAAGGTGGTTTATTTCAGAATTATGCTGGAATAAAATTTAAAAAAAAAAAAATTCAGTAGCACACTGCAAATCATTGAACTGCACCTGAGATCCGTGGCCATTCAATTTAAACAAAAGTGATCAAATAATAATTAGTGCTGTCAAACGATTAATCGCGATTAATCGCATCCAAAATAAAAGGTTTTGTTTACATAATATATGTGTGTGTACTGTGTATATTTATTATGTATATATAAATACACACATGCATGTATATATTTAAGAAAAATATGTTATGTTCATATATTAAATATATTTATATATAATACAAATTATATGAATATAAATATATACATGGAAATATTTTCTAAATACATACTGTGTGTATATTTATGTATACATAATAAATATACACAGTACACACACAAATTATGTAAACAAAAACTTTTATTTTGGATGCAATTAATCGCGATTAATCGTTTGACAGTACTAATAATAATAGACGAATGACTGTCACATTTTATATTTAGGTTTGATGAAATGCATTAGCCTAGTTAAAAAAAATTAATTGATTTAAACCAAATATTTTTATAGAAGAAACAAATGATCAAATGGCTACTTTCATTACATAATATACAAATTAGCATAAAGCACAACCATATTTTATGACTTCATCACTTGCTAATTTAAACTACTTCATAATATAAGATATAAAACAGCATTTTCATAAATGACTGCATTTACAACCAACCTAACACACTGATTCCTGTGTAAATAAATAAATTGTGACTTATTTGGTATGTACAGTCTTTTTTTCCAATTAATTGAGTTTGAGTATTATTTGACAAGACAAAAAAAATAAAAAATAAAAAATAAATTGTTACAACTCATTTGTAACACAATAAAGTTATAAAAACTTAAGCTATTTCCTAATATGTGACCCTGGACCACAAAACCAGTCATAATTAGCACGGGTATATTTGTAGCAATAGCCAAAAATACATTGTATAGGTCAAAATTATCCATTTTTCCTTTATGCCAAAAATCATTAGGATATTAAGTAAAGATCATGTTCCATGAGGATATTTTGTAAATTTCCTACCATAACTATATCAAAACTTAATTTTTGATTAGTAATATTCATTGCTAAGAACTTCATTTGAACAACTTTAAAGGCGATTTTCTCAATATTTAGATTTTTTGCACCCTCAGATTCCAGATTTTCAAATTGTTGTATCTACTGTTGTCCTATCCTAACAAACCATACACCAATGGAAAGCTTATTTATTCAGATTTCAGATGATGTATAAATCTCAATTTCCAAAAATTGACCCTTATGACTGGTTTTGTGGTCCAGGGTCAGATATGGTCATCTAGGGTAAATAAACATTATACATTAGCATTGACTTCATATTCAAATGGCCACTGCATCAGACTAGCATTAGTACAAAATATTTAATGCTAAACGCGTCACGCTGTGGGTTTGAGCTTCATTTGCTGCTGGCCGCCGTGACATGGGTCCCCAGCTGTGCAAGGTGGTGTGGTGATGGTGCCCTCTGTTGCTAAGAGTGAGGCAGTGCAGGCGTGGTTGAGGGAAGAAGGAATGGAGGGAAGTATAAAAGAGGAGAAGGAGAGAGAGAGAGATGGAGAGGGAGGAGTTCTACTCATCACAGCCCAGCAGCTCCATTCGCAGGGTAATGCGTTCATGCCACACCCACGGCAGGATGCGGACGAATCGCGCGTAGAAGGGGGGCTCGAACACGTTCTTTTTGTGCACGTTGTTGTCGCTGTTGCCAGGGAAAATCTGCAGGTGAAGCAGAAGGAAATAAAGATGGGGTGAGACAAGGATGTGACAGACGGATAGGGGAAAAAAAGCAGAATGTATATGTGGCCAGTTGAAAAGATGTGGGGGAAGTTCGGAATCTGTTAAACAAAAATTCTGTCATCGTCATGTCGTTCCAAACCTGAAAGACTTAACTTTCTTCTGTGGGAGGCAAAAGATGATACTTTGAGGAATGTTTCAACTTTTTTGTCCATTTATGAATGACAAAACAAGATATTGGTCTCTACAGACTTTCATATATGGACAAAAAAAAGCTACATTTCATCAAAATATCTTCTTTTATGATCCACAGAAAAAAGACAATCACACAGGTTTGGAACAACATGAGGGTGAATAAACTGACAGAATTTTAATTTTTATGTGAACTGTCCTTTTAAGTTTTATAATAATTGCCATATTGACATATTTGGTAACACTTTATTTTAAGGTGTCTTTGTTACAATGTAATTATACATTTAAGTACTGAGTAATATTAATTAACTACATGTACTTACTATATGGTTAGGTTAGGATTAGGGTTTGGCTTAGGGTTACTGGCATGTAATTATGCATAATTTGTTGTTATTATAATAGTAAGTACATGTAACGTGTAACAAGGACACCGTAAAATAAAGTGTTGCCACATATTTAATTGATCGCATATTGACATTGAATTCACAGATCCTAAAAGTAGACCAATGCTGAGCACATAAACATCATAGCCAGAGTTGTTTTATTTTATTAGTTATATGCTATTATAGTATTTATTCATAGTTTGAAATAGCTTTCATTTTAATATATATTTTTTTAATTTTGTGCTTTTGTCATTTTTATTAGTTTTTTTCCCTTCCATTTAAACTTATTTTCATTTCATTTTTACTTTTAGCAATTTTAGTACTTCAACTTAAACATTTTATTTCAGTAATTTGCTGAAGCAACCTAATTTCTTAAATTTTCTTTTTTTTTCTCCAACTTTTTCATGAAATATTTAAATTTTATTTGAATTCAGCTTTTACCATAACATAATTAACAAACATTTTTTAATAGTTCAGTTAATAACAACACTGAGAACTGGCACTAAAAGCAAAAAACCAACAAACATAGTATGAAATATAATATTTAATGAATAGTTCAACCATGAAACTCTACTTGCGTTCTAATTTGTTCATTCAATTCAAATGTTCCCAGCCCATCAGATTCACATACTCATTACTTTATACCTATATAACGAGGACGTATTCAGTGAATGCCATGTCTGCGCGCTATGTGTGTCCTCATTTTAGCCCACCTCCTCCCCAGCACCACCTGTCTAGATCTTCTACAGAAGATCTTCTTCTCACTAGCAGCAGCATGTTTCCGTTTAATTTTATGATCTAGTCTGCAAAGACCAAAGCTACGCACATTCTATTTACACTAAAAAAGATTTTACAATCTATCCCGAGAGTAGTCATGACTAAAATAATGTATTATCTAATTATCTAATTATATGCAATATTAACATTTTTACTGTGATTTTATTACCTTAACTTAAACTTATATTATTTTAGTTAGTTGCAAAGGCAACATTATAAGTTTAAGTTTTTTTTATCTTGTTTTTTTTAAATTTTTAATTGTTTTATTTAATAACAACACTGAGCACAGCCACTAAAACGTAAAACTAAAAAAAAAAAAAAGTCAATTAAATCGACGAAGATTTTCAAACCATCTGTGTTCTGAGTGAAACCTTGATCCAAAAGGAACTGGGTAATTAGGGGTCAATTTTGATTTCATGTTGACTTAAATCGACGATTCAAATCATTCTTAAAAACCAACCTTATCTGTTTTTGTCTTGTCGTCTTTGAGTATGGTCCAGTACTTGCCGTCATCACTGTGAGCCACTTTAAAGGCGGACACAAACTGCACATTGCCAAAGTCTTTGGCCCCTTGCGTGATGATTCCTGTGATGCGCTTTGGCCTGAGCAGATCCACCTAAAAGAAAGAAAAAAACAACTCAGCAAGTGGTCTTACATCAAAAAACTGTCATTTAGTTATAATGATCTGTGTTATGAGTGATTCCCTACAGGTCTCCAGATAATTGCGTAATTGTAAGAGGTTTGTTGTTTGTAAATGATAGCCTCTCAGGACAGTGCAGATTGAAAATCAGGGCGATCTGACTGTGTTCAGCCTCTGAAAGGTCATGCAATGTGTAAATGTGCAAGGATCCCAAAGTAACGATCAAGAATGAATTCATTTCCCATGCAAACACTGCCAGACATTAACAGAAGGGAAGACAGTCAAACTCAACATGGACCGTATCCAGGCAATACCCCGCTTAATAAAATGACTTTGTTTAAAGTTGGAGTGATATATACTCTATTGCTCAAAAGTTTAAGGTTAGTAAAAAAAAAAAAAAAAAAAAAAAATTGAGATATTACATTTATCATGGACATTAAACTGATCGAATGTGACAGTAAAGACATTATAATGTTACAAAAGATTACTATTTTAAATATATGCCACTTTTGTATCACATTTTGTAAGTGTCTCATGATTTCCACAAAATTTTAAGCAGCACAACTGTTTTTAATACTGATATAAATAAAATTAAATGTTCTTGGTGCACAATGTCTAATCAGCATATTAGAATGATTTCTGATGGATCATGTGACACTGAAAACTGGAGTAATGATGCTGTAAATAAAACTTTGCATCAAAGGAATAAATTACATTTTAAAATATACTCAAATAGAAAAAGTTATTTTAAATTGTAATAATATTTCACAATATTATTGCCTTCTATTACTGTTTTTTTAATTAATTTATTAAATTGCATACATTTTTTAAATAAATTTTATATTTATTATAAATAAATATAATTTTAAAAATAAATTGTATAATTATTCATAAATTTATAATGTTCATTTATCAATGTAAATGATTGATTCATTGGCCAAAACATGAAAATAATTATCGGTTCATCATATCGGCCAAAATGTTCTAATGTATCAGTGCATCCCTACTTTTATGATATGAGAATAATATATAATATAATATAATATAAACAAATAATCAAGAAAAGACTTGATCTATCTTAAACGCTTGCAGAAAGCAAGAACGAAATCTATTAAGAAGTACAACTGTTTTTAACGCTGACATGAATAAAATTAAAATGTTCTTGTGCACCAATCAGCATATTAGAATGATTTCTGAAGGATCACGTGACACTGAAAACTGGAGTAATGATGCTGATAATCAAACAGTTATTTTAAATTGCAATAATATTTCACAATATTGTTGCCTTCGCATTGCCTCTTTACAAAATATAAGACTACAAAAATTTTAAAAATGTAACTTCATTCAGTTAAAGACTCGCTCCAGATGTTACACATGACTGTAAATGTAAATATCTGAAATGATTCTGTCACTTCACAGCCTTACAAGTTTGTCATCTCACCTGCAGCCACTCGGAGCGGTTATTGGTGGCTGCTGTCCAGGCGTTGGTCTTGCCCTGCTTGTCCAGACGAGCGTAATGTGGGTGCCATGTGAACGACTCGATCCCCCAGGTGCGGAAAGAGCTGGAAGCTGTCATCTGCCTGTCATCGATCAGCCGTGACTTGATACCTAGCGGCTCGGAGCAACCTGTCGTGTTCAAATACACTGTGAAGTGAGACAACAGAAAGAGGGAGGGGACGGGACAGGAAGTGGCAGAGAGATGGATGGGAAGCATGTCAGCACAAGCGGCACAAACCACATCAGCGCTGAGCAAGTTTCATGCAGGTGAGCGGCAAGATGCTGTGTGTGATGGGGTGTGTGTGAAGCGCATGCAGGCGAGAGCCAGCGGTGTGTGAAGCATGCTGTGATGGACAGCCTGAGAGACACAGATGGAACAGTGAAGTGGGCAATACTGTGAATGAAACATTGACATCTGCACCATTTCAGTGATTAGAAATTAGACTTTCATGTAGAGATGCATGATATATAACGTACCATATCAGCCGATATTAGCAGGGTTTTTTTAATGATCAGTATTATTGATATTCTATATTTAATTGTTCTTACTAATTTCCTCCGTTTTTACATTTAGATGATATTTTCCATGATGTAAAGCTCACTTAAGTTAAACTTTAAAAACACTAGTAATTTAATAACACTGTTAAATGTTTGATCCCTTGATTAAATTGCGTACATTTTTATAAATTAATTTTGCATTTGTTATAAATAAATATTATAATTTTAAAATAAACTGTATAATTATTCACAAATTTATAATGTTCATTTATCAATGTAAATTATTAATTCATTGGCCAAAACATGAAAATAATTATCGGTTTATCATATCGGACAAAATGTTCTAATGTATCAGTGCATCCCTACTTTTATGATAAGAGAATAATAATATAATATAATATTTTAAAAAATAATCAAGAAAACACTTGATCTTTCTTAAACACTAGCAGAAAACAAGGACAAAATGTACCAAGCACATACCACACAAATCAACCAGTGTTATTCATTATCACTATATGCAGCTCAAAACTGTGTCAAATGTGCTAAATAAGTCAAATGTCTATGAGGTTTCTGCTTAGAACGTTTACTGGCTAGAGTCCCGGTTTGGAAAGATGTGACTTTGTTTCTTCAGCCAAACAGGCTGTGGTCCTTAACTTCACCACAAACGAAGACGAGCAGTAAATTGTGCAAATTGTGATGCTGCTTACTCACTTTTTCTTCCATAAAACCACAGCAGTATTACCATACTCTAGTGGAGTTGTTTTGTCATTTGGCTTCCATAAATCTATTCATAAGAATGTATAAACATGCAAAAATATCATTGGGACTTTACCGTTGAGTTCACAGCCCACCAGCTCCAGTCTCAGTGTACAGGCTTTACGGCACACAACAGGAATGATTCGTATGTACTGAGCTATGATTGGAGGGTCAAACAAATTGGTCTTTGTCCCATCGTTGTCCATATTACCAACGAAGATCTGAAGAACAGAAATGTATATATTCACTAGTTATTTGAAAATGATAAAATAATTACAGCTTATGAAACATTTGACAAATGCTTTTGAATGAACATATTTGGTTACTTTTATGTCCCAGGGACTTGATTGATGTGTGTGTGTGTGTGTATATATATTTATTTTTTTTTACAAATGCACAATGTTTTGTTGATATTGTGAGTGTATACAAATAAAAGTAGACCTTTTACAGTTTCAAATGATGTATTACTCTTATCTGTATGATCAAAAATGAGAAAACATTTTTAGTTCTTTTCGCTGTTATCAGGAAAAAATTGCAAGTGATTGTTGAAGTTGGTGTTTTGATACGTAATTTTTCAGTCAATATTAAATTACTGAAAGAACAGTAAGTTTCACTTTGTAGTGTATTTTTTTAGATTTGATAACTTGAAAAGTAAAGTAAAATTGAAAGCAACTTGAAAGTAAAGTAATTAGTATTCTGATTACTTTTAAAATGCAGTAATCAGTAATGTAATCAAATTACAATTTTAAAGAAGTAATTAGTAATTTGTAGTGGATTACGTTTTTTGAGTTACTTACCAAACACTGACTATTAAGTTTAAAATTATGGTGATCCAAACAAACAGTGAAATAATCAGAAACTCTTTGAAAATATTTAAAAGTGAAAATTATTTATATACATTTTTTTAACAACTGCATCTGACCAAAAGTGCTCACAGTTAAACAAACACCCAAAAAGTTCAAACCATAAGAGTCACTAAAAATAAAAAATTAAAAAAAGAGAAAAATGAGTGAATCATCACCACATCTTTGCTCTGGCCCTCAGGTCTGTACATAGTGTAGGTTCGCCCATCCAAACTGGATGCCACCTTGAAGGCTTTTATGAATTCGGCTGTGCCCATGCGACTGGCACCCTGGGTAATGATGCCAGTGAAACGCATCTTCCTCTGCAGATTGATCTATCATAAAATAAACCATTTTAAGCCGTTAAATTAGTCATTTTTGGTTGAACACAGATAATATTTAAACTCCAAATATGTATTTAACCAGTAAACTGAACAGACTTGTTTACCTCGATCCAGGGGTTCTTGTCGTGTGTCGCAGAGGTCCAAGCATTAACGAGTCCCTTGTTATTCAGTCGGGCCAATTCGGGCCCCCAGCGCTGCAGTCCCAGAATACCATAGTACACAGAAGACGCAGAAATCTGAGACTCGGCGATGCCTCCTCCTTCCATTCCCAGCAGAGAGATGCATCCTGGGAACCAGAGCCAGACATTAGCAGATATTCAAGCACTCAGGAGACAAACAGGCTTACTGTGCGACAGACAGATGGATAAACAGTGTGATGACCGCATTCACAGGGGAGAGACGTAGCCATTGTGTACTGAATGAAGTCACCAAATAAAAAGCCAAATATGTGGAGGAAATAAACTGAAAAACAGTTTGTGGACATGTGTGTACTGGCAGTGTCCTACTTACGCAGATTGCAGTGCTTTCCCACATAGGGTGAGGGACATTTACAGGTGAAATCGCCATCAAGATCTCGACAGGTGCCTCCATTCTGACAGGGCTGGCCGGCACAGTCGTTCACATCTGCGGGAATCATTAGATTTCTGTAAAACTCATCAAAACTAGTCTGGACAAGCAAAACAGTTGTCAAAAATAAAGTAATTTTATTTGTGACCTCTAGGTGGCGCTCACTGGCAACATGCAAATTCTACAATTGTCTGAGGTACATAAAGATAAAAATATCTAATATACATATTTATTCTGCTAAATGGTTTCCAAATGAAGTTTGTAACATGAAAAATCCTTTAAAGTCGCCTTCATTTATTTATGTATTGGCCATAGTAAACATATAAACACATTCTTATTGCTTGAATAGTTTTTTAGTTCTGATTCCCTCATCAATTTTCATTTAGTCTCCAAAAACTCTTTATTAAATAAATAAAATTATTTTAAAATAAAATTATTAAATTAAAATTTATTAAATGAAAATCTCTTCATTAAAGCACAAAAACTATCTCATACGGAAAAAAATGATGATATAGTGGTCCTGATAAAAATTAAATATTAAAAAGGAATATCACTTAAATAAATAAAATCAAACCAAGTGGCATTCATTTAAGATTTTTTTTTTTTTCAAAAAAAAAAAAAAAAAAAAAAAGTTTAGATTTGAAATGATAAAAAAATAAACAGTATTAATGACATTTTGTTATGCATAAATGTAATAACATGTAACGTAATGTCATTACAATTTTTAGTGCAGGCAGTAAAGTGTGCTCTTATTGTCAATATTACTGTATATAAAAGTCAAACAAAAACTCAAAAAAGGAACAAGAAATAACAGAGAGGGGAAGAAGCAGATGAGGTGGTAAAAAAAAAAAAAACTTGCAGTTTTTTTATATATATATGCGGTTTAATATTTGCTTTTACATCATAAATCATGATGTCTTTTTTTAGATATTGGTTTTCTGGTTCTTTTTGTTGTTTTTTTTTTTTTAAGTTTGTTTTGCTATACAGTGATGACTCACTACTCAATATGAACTACATGTGCACTGAATTCATACAATCCCAGCTGTATCATTTGGTTTTGACGGCTATGTGAAGAACTGATCATGGTTTTTTCTTCATGTTCACAGTTTTGGAAAATTGCTGTTCCGAGAAACGTGTGCTCATCCAGTTAGAGATGTATCACTCAGTTAATTGCAATAATGTTGTCCAGGATGTGGGTATAAAATTAATGCCAGCAATACTTGTCATAAGATTTTCAACTTAAGATGGTTTGTGACCCGGAATTGAGGGCACATAATGGGAACCCACGTATGACACAGCATAATCTCAGCACGACTGGATCTTTACAGTCGTTCATTAAGAGGATATAGGAGACTGAGGCAGACCTGCTGAAGTTTCAAATCCACTTATGAGTAACAGGGCCACATCAGATCACCAACATGCTTCAAAAACAAGTGTGTCAGAATTATTAAAAGGTCAACATGATGACGCAGAGCAAGGGTGTATAATGGGCCTCATGTGCCTGAAGTGCACTATATGTTGTGGGAAAAAAAAAACATTAAACAGAGAAAAAAAAAAAATAAATAAAAAAAAAAAAAATACACAGAAAATCACTCAGCAATAGAACATTCCAGCAAAACTGAAGGAAATCAGTGGGATTATCTGGTGTGTGCAGATGGAGCGTGACTGGGTGTGACCGGTCACAGTGGTCCAGTGCCAATGCAGTGCTCAGACATACTGAAACACTTCCAAACCTCCAGAGGTCAGTGAGCAATATTTCTCTGTAAGTGTTAAGAGCGGTCAATTTGTGTTGGACTGACCTAAAATAACTAGCTGGATGAATCTGAGCTTCAAGCTGCATTTTTTGCATCTATGTATCCTCTATATTAATAAGATTAGTACAATGCTTTCTTTGGTTGTGCCACAGAACATCACTAAATTATGGTGGCCCGTAGCACACAACAAAACGGAAACAAGCCACAACACAATGAAATCTCCACAACACAATGGAAACAAGTCGAAACACAACGAAATTAGCACAACACAACAGAAACAGTCCGCAACAACAAAATTAGCACAACACGATGGAAACTAGTGTCAACACTGCGAAATTAGCACAACACAACAGAAACAATCCGCAAGACAATGAAATTAGCACAACACAACAGAAACAGTCCGCAACACAATGTAAACAAGTCACAACACTGTGAAATTAGCACAACACAATGTAAACAAGTTACAACACTGTGAAATTAGCACAACACAATGTAAACAAGTTACAACACTGTGAAATTAGCACAACACAACAGAAACAAGCTGCAACACAATGAAATTAGCACAACACAACAGAAACAAGCCACAATACAACTAAATTAGCACAACACAATGGAAACAAGCCACAACACAATGGAAACAAGACGCAACACAATGGAATTAGCACAACACAACAGAATAATCCACAACATGATGAAATTACATCACAACGGAAACAAGCCATAACACAATGAAATTAACACAACATAATGGAAACAAGTGGCAACACTGCGAAATTAGCACAAAACAATGGAAACAAGCCACAACACAACAGAAACAAGCCGCAACAACGGAAACAAGCCACAACACAACAAAATTAGCACAACGGAAACAAGACACAACACAACGAAATTAGCATAACACAATGTAAACAAGCCACAACACTGAAATTAGCACAACAAAATGAAATTAGTCCTATGCGTTGTGTTGTGGTGATTTCGTTGTGTTGTGCACTACTTAGCCACTATACTAAATAGTTCCCCAAAGTATTCCATGTCAGCTACCCAGATGCTAACTGCTAATGTTAACAATGTCGACTATACAATGGGTTAAACCGCTAACAAGCTAATTAACACTTTTAGGCCCGGTTTCATAGACAGAGCTTAGCCTAAACCAGTATTAGGCCATAGTTCAATTAGGACATTTAAGTAATTTTTATAAACATGCCTTAGAAAAAAGCATTACTGGTGTGCAAATTACTTAAGACAAAACAAAGGCACTGACATGTTTTAAGATCAGTTAGAGCAAGTTTCTTTCAGTTGAAACAGCTCAGATTTACATTTTAGTCTAGGACTAGGCTTAAGCCTTGTCTGTGAAACCGGGGGTATGAAGTCAGCTTTCCAAAAGCATTTAATGTCAACCTCCCAAATGCTAACTGCTAATGCTAACAATAACCACTCCACAATGCGTTTAACATAACACTAACAAGCTAATTAACATCTTTTAGAAGTCACCTTTCCAAAAACATTTAAATGTCAACTACATCAACTCTACAATGTGTTTAACTGCTAACAAGCTAATTAGCGACTTGTCTAAGGAGTTTTAAATAGTTGAATGGCTTTTAATATTTAGCCTGTTGATAACTATAGAAGGCTATAGATGGGGTTTTGCGCTGAACCAAATACTAGCATTAAGATTTGAGACCCCATAAGTTGCAATTTAGTAGGCCTATATTTAAAATATATGAACTTTAAATGTAATAATCGAAAAACACACCGCAGTTATATTATAATCAAGCAATTTCAACACAAATACATATATTTCTTCAAAAGCACATCAAAAGATTATTAAAACAATGACTTAAAATGTAAGGTAAAACTTTAGAAATTATTACAAAGTGCATTTTTTAGAAGAAGCGTTAAGAAACATAGTCATGAAAGTACACTCTCTTTAAGTCAATTTAAATGGCCTTTTATTCCATTAATATTATATTATCTGTAAGTACAGTTAAAAAAAAACAAAAAAAAATAATTTAAATTTGAAGAACACTACAAATGCACATTCAATACAATAAAGCACACTTCTTTTTCACAAGGGCCTTACATTTCAAGTTCCCATTTCAAGCATGGCAACTCAGAATAAAACTGTAAAATGCTAGCAGTTATTTTTAATGTTAATGTAAGAAGCGGATCATTGCTGCCCACCGAGAAGCAATTCAACACAGTAGTGCATTGTATTACTCTGAGAACGTCAATATCAAGCTACATAATGTGAAATGCAATCTTATGTCGGTTGCAACACCATCCAAATCAATAAAATGCAAGGTCAGCAGGTCTCCACTTTCACATGTGACAGTGAAATTGGGGCATCCAACAGAAAAGACTGAAGCACGCTGGGAAGGAACAAAAGAAAGCTTTTATGACTTGCTAATTCTGTAATGTTGTCTTGAAATGGCCTCCCTACAATACAGTCTATGTACAAGACACAAGACTGTGTCCAAAGAGTCTATATACATTTTCCACTTTTTCTTTTATCTTTTTATCTGTTTGTGAAAATGGCTGCACCATATATGTATTTTTTCATGTCACCTTATTGATGTTGTATAATCTATAATCTATACTCGCTTGTCACTAAACAAATAAAAACAAAACTAAGTGTTACTGGTTGCTTTCTACATCCATCGTACTGTCTCTTCCTGTCTAAGTGGGCGATTCCTGACCAAAATTAGGTGCAATTTGGACATTTTACGAAATAATCTTTCTAACTAAGATGGTCTGAACCAGGGAAGTGAGACAACAAAAACATCAATATGATGATTTAGTCATTAAATCCAATGTTAGTGCTTTTTGTCATATTTTATTTTATTTTATTTTCCATGATCTATGGACCATGTTGTTATGGTTAACTAAAATTATTATTATTTAAATAGTTTTCATTAATTAAAAAAAGTTGAAATAAAATAAATATTTAAACAAAGAAAATAAGAAAATGATAAATGTTGCCTTTGCAACAAACAAATGTAAGTTTAAAAATTACTAAAACTAAAAATATAAATAAAAAGTAAATAAAAATATGTATAAAAACCCTAACAAAATGTAACAAAAATCATTTAATTAAAATACTAAATTTAAACAAATTAAAATTAAAACTGAAAATATAAAGATAATGGCTAATTTAAAATAGCTAATTTAAAATATTAATAAATATTACAATAGTATGAATACTATGCTGCTGTGGACCACAGTTTGATGCTTAAATGCTTTATGCTAAGGCTCTAACCAGCCATTAAAATCCCTTGTCCGCAATGCTAAGAAAGATTAGTAAGAAAAAAGAAAAATAAAGACACAAGTTGAGAAAAATACAGCAATTAGAGGTGAGAAATTCTAGTGAGAAAACTAGCTCTTATTCACTGGAAAATAGGGAAATTACACAGTAGTGGCACAAGGGCAGCACCAATTTAGCTAGCTAGCTTTAGACGCAGGAATCAAGCACTTCGTTAACTCTTCGACTTACTTGCAGACACACAAAAGAGGCACTAATTCTGCATTTAAACCCTACAGCAGGTTTCTATTTCCATCAGCTCAGCTAATATGACCAGTGCTCCACTGCGTAAAAGCTTTTGACACAGATTTCATGGCCTCTTGCGGGGCTTTCAGACCAATTTCATGCTGTCAGTGAAACATTTCTGCCAGCTGAGAGCCAAGAATGTGTGCGGACTTCATTTACCTTGCCCCCTCCACTTGCATTTTACCCCAGCAACAGGGCTAGTGTGCGACAGCGTGGGTGTGCTACGCTACAGTCATATTTTAATTTGTGCTGCCACTATGTTTGGCACTACACTATGCAGTGTGCGAGTTTGCGTACTCCACATCTTTGCCATCATCAAGCATGATTTAGACGTCTCCCTGAGGGATTAAGAAGCTTCTAAACAGTCAATTCAATGGCATTGCCATTCTAATCTAGCCACATTCCCAGCCGCACTCTGAAGATGAGCCCGCATGCTTAACTAAACCCAGTCAAAACATCATAACCCTGCTATCAAGCGTGGGAAGGCTGGCACCGAAGCCATAATGTCGTAATCTTTTGGTCAATTGTTATTTTCCCATTTCATTTTGATTTCACAGATTTGACAAAGTAAACTTGTTTTTTCACAGATTAATGTCTTACCCGTGAAAAAACATGTTTACTTTGTCAAATCTGTCAAATCTGTGAAATCAAGATGAAATGGGAAAATAACAACTGACCAAAAGCGACCCTATTTACTTTCTTAAAGGAAAGGTTTACACAAAAATGAAAGTTTCTGTCATTTACTCACCCTCATGTAGCTCTAAACCTGTATGAATTTATTTCTTTTGTGGAAGACAAAAAAAAAAAAAAGATATTTTGAAGAATGATGGTAACCAAACATGTTTTCATTAAATTAAATAAAGATAAATTATTTTCAAATGCAAATTTTAAACTGTATTTCAGAAAAAAAATGCCAAATCCATTTGCTGATCAAGTTAGGATTTTTTATTTGTTTGATTTATTTATTTATTTTAATTTTTGGAGTTTGTCAACCCTGGTCACTCGCATTTGTATGTAAAATAGCATTATGCACGTTGTTTTTACAATCTAATTTTGTGTTCCACAGAAAAAATATTGCAAGCATTTCATCAGTGCAAATTATTCCAAAGAAGTGTCTTTCTTCATAAACTTCCTCCTTCTCTGATACAAATTTCCTGTTGTTTTTAAACCCTGCCTCTCCTATTATATACTGCGTCCAAAAATCAAGTTCAACACCATGTATTCTCCACTGAATATGTCCAATTGTGGAATTAAATTCTTGTGGATGCATGTCATGTTGATTTGATAACAATCGTGGAGCATTTTCACATCGCGCTAATGTTATTTATCTAAAATGTGGAACTATGTGAGGGGCCATGCAGTTATGACTTGGCTGTTTGTTGTGGTGTTTTGTGCTGAGGGCTGTAGGTCTGTTCGCCCCTGAGCCAACAGCAGAGACTGAAGCGTCTTAACAGTTGCATCTGTTAAGATAGCGGAGATTTGACCATCTGCCCTCATTACATCCGGAGAGCTCCTGGAATTGATGTGGACCATGGTACTTGGTGAAATAATTAGTAATGCATTTCTGAAGAGAACAGCTGCATGTGATGTGTTAGCCTTGCTATGCAAAAAACTCTTGTAAGAAACACTTTTTGCAATACAGTAACTAATTTTTCCTTGCATGGGAGCTATTGCCAGTCAAAGTTCACAAGAAATATAAAATGTGTCAACCAGCACTCAACATTCAGACATTCTGAAACAGGTTAAAGTTGTTAAAGCATATGTCCCTACACTATTAACAATAGACAATGGATTGCCCATACAATTACACTAATGTGAACGCATTATCAACTGGACTTCTATTCAGTAAATCTGTCTGAATCCTATTTATAAATGAAAATTTATAGCTACAATTTGCCATCTGGGTTCTGTTCTGTGTCAATTAATTACCATTTGGATGCAAATGTGATCTCCGTCTTTGATTTCACAGCAGTTGAGTTTTTCATAATTCTCAGTGGTGTCTCCACTTATATGTTTGGTGTGAAACAGATTCAACAGTTTGGATAAAAGCGACTCACTGTTCTGGCAGTGGATTCCATCGAAGCCTGTTGGACACTTGCAGACATATTCGCTGAAGACATCTCCTCTTCGGGAGTTGGAGATGATCTCACAGAAGCCATCGTTTTTACAAGGGTTAGGGTTGCAGGGCCCTGAGAGAACAAGGGTCATGTGAGAAATGATAAGCCTTAGCTGAAACGAATACAAGTAACCTTTGCACATGTATTTTCACATATATCTATATGAATAACTGATAAGACTGTTACCAAAATCAGTCTCGTTGCAGGTGGGTCCAGTGAATCCTTCAGCACAAATGCATTTAAAAGGATCTTTTCCTTCTTCGGTCACACAGGTTCCTCCATTCAAGCACACATTTACTTCACAGCTGTCAGCTGAGAAAAAAAAAAAAAAAAAAAAAGATAATGGATTTGATATTACATCCATTATTGACATAACTTTTAATAAAACTCAGTGCTTATTCATTAAACATGAACAGTATTACTTTTTATATACTTATATATGTCACATTCAAATCCATGTGACATGAATTTACAAAGGATTACAGAGAAAATATTCATCTCGTGCATCATGAATAATGCTCATTTGGGTTTAATTCAGTGCCATCAGCAGTACTTTCTGATGGGACGCTTCTGATGATTTAGAATTCTGTTTCTTTTAAAAAGGGAAGTGAAAAAGACAATGGGTTCACTGTTTGGTCATGTTTTTATTAGGGTTGGACAAAGTGGACACAACCCAAATTGCTGATGAGGCTGCAGCATTACAGAAGTTTCTTTGCAGTCCTGTGGTCTATATAAAAAGTGTTTGTGAAGGTCAGGAATGTTTACGTAGGACAGCAATGGACTGAGAAAAAAAGTATGGAAATGCACATGCAGAAAAAAAAATGAAATGCAATTTTTAATAAATTGAGTAAAGAACCTCCAAAAGGATCAATGTAAGATAGATAGATAGATAGATAGATAGATAGATAGATAAAATATACATACATAAAAAGAGAAGGGAAGGAAAAAAATAAACAGTATAAAGATTTGGAACTACATAAGGGGCAGCAAAAAAAAAAAAAAAAAAATGGAAGAATTTTTATTTTTTGCTGCACTAAGCTAAAGAAATTGCACCCCTTACATTTTTATGTATATGCTGAAATGGAAAACAAAAAACAAAAACATCCGACTTCAATTTTTGGAGCTGTTACTATCTTTAACTGTTAATTTTAGCCTGATACATATAGGCCTTGAATTTGCAGAGCTACAACTTTCACAATCTGTGCTGGCTTCCCACAACTCTGTGTAAATGACACCTCCGTGAGAGACTTCCTGCGCATCGTTGTGTCCTCCCCTGGCGCCGATCCAAAATACCACAACGGAGACACTCAGCAGAGTTTATTCGAGGTGAGCGGCACTCGAAATGATAATTAGCCCACGTTTCATGCAGCTCCGCTGTAGGTTTCAACCGTGTGAACTTGTTTCATGCCAAGACATCATTTGGCAAACAATCTCCTCTAATTGTGACGAAAGGCAACGGCCTTCATGCTCAGGGCTGAAGCTTCTGGGATAACGATAAAGCCCAGGTCTGCATAAACAGAAACCTTCTTATCCAAACGACTGCAATGTTTATCTTTGGAATGGAATGCATCCTCCTTTTCATGCTATACCAGAAGGCTGATAGCACAATTCTTTTCAATCTTCTCAAGAAAACTAATTTTAGTTCTTGGAAAAAAAAAAAAAAAAAAAATCCCTTGGAATTGTCTTTGATATAACACGCCAGGAACAAACTGTTTAGGAACTCAGATCAAACCATCCATCACAGATAAGCACAGAAAAGTCCATGGGGAACACAAACTCTATGGATAGATAGCCTGAAGGATTTGTAGTCAAGTTTTTCTTGCCGAACAGTTATGACAAAATTGACAAGTTGAGAACTGAAAGTAATTCATTGCGGCTTAATAACTTTAAACACAACTTTTTGCTAGTCACAATTCTGCTTTTGTTTCCATAGAAATGGAACTCTGAACAGAAACCGTTGCTGTCCATCTGCATGGAATGTCTCTGACATGGGCACATGTTTGTGGGCAAACTCTTTTATCTAACAGAATAAATAACCAAAAATGAAAACTGTGCCATTATTTACTGTAACTCATGTCGTTCCAAAGCCACATAATTTTCTTTCCTTCTGTGGAACATAAAATAAGACGTTTTGCAGAATGTTCAAGCTGCTCTTTTCTATACAATGTAAGTGAAAGTTAATCAAGCTCCAAAATAAAGAGATGCTTTTCTGGAATGCAATTTGCAAAAAAATAAATAAATAAATGCATTTAAAATATTTAAAGTTTTATTTTAATCATTATTATCAATAATAATAATAATAATAATAATAATAATAATAATAATAATAATAAAATTGACTGGAAAATGTAAAAGAAAAGCAAAGCATTGTGTTTAAAAAAATATTTGTGTTTATTTTAAATGTATTAATTACTTTAACTTTTAAACATGAATTAAATTGTTTTATATGTGTAATTATGTGTCAAAAAATTACTTATTAAATTTAGTTTTGTTATATTTAACCACATTTTAAAACATGAATTTTTTTAATTTGTCAGTTTAAAAAGTAATTTATATATTGATGTTTTAATGGTTAAATTATTTTATGAAAAAATAGTTGTTTTTTTTTTATTTTTATTTATTTTATAATTTTTTTAAGTAGCACTAGTAGTAGTTCTCTAGCCACCATTCACTTTCATTGTATGGAAAAGAACAGCATAAACATCACAAACTATATCCTTTTGGGAAGGAAAAAAAATACAGGTTTGGAATGACATGAGGTTGAGTAATTTTAAGTAAACTATTGCTTAAATTATACCTGAGAGTATATGTATGACTAAACAGGGCGGATAATAATTCATGTCAAGCAATTCCACGTCATGATGTATCATCTAACATTTACCAGCTACCTAGTTTAACTGTCAGAGAACTCAATGTCGGCCTAATACGTTCTAGAAGGCCATTAGACAGAACTGAACACATCAGCTGAACACAAAGCTGTTTGATGAAGTGAAACATTTGATCACCGTCTCATCAGCTGAGCTGGCCTTTTGATCAGCAAAAGCTCTGAAATGGGAGTGAGAGCAGATTATGCCCACAGGCTTTCGGATAGATAGCTTTAGGCACTATAGTATATCACATGGTCTTTCTCGGAGTTAAACGTGTAAAGACAGGCAACTGTGGGAGTGTTCGCTGCTCTCTCACAAATGAGGCACGCAAACAAGGACAAAGAAAGCAGAAATGGCGTTTGGCCAGGCAACTGTGACCCTGAAAAAACAAGCGGGCAGTGTCGAGCCAACTCACAAAATGAGTAACAACCAACGTGCAATTGATCCAATCCCAGTATGGTCAAAACACTCTTATTGTGACTGCACTGATATTAAAAATGTGCAGTCTTAAAGGGATATATTTAAAAATAAGAATTTTGGAATGACTTTGGGGCACCAGTGGAACCAATGGCTGGCCTGTTACAATATTTTTGCAATTCAGTTTGGTGATACTAGTGGCATAAAAATTACAAACTTCAGCTTTAAATTTTAAAGTAAACAGTCCAATAACAAACACATTTGATGTGCTACTACTATTGTTATGGTTTGCCAGAAAAATGCTACATTTTTTTAACTTAAAGTACCAAAATGAACAGTTCAAAACTGAAAATAACAGAACAGCTCAAAACCATAAAACCACTTGCTCCTTCATTTCATATATCTGGGACGTCACTTGAGTCATTTCAAAAAGAAGCATGACCTGATCTGCAATCTTATAAGTACAATAATTATATAATAACATTTAAAAAGCAGGGAAGGGCTTTAGAAATGAGTCATCGGCATGAGGAGTCATTCAGCTACAATCTGCAGAGCGGATCACACACACTTGCCCAACAAAAGAACCCTTGACTGTCGTATTAGGAACAGGTGCAAAACAAAAACAACAGACTGGAGGACAACCAAAACACTGCACACGTGCATGTGAGAGCACGCAAATGCAACAACACACCTACACACCGAATCCCAGTTTGATTCTAGGGGATTCACGAAATGATAGGAAATGCAACTGTACTAAGTATGCAGTGCACTCAGTGTTTATGGGCTAAACACGTTTATAGGTTTGATACTGGTAATTTAGTGATACTGTAAGGTCTAAAAATGGTCATATATGGGGACACAAAATTTCCTTGATTTTTAAGCCAGTTTATTTAAAAAAAAATACTAACTTTCACAACTCAAAAACTTCCTCCCCCAAAAAAAGAGCATTTATTGGCAATATTTATTTTCATGTTATTGGCGATAACCGATGTATGAACAGTGTTAAATTTCTATATTTTTCCTAAACAAATTGTAAAAAATCTTTAACAATTTAAAATATTTTTTTTATTTAAAATATTTTAAATTGTTAAAGTTTTTTTTTTTTTATTTGTTTAGGAAAAATATAGAAATTTAACACTGTTCATACATCGGTTATCAGCAATAACATGAAAATAAATATTTTATTTAAAATTTTTTTTTTTTTTTAATTGTTTAAAATGCTACAAGTGCATCACAAACATCAGGAAACCACTACATTAAAATATACAGTATGAAAAATTTATGAAATTAGTTTTGATATTTGCCCATTAAACAGTGTTATTAAATTATTGGCAGTTGTTTTAAAGATCATTTGAGGGTTAGATGATCGCATGGGTAATCTAAATGAAAAAAAAAAAAGTGAACATGAGTATGCAGAATATATAATCAAAAATGAAAAAGGTGTTTACAAGACACAGCAGCACAAAACAGCTCACAAGTGGGCTTAAAATTAACAATTTAAGGAAAAAAATTAAGAAAAAATTATGCCATCCCTCTTTATGACTTGACACTGATAAAATATGCATACAACATCCATATAATGTAACAAAACCTTTTAAGTTGTTAAAAATAGGTGATCTGTGTCTAGGTGCTGATTTGTGTTACAACCTCTGTGTATATTTAGACTCCTAAAGTGTTAGTTTACCTTTTCAGCCTACCGTGGAACTGGCACTTTACGCTAAAGGTGTCCTGGATTTTTAACTCCACATTATTGCTGGTGTGAATATGCATGTGTGTAGGTGTGTGTTAATGCACAGTGTGTTTTCTCAGCTATGTGGTCATTCGCACATCATTTAAGATGCCTTCAAACGGCCCTGGGGAACTTGGTGTTCCAAACCTTCATTTCTACGTCACTGAATCCCACGTTAAAACACCCAGAACAGCTCAATGCACTGAGCTGTGTGGCTTGCGCCTCTTAATGACCAAGCAGATGATCCATAAAGAAATGGTCTGCACATACGAAACGTACTGTTCTTTGACCAAAAACTGCTTTTTTTTTTCTTTTTTTTTTGTAAACTGTCGGTGAGCTTACATCTTCAGGTGAGATTTCTGTAAACTAAAGGCATTTCTCCAGAACACCACAGCCATCTGTTCTTAAAAATAACCCACAACGACTAAAAATACACTCTGACGTACAGAGAAAACAGCCATTCTCTAAGGCAACGCAAATAGGCTTATAATTAATCTTACTTTGAAATGCTATAATGCAAATCATAATATTTTAGCATGCTTTTACACTCAAGCCATATATTCAAAATGGACATAAATCCAGTGCAGCGTATTTGTTCAAAAACTGGTAACAAAAGTTTCCTGACAAGTGTTGGAATATGCAATTTTAAAAATTCAATGCAGCAGATTGGAAAATGGAGCATGAGACCAAGATGGAGCGAAATGAGAAATGCCATGTTGCTCTGCCTATGAATGAAACATTGATTAGGGCTTATTGAAAATTAATCACAGGAGAAGCAGTCTCATTGGACTGCTATTAGGAGTGGAGTCAGGACAAATGAGCCCATCCCCGGAGGGGAAGACCCCGCTGCCAGATGGCACGGGCCACACGACAGCTTTTGAACGGCTCGCAAACACATTCTTGCAAAAGAGAGCGAGTGAAAAGCAGGAGGCTGTGTAGTCGCTATAATTAGCGTACTCTCTGTCAGCTGACCTGAGAGGCCTGGGTTGTGTTGATAAAAGTCTGGATTTGCTGATTTTAAGCAGTTTTTGCTAGATTTTGATGGATGAATGCTGATCTTAGATCAGCTGGAGAGTGCAGCTTCTATCCAAAGCTGTTTACCTTCTCAATCCGATAAGTGAGACAAACAATTCTCAACTTTTAAAGGAATAGTTCACTCAAAAATGAAAAGTTTGTCATCATGTAATCATCCTCATGTTGTTCCAGACCTGTATGATTTCTTTCTTCTGTCAAACACAAAAGGAGATATTAGGCAGAATGCTGATGCTGTTCTCTCTCATACACTTACAATGAATGGTGATCAGCAGCTTGTCAAGCTCTAAAATCCACCTAAAGACATAATAAAAATAGTCCATACGACTATATTCCAAGTCTTTTGAGGCAATAACAGATTTGTATGAGGAACAGACTGATATCCAAGTCATTAGTTAATGAAAATCTTTTTGTAGATCTCAGATCTTATTATTTGAATATGCTTATTTATATTCCATGCCTTGTGAACTGCTACTAGATCTCTTAGTACTAATGATGGTTGGCATCTTTGAATTCAATCTTGGTGTGTCAAACTTTGATGCACCATGTTTTAATAATGCAATTTTAACAGACTGATATCTTAATCAATATTAACTGAAATATTTATAGATTAAAAATGCCATTAATTCTATTTGAATGTGCGTATTTAAATTTTATGCCTTGTGATCTGTTACTAGATTGGTTAGTATGACCTTTGGCATCTGTGTAACACATTTAGATGCAGCATGTTTGAATATAAAGATTTGAACAGATTGATATCGAAGTCATTATTCACTAAAAGTCTTCTTTGTAGATCACAAATCTTATTTCAATATGTGCATACTTAAATTCTGTCCCTTGTGATCTGCTACTAGATTCATAAGTACTAATGGAGGTTGGCATCTTTGACATCAAACCTGGTGTGACACATTTTGATATGCCACGTTTGAATATGAAAATTTTATTGAGATTTGTGAGCTGCACAGAGAAGCGTAACAGTCACTATAATAATAACATTTTGGGCTTTTCCTTACTTAAAGCTTAATAGAAGAGTTGAAATATATTGCAAAAATCACTTTTACAGTGCTCTTTGTCCTGCATGGTCACCATTCCCTTTCATTGAACAGAAAAGAGCAGCTGCTAAACATCTGCTTTTAAGCTCAATGGAAGAAAGTAATCACACAGGTGTTGGAAAGCCATGAAGATCAGTAAATGATGTGCAAAATTCTCTTTTCTCAATGAACTACTTGTTTAACATCACAGAGTGCCAATTTCACCACTTAAAGTGTGAATGGAGATGATCAAGGAGGCAACAACTGTACCATTTGAAAACTTCACGGAAAATGCTTTGACATGGAAATCTCTCTGGAACACAACCACAAACCAATCAAAAAGCAGTCAGTATTACAAGTAATGAAACTCTGCAGGAAAGAGGATGAATTTTCCAAAAGTTTGCACAAACCTGTCCTGCCGCACTGGTCGTTAGTGGCAGGAAGTGCCCTGGCCTCGTTGGGATCCGCTGCATATTAAAGTGGCCACATTCATTGGAAGTGACTCAGTAATTTGGTCACTTGAGCCACACCTACAGACTGGAGCCAGATCATGGCCTGAGGCTCAACAGCAGACGGGGAAGTGTGTTCTTAAACAAGTAACATCCGTGGAGGCAAAAATGAGTAATAGGGCCAATTAAATAGTGATTTCTGAAATCTAGATATTACAAAACTTGGCAGTACAAAAAAGGTCATCTCTCTTTGTTTGTTCAGGGTATGGGGAGGAAATGAGTTTAGACATGCTGTCAAAAAAATCTTAACATACATGAGTAGCCAAGGCACGAAATTGGTGCTCAAATGGTCTTCCACATCTGACCATGCAGCTATAAAAGTCTCTCCAAGCCTGTAGGTCACTGGTAATGGATTGAAATCAGGACATGATGTTTTGTATACATTAGTGTGACAACAAAAGGACAAAGCAGAGAGCCCAAGGCGTTAAACGCAAGTACAGACACGAATAATATACATTTTGAGAGACATCAACTAGATGACCACAGGGACTTTTGATAAAGTGAAGCCGCCAAGACGATAGTGTATGGACACTAACCATCATTCATTCATTACTAAATTTATGAAAGTAAAAACATAGGTTATATTACACAAAAAAAATATATTAGGCAAAGAAGCTGTTTGGTGTCTTGACATTAAAATCGTTTAACATCAACCTAATAAGAACCGTAGATTTTAACTTGCTTTGTTTATTAATATAGTTTGCCATGCTGTTTCTATAGAGCTCAACGCACAGACGAAAACAAAAACACTTACCGCTCGCAGAGGAGACTGAAACAGCAAGAAGACACGCCGCAAAAAGTGGCAAACTAACAAACAAGCTTGAGAAAGTTCTCATGGTGCCGAACTGTAGTTCTTCGGTGAACTTCTCGTCGGTCTCAGGAGTCGTTCGGTGTGAATCCGTTCGCCGTTATGACTACAGGCAAAGATTAGAGGCGAGAGAGGGACAATATGTGCGCTCCCACGTGTATCTCTGCTCTCAGCCAATTACATCCTGTTTTTAAAATATGACCCCGCCCCTATAACGGTGCGCTGCTTGATTGACTCGATACAGTAAACAAAACAGCTCGGTTTACAGAACGAAAAAACATTTGGTGGTTTCAGGCAATCTTTGCTGTGTTTACATGGCAAAAAAAAAAAAAAAACGGAAAATATTTACTTACCCTTATGTCGTTTCAAACCTGTATACATTTCTTTCTTCTGTGGAGTACAAAAACTTAGCTAACAATTTTTGTTTCTCAGAACGAAAAAAAAATAAACACATTATTTTGGGAAGGTTACAAAGGTGTTTATAATAACGAACCAACAGGGAACGTTCCCAAAATAAAACGGGAACAAATAAGAACTTTATGGGAACGTTCTGTGTTTGACGGTGTTAGTCACCATTCACTCTTATTATATCTTTTTCATACAATGAAAGTGAATGATGCTGTCTTTCTGATTCACTATATAAATGGGGTGAATAAATTATGATAGAATCTCCAGGATCTCTTTAAGGATCTTAAAAGGAGCTGATTTTTCTGAATGCATCATTAAGGCTTCTGCAGATGTTGGAAGTGTTCATTTAAACATCAACTAGGCCCAACTTGCTGTTAAATTATGCAACTGAAGATAACGTTTTTTTCATAAAATTAGTGGAAAGTGCGATAAAGCGGATTGTTGTGAAATAAACAAATGCTGCATTAATGCAAAAGCATAATTGTGCTTTGGTAGTGGGTGTATTGCTCTAGCTATAAGATGCATTTATGCATGCAGGTCGATGCAAAGTGTGGGTGATGTCAACTGGTGATCATCGTGCATCATGCTTTTTTTTAGTATCCTGTGCTTTTGTGTACCTTACATGCAGCAAAATGCAAAGCCGCTGGACAATGTAAACTGGAAGATTCAGTAAATACAGAAAGAGAGAAGGTATTATATTAGTTAACCCCAAACTTGAAAGGACTTCACAAAGTCAAAACGTTTAAGGAGAAGACCAATTGTTCATGCACCACTAGATTCCATTTTATGCATAATGAAAAATAGCTTATTAATGTCTCTCTTGGCTCTGTTGCTGGGGCCCTTAAGAGCTCGTGTCTAAATGCTCCTCTACAGACACTTTAGCCAGTCCCACTTGATTTGATTGAATATAAAGTGAGGTTGATTTTCCTCCAGCGGAGCCACTAATCTCTAATAACATAATGGATGTCGGCTGTGGGAAAATCATGGAGCTGGATTTTAAACATTAGACATTTAAGACCCTGGTCGTCTCACAAAATATCCATCGTATTTAGCGTCACTTAGAGTGACTAACTGAGTTTCATTTATGGCACTTACGGGAAACAATACAATCATTTATAAGGGGGATCAAATCAGTTGTGCATTACAGAGTGCATTTACTTGGAATTTGCCGTGTAATTGCTATATTGAGTCTTCGAGATGTTCTTGGACTGCTGGTCCACTGCTGTTGTTACTTTTGCATCTGCTCTCTCCAGTTCTCTGAGTTTCTGTGAGAACATACCACTCTGACGAAAGCACTTGTAATACATGGAAACTGTAAACAACTTGCTCCAGACATGGCATGGTGTGTGTTTTCAGTTATATCCTGCCATCTTGTGGAAATTATCAATAAGCACACTGTTAATTTTCATATATGAAGCTGTATTAAATCTATCTATCTATCTATCTATCTATCTATCTATCTATCTATCTATCTATCTATCTATCTATCCTCTCTGTTTTACGCATTTTGAGTTCTGGGAGTTGAGTTAAAATGAATTTATATGCAACACAGATAAAGACGTTTAAATGGATAACATTATTTATTTGTCATTATTTATATTTATAATGTAATTTAAAAATATTTATTCATTTATTCATTCATCCATTCATTCATTACTTATTTAGTTTTTTTTTTTTTTTTTAGTTATTTATATTTAGCACGAGTATTTTCTGTCTGTTTTAAGCATTTTATTTCTGGGTGGTTTAAATGAATTTCTATGCAACATATATGTGCAGGAAAGACGTTTGAAGGAATAACATTATTTATAATTTTATTTTGGAACTTCTTATTTATTTGCTTGCTTGCTTGCTTTTCATTTTTATTTTAAGCATTTCAATTTTGGGAGATAAACTAGGCTATATGTAACAAACAAACATGTCCAGTACAGACTTTAAAAGCAATATTCTGTGGAACAATGCAAAATAAAGTAGATAGAAGCTGATCACGTTTCTTCATACATTTCCAATTAAAAGTTTACTTTTACTTTTTAAATGTTTAAATAAGCGACCTTGTAATGCTTTAAGCGACCTTGAGATTGTGCAAAGGCTTTATAAAAATAAAACAACTTCTTCGTAAGTACAATTACTTTGTAAACTTTCACTTATGTTTTTAGCCCAATATTTTGACTTCTCCTTTAGTAAAAATTTAACACAGTATACGTACTTAAACTTAAGTGTAATTTCTTTGTACTTTTTGTTCACCTCAGATAACAGATAGACTACTGAATGACAGTGAAGTTGACCAAATGAAGATCAAAGGAACTGTATGCGCGCCGACCCTGACGTCTTTGTGACGCTGCTCCAATCAGAGGCCACGGATGAAGACGCGCTCCAGTTGCTGGGTGTAAAGGGAATGACTATGCGCTCTGAATGTTGTTTGAAGTCGTCTGATGTTTTTGAGTACAGTGAAGATGTACACAGAGGAGTCAACTTTGGACAACTTTGAAGACAAGGTATGCATTGTTTTCTCTTTGCATGTTGTCGTGCTAATAATTCGATGTTATTATAGTTATATTCTATTATAGCATAACGCACAAGCAGTACTTAACTTGCTCAACGCGTCCTGAATTTTCTAATAACCAGTGCAAAAAAATACGCATAATACAGCAACTTTATATTGAATAATGAAATTCAAAAACATTCAAAGTATGTTTATGTTAGAAGTATGATTAACTCTGTTAACAGAGTCACTGTAAACTGTACTCACTAAGAGCAGACAGATTAACCCCCTGTAACTGTTGCATGATACAGGATACTTTGACTGGATGATACATCTGGGTCAGTGAAGTCCCTGTTTTTTCTGCTGGACTGAACATTGACATTCAGAAGCTGCTCTGTAACCCAGCACATATTTTTTAAGAGTCAAGGTGTGGTATGAATTTATTAGCATTCTATGTGCTATATTTATGTCTTTTGTATTTGTCACTATCTTATCTTTATATGTGTTTAGCATATTTTTTAAGTTTGTGTGCTAATTTACTTTTTTCCATTTTACTAGATATACATGTCTGCACAGGTGTGTGTATATATAGGTCAATGACAAGTCATATTCCGATATTATAAAAAGAAGGAATATTATCTAGTATAAGACACATGTGGCAAGTTCTTAGATATGTAATCTTTGTATCCTTGTTTGTAAAACAATTATAATATTTTCTACAAAAAAAAAGTTTTTACACATAATTTTATGAATATTGAGAGGCTTATTTCCTTAGGCTTATTCCATTTGATCTGAACATAACGTATAAGTGATATTTTAAATATGTGCTATTCTACTGTCCAGTTGTATGCATTTTCAAAGTTCTTATAAGTAGAAATATTAATATATTTCCTTTTATTATTATTATTTTTTCTCAAATCAGCTATTAGTAAACTAATCCATCATGAGTGCCCAAGTGGAGGCAGATGTCCGCACCATATCTCCTGAGATGCCTGCCATGTTTGATGGCATGAAGCTGGCTGCTGTAGCCACGGTGCTGTATGTCATAGTGCGGAGCCTGAACCTAAAGTGTCCCACGGCGGCCCCTGACATCACCTGTCAAGATACCCCTCTCAGTCGCTACCTGCTCAAGTCTTGCCCTATTCTAACCAAAGAGTGAGTGCTGCTGCCTAGAAGGCTTTCTTGTCATATTATTGCAGTCTTCTCACACATGGCATTTTTTTAGATGGCAAAATACCATGAAATGATGCGATTTGCTGTAGAATGACTAGAAGAATCCAGGAGTAAATGTTTAGTTAAATAAATATTTGGATACTACTTTTGAGTCACAGTGCCCATGTATCCAGGTACATCCCTCCCTTGTTATGGGGAAAGAGTGGACATCTCCAGACTGCTCTTTATGGGAAGATGGGAAGGGTAAAGTCCCCTAAACCTTGCGGGCTGCGTAAGTACCTGCCCATGCCAGATGGAGCCACTGCCACCTTTGACCTGTTTGAGCCACAAGGCGTCCACAGTTCAGGAGGTGAGCTTGGGTTTTGCAATAGCAAAGGGATTTTTGACCCCAAAAGGGAAATCTTGATCTAAAAATATGCACAGAGCTATCATATGGTTTAAAAAGACTGGAATATCAAGCACAAATAATCTTTTTTAGTGCATTCTTGCATTTTTAGACCTTGACAGCTTGTGATTTTCATCCACTTAGAGTGTTTATGATTAAGACAATTCCTCTGGAGAGGCAGAGGTGTTGCTCGTACTTTCACTAGAGTTTATCTATCTCTGTCCCATCACAGATGACATCACCATGGTGATCTGTCCTGGGATCGGTAACCATAGTGAGAAGCATTATATACGGACCTTTGTGGATTATTCACAGAAACAAGGCTACAGGTGCGCCGTTCTCAACCATCTTGGAGCGCTACCAAACGTCGAGCTGACTTCCCCGAGGATGTTCACCTATGGTAAGCCGCGTGTGGCAAGCATGCTTGTTTGTTATGAAACAAGCATACTTGTGAAAAACAACCAGGCGGTTAGTCACAATTTCTTTATAATAAGAGTTTTTTTTTGGTTAAAAAAAAAATAATAATAATAAATATAAATAATAATAAATAATAATAATAATAATAATAATAATAGATAAATCAATTTTTACACACACACACACAGTGGGTACGGAAAGTATTCAGACCCCTTAAAATTTTTCACTCTTTGTTATATTGCAGCCATTTGCTAAAATCATTTAAGTTCATTTTTTTCCCCTCATTAAAATGTACACACAGCACCCCATATTGACAGAAAAACACAGAATTGTTGACATTTTTGCAGATTTATTAAAAAAGAAAAACTGAAATATCACATCGTCCTAAGTATTCAGACCCTTTGCTCAGTATTTAGTAGAAGCACCCTTTTGATCTAATACAGCCATGAGTCTTTTTGGGAAAGATGCAACAAGTTTTTCACACCTGGATTTGGGGATCCTCTGCCATTCCTCCTTGCAGATCCTCTCCAGTTCTGTCAGGTTGGATGGTAAACGTTGGTGGACAGCCATTTTTAGGTCTCTCCAGAGATGCTCAATTGGGTTTAAATCAGGGCTCTGGCTGGGCCATTCAAGAACAGTCACGGAGTTGTTGTGAAGCCACTCCTTCGTTATTTTAACTGTGTGCTTAGGGTCATTGTCTTGTTGGAAGGTAAACCTTCGGCCCAGTCTGAGGTCCTGAGCACTCTGGAGAAGGTTTTTGTCCAGGATATCCCTGTACTTGGCCGCATTCATCTTTCCCTCGATTGCAACCAGTCGTCCTGTCCCTGCAGCTGAAAAACACCCCCACAGCATGATGCTGCCACCACCATGCTTCACTGTTGGGACTGTATTGGACAGGTGATGAGCAGTGCCTGGTTTTCTCCACACATACCGCTTAGAATTAAGGCCAAAAAGTTCTATCTTCGTCTCATCAGACCAGAGAATCTTATTTCTCACCATCTTGGAGTCCTTCAGGTGTTTTTTAGCAAACTCCATGCGGGCTTTCATGTGTCTTGCACTGAGGAGAGGCTTCCGTCGGGCCACTCTGCCATAAAGCCCCGACTGGTAGAGGGCTGCAGTGATGGTTGACTTTCTACAACTTTCTCCCATCTCCCGACTGCATCTCTGGACCTCAGCCACAGTGATCTTTGGGTTCTTCTTTACCTCTCTCACCAAGGCTCTTCTCCCCCGATAGCTCAGTTTGGCCGGACGGCCAGCTCTAGGAAGGGTTCTGGTCGTCCCAAACGTCTTCCATTTAAGGATTATGGAGGCCACTGTGCTCTTAGGAACCTTAAGTGCAGCAGAAATTTTTTTGTAACCTTGGCCAGATCTGTGCCTTGCCACAATTCTGTCTCTGAGCTCTTCAGGCAGTTCCTTTGACCTCATGATTCTCATTTGCTCTGACATGCACTGTGAGCTGTAAGGTCTTATTTAGACAGGTGTGTGGCTTTCCTAATCAAGTCCAATCAGTATAATCAAACACAGCTGGACTCAAATGAAGGTGTAGAACCATCTCAAGGATGATCAGAAGAAATGGACAGCACCTGAGTTAAATATAGTGAGTTAAATATAGTGTCACAGCGAAGGGTCTGAATACTTAGGACCATGTGATATTTCAGTTTTTCTTTTTTAATAAATCTGCAAAAATGTCAACAATTCTGTGTTTTTCTGTCAATATGGGGTGCTGTGTGTACATTAATGAGGAAAAAAATGAACTTAAATGATTTTAGCAAATGGGTGCAATATAACAAAGAGTGAAAAATTTAAGGGGGTCTGAATACTTTCCGTACCCACTGTATATATATATATATATATATATATATATTACTTTATATTATTATATTTTATATATATGTATATTAACAATGTACAATTATTCTAAAGAATTTTTAATAATAATTTAAATAGAATTTAAATTCATTTATATTAATATAGAAAATATACAGCAACCACTGAATGCTAATTTCTGTTATTTTTAACTATGGTTCATTATGTAACACTGTGTTAAAGGTTGTACCTGGGAGTTTTCAGCCATGGTGGGCTATATTAAATGCACATTCCCACAAACTCAGCTCATTGTGGTGGGCTTCAGTCTGGGAGGGAACATCGCCTGCAAGTACCTGGGTGAGAATCCAGCCAATCAGGAGCAAGTGCTGTGCTGCGTCAGCGTCTGCCAGGGATACAGTGTTCTGAGGTGAGAAAGTACTTTTAACTTATGCGCTTAATATAAAATTAAAACGAATAAATGTAATTTTGACTACTTGGTTTTCTGTTTTATTTGTTTGTCTTTAGGGCTCAGGAGACATTTCTACAGTGGGATCAGTGCAGGAGACTATACAACTTCTTCATGGCAGACAACATGAAAAAAATCATTCTATCTCACAGGTAAGTGTCCTTATTTATGTGAAATATCTGACTCTGGTTGATCAATGATAATGGCCACCAAACTGTATAATTGACACTTGTTCCTGGCAACCAGTTTCTTTATATCCCTAATTATCCCTTGTGAAACTGAGTCAAGTAAATTTGTCCTGTAGGGGAAGTTTATTTGGTATGAGCTCTAGCAAAATGGAGCCCGCTGACCTCAGCCGGCTGTATACAGCCACTTCACTCATGCAGATTGATGACAACATTATGAGGTACTTTAAAAGCTTTCATAAGACAATTCTAACTGCATGTTCCCATAATGATTCTTTTCAAAATGTATGTCTCTATTAGGAAGTTTCACGGACACAACTCCCTAAAGGAGTACTATGAGAAGGAAAGTTGTGTGCATTATATTCACAATGTAAGTAATATTGTTGAAAGCCAGTTATATTAAGTCATATTGTTTTTCTGAAAACCATAATATTATATGTCTCTTACATCAGATCAGCGTTCCTCTCCTCTTGATGAACTCTTCAGATGATCCATTAGTCCACCAGTCACTGCTGACGATACCTCGCACACTAGCAGGTATTTATATATTAGATTTTTACTATTCTATCTCATTCTTTCCATTTCTATCCAGATTTAGCAAGAAGAGTTCATGGATCTGCCAAGTGGCTTTTAACAAGCAAAAAAAGAAGCCATTAAACATAAAGGACCATCCAAAGGAGTGTAAAAAAAAGGTCACACGTCTTCGACACGTATGGCCTAATAGTGCTTTTAGGAGCCCATTAAGACTCTCAGCACTGCTGTGTTTCTAAGATCCTGAATTGGACACCTGTGCTGAATTTTTCAGGGCCATTTGATCCTTCGCTCTGTGATTATTTATCAGATTACTGCCGTCAGCTTCTTCCTTCAGCCTCAGGTGAAAGAACCAACAGCGAACCCCTATTAACAAGCCTAACTGCCTCGCACTAAGGAAATATGGGTCACCTAATCTTCTTGAGCTTCAACAAAACATTAAAGTTAATGCATTTTTAAAGAGGTCACAACAGAAGTCTTTGCAGCCTTGCATATAAATTTGGATGGATTATTGAGCCTTCTGAGTATATGTCTACTTGATATTTAATGCTGTTAATTAATAATAATAATAATAATAATAAGATGCATTTATAATAGGATTGAGAACTGATTCTTACTCTGGTTCAGTTAAAAATAATTTCGATGTGAACCGAAAACCGTTTTAAAGTACTCTGACAAAGTTTCCTGCACTAGCACTACAACATGAATCTACACTGTAAAACAGACAGCGCAATAATTCTCAAATGAATGTCTCATGAACCACTTCTTTTTAGTGAATCAAAAGCATATTTCACGACCAGTGTAGTCAATTCTTGAACAAATGCCTCTCATAAGCCGATTCTTTCTTAGTGAATCAAAAGCATATTGCATGACCAGTGGAGTATGATTCCTGAACAAATGCCTCTTGTGAATCAGTTCTTTTTAGTGAATCGAAGGCATATTGCGTGACCAAAATAGTCTGATTCCTGAAGAAATGCCTGTGAATCAAAAGTATACTGCACAACTGGTAGTCAATTCCTGAATGAATGCCTTTTGTGAGCTGAGATTTTCTAGTGAATCAAAAGCATATTGTGCTACTAATGTAGTCTGAATCCTCAACATCTGCCTCTTGTGAATCAGTTCCTTTTAGTGGATCAATGCATAATGCGCAACAAATGTAGTTTGATTTATAATGAATACGCAACCAAAGATGATTTCAATAATTTTTCAATAATGCACAACCAAAGTAGTCTGATTTCTGAATGAATGCCTCTCGTGAGTCTGTTCTTTTTAGTGAATCAAAAGGATCTTGCGCAACCAAAGTAGTCTGATTTCTGAACAAATGCCTCTTGTGAGTCTGTTCTTTTTAGTGAATCAAAAGGATCTTGCGCAACCAAAGTAGTCTGATTTCTGAACGAATGCATCTCGTGAGTCACTTCTTTTTACCGAATCAAAAGGATCTTGTGCAACCAAAGTAGTCTGATTTCTGAACGAATGCCTCTCGTCAGTCGCTTCTTTTTACAGAATCAAAAGGATCTTGTGCAACCAAAGTAGTCTGATTTCTGAACGAATGCCTCTCGTCAGTCGCTTCTTTTTACAGAATCAAAAGGATCTTGTGCAACCAAAGTAGTCTGATTTCTAAATGAATGCCTCTCATCAGTCGCTTCTTTTTAGTGAATCAAAGGCATAATTCGCAACCAAAGTAGTCTGATTTCTGAACAAATGCGTCTCGTGAGTCGCTTCTTTTTAGTGAATCAAAAGGATCTTGCACAACCAAAGTAGTCTGATTTCTGAACGAATATCTCTCGTGAGTTGCTTTTTAGTGAATCAAAGGCATAATGCGCAACCAAAGTAGTCTGATTTCTGAACAAATGCCTCTTGTGAGTCTGTTCTTTTTAGTGAATCAAAAGGATCTTGCGCAACCAAAGTAGTCTGATTTCTGAACAAATGCCTCTTGTGACTCGCTTCTTTTTAGTGAATCAAAGGCATAATGCGCAACCAAAGTAGTCTGATTTCTGAACGAATGCCTCTTGTGAGTCGTTTCTTTTTAGTGAATCAAAGGCATAATGCACAACCAAAGTAGTCTGATTTCTGAATGAATGCCTCTCGTGAGACTGTTCTTTTTAGTGAATCAATAGGATCTTGCACAACCAAAGTAGTCTGATTTCTGAACAAATGCCTCTTGTGAGTCTGTTCTTTTTAGTGAATCAAAAGGATCTTGCGCAACCAAAGTAGTCTGATTTCTGAACAAATGCCTCTTGTGAGTCGCTTCTTTTTAGTGAATCAAAGGCATAATGCGCAACCAAGGTAGTCCGATTTCTGAACGAATGCCTCTTGTGAGTCGCTTCTTTTTAGTGAATCAAAGGCATAATGCACAAAGTAGTCTAATTTCTGAATGAATGCCTCTTGTGAGTCGCTTCTTTTTAGTGAATCAAAGGCATTATGCGCAACCAAAGTAGTCTGATTTCTGAACGAATGCATCTCGTGAGTCGCTTCTTTTTACCGAATCAAAAGGATCTTGTGGAACCAAAGTAGTCTGATTTCTAAATGAATGCCTCTCGTCAGTCGCTTCTTTTTAGTGAATCAAAGGCATAAATCGCAACCAAAGTAGTCTGATTTCTGAACGAATGCATCTCATGAGTCGCTTCTTTTTACCGAATCAAAAGGATCTTGTGGAACCAAAGTAGTCTGATTTCTAAATGAATGCCTCTCGTCAGTCGCTTCTTTTTAGTGAATCAAAGGCATAAATCGCAACCAAAGTAGTCTGATTTCTGAATGAATGCATCTCGTGAGTCGCTTCTTTTTAGTGAATCAAAAGGATCTTGCACAACCAAAGTAGTCTGATTTCTGAACGAATATCTCTCGTGAGTTGCTTTTTAGTGAATCAAAGGCATAATGCGCAACCAAAGTTGTCTGATTTCTGAACGAAGGCCTCTTCTGAGTCATTTCTTTTTAGTGAATCAAAGGCATAATGCACAACCAAAGTAGTCTGATTTCTGAATGAATGCCTCTCGTGAGTCTGTTCTTTTTAGTGAATCAAAGGCTTATTGTACAACCAAAGTAGTCCGATTTCTGCATGAATGCATCTCGTGAGTCGCTTCTTTTTACGGAATCAAAAGGATCTTGCGCAACCAAAGTAGTCTGATTTCTGAATGAATGCCTCTCGTGAGTCTGTTCTTTTTAGTGAATCAAAGGCATAATGCACAACCAAAGTAGTCTGATTTCTGAACAAATGCCTCTTGTGAGTCGCTTCTTTTTAGTGAATCAAAGGCATAATGCGCAACCAAAGTAGTCCGATTTCTGAACGAATGCCTCTTGTGAGTCGCTTCTTTTTAGTGAATCAAAGGCATAATGCACAAAGTAGTCTAATTTCTGAATGAATGCCTCTTGTGAGTCGCTTCTTTTTAGTGAATCAAAGGCATTATGTGCAACCAAAGTAGTCTGATTTCTGAACGAATGCATCTCGTGAGTCGCTTCTTTTTACCGAATCAAAAGGATCTTGTGGAACCAAAGTAGTCTGATTTCTAAATGAATGCCTCTCGTCAGTCGCTTCTTTTTACGGAATCAAAAGGATCTTGCGCAACCAAAGTAGTCTGATTTCTGAACAAATGCCTCTTGTGAGTCAGTTCTTTTTAGTGAATCAAAAGGATTTTGCGCAACCAAAGTAATCTGATTTCTGAACGAATGCTTCTCGTGAGTCGCTTCTTTTTAGTGAATCAAAAGCATAGCCAGCGTAGTACAATTCCAAAACAAATTCCTCTTGTGGCACTTCTTTACTAAATCAAAAGCATATTGTGCAACGAGTGTTCTCAGATTCATGAATTGAATTGCATATGCTTATTGTCTAGTTTCTGAAGGAATGATTTTTATGAGTCAGTTTTTTTTATTGAATCAAAAATATACATAACAACCAGTTTAGTTTGACTCCTGAATGAATGAGTCAATTCTTTGTGAAAAACATACAGTGCAGCAAGTGTAGTCCAGTTCCTAAAATAATGACTCTTATTAGTCAATTATTTTTAGTGAATCAAAAACATGCATCTAAAATGAATAGCTTCCTCTAAAAGACTGTAAAAATTCATTAAAATAACTTTTGATGTTTTCCCTAAATAAATCTGTATTGTTTCTCCACAGAAAAGAAGCAGAATGTGATCTTTGCACTGACACTACATGGAGGTCATCTCGGCTTCTTTGAAGGCGCTGTTCTCTTTCCTCAACCTCTTTCTTGGATGGACAAAGTCATAGTCAGTTACGCCAACGCTATCTGCCAGTGGGAAAAACACAGGCCGCAGTGCCAGTAGGAAAAATAATGTCTTGTGCACTAAGCATAACACTTTATGGTGTTCTTGTTTGCTCTGAGTTGAGGTTAGATGATGGTTTCTAAAAGGTCTGATTCACCAGAGTTTGCTCTGACCTTCAAGCAGGAATTTGAAAGAAAGCTCATATGGTAATAAATTACACTTACCGTAAGTTGAGTCAGATGTCGAGGGTGTATCTCTACAAGGCCTGACAAACTGTGCAGAGGGATTCATATAATGTTTTTGAAAAGGTTATAGTGAACCTTGTTAAAAAACATACTTGGTAAGAGGAGATGGTAAAGAGGTGAAGACTAATAACTGTTGTTACTAACACTAAGTTCACCAGCTGTCATTTACTCAAATAATAACTCATCAAATCACCTTTGTGAGAAGTTAAAAATTGGATTAGTTTGGAAACTGTTAATATTTAGTGATGAAAGTTCAGCAGAATTTGAAAATTTGCACTTTACATTTTGAATAGTCTGTCAGGTTGCCTCATGTTTTATTAACATTTTATTCCATGGTACTTTTAATTGTATCATTGTAGCCTATTACTGCTTCAATGGCACAATTATTTTCAGTAAATATATTAAATAGTTTCCTATAGATGGAAGTGCAAACAACTGAAGCAATAATCTGACAATGTCTCCCATTTATTGGTGTCTTTTAAAACTATCTCTGTGTCATCCCTACTGGCATTCTCTGTTGTTACACAAAAGCACTATAAATAAACATGGCAAATTATTTGCTTTAAATGTAACATTAAACCAAAGTAAGAACAATGACATAGTGTTTTATTGCACTCTAGAAGTGGTTTAGCTTTTTCACGTCACGTCTTGAATTATCATTGAATAATAACCAGTTAAATCTCTTCTTGACATTAGGATCAGACAATATCTAATCATAACGTTTATTTTTATTTTAGTATTCTGACTACTTTTATTACTTCAATTTATATTAATTATTATTTTTAAATTATATATTTTTTGCTTGTTTTTTTAATATAAAAGCTTTATGTTCCACATTTTGGTAACAAGGTTGCAATATTTGCAAACACCATATAAAATGAACAGAAAATAGGCTGATTATTATCTGATCAGGCTGATTTTGTCTGAAGGCTAAGCATCTTTCAGTGCCTTAATGTTTTTGTTTATTTTTAATGACTTCACTTTCAAGCCTTTTTTGTACCCAGTTTGTGGAAATTGCCATAATTTGTATATCTTACCTTCTAGAAATAGATAGATGTAGCACTCAAGTACAGTGTTTTACATTCCAAAAGGTTTTTATTTGTTTTCTTTTACAGGAAATACATGGTAATGTAATAAAGTTGTAATTTTAAGTGTGCACTTTATTTATAATGAAACTTTATGTACTAACTTTAACTTTCTATAGAAAGTTCTCCATTCAAAACATCATATATACTTATAATTATATTTTAAACATCGACTGAGTATTTTTGAGTATTTTTCCATTCTCACTTAACAAGAGAAACAACAGAAATGTCTGGACTCTGCCATCTGTTCCAAAAGAATATCTATATTTCGGGCTAAAACTTAAAATGGGGCCCTGCCCGAGATTAGTAAGGAATGTCAAGCACTCCAATAGAACGCAGTGTCTCAGAGAACTAACTGACCGTATCTGTTTCATTCCTCTTTAATGACATCTGGAGACTTTTCCAGTCGGGTTGGCTGTTTGGTATGGGAAAATCTCTATGCTGCTGGGTTCACTCTCAGAAAAACAAAAACACTTTCGATCATTCTGTAATGCAATACAACTAAAATAACACACGGTCGCTTTCTTGTGCGACGACAGATAAAAAGTGCTTAGTCAAAGAGATGTGCTGCTGTGGCCTTGCCGTCGTATTTGGCACCTTTACCATTGAAGTCTGAAGGTAGGATTTCAGCATCAAACTCCTTGAAGTAGTTCTCCAGCTCATCACCGTGGACAAACACCTTGAAAGGCACAGAAAGTCAAAACCACTTTCTCATCCATCATAAATAAACTCTTTCATCATCTTATTTTCCATAAATTCTGTCCAACACAATTTACCCTTTCCAACAGTTTGCTCTTCATCAGGGGTTTGACCACATTGTAGGTGGTGGTGAAGTACCAGGGCTGGTGGATAAAGTGCACTGCTTTGAAACGTGCAGGGAAAGAGTCCTGCCATACACAAGAAAAAGCAACAATTAAGATGTGAAAAGGTGGACATTAGGTTGATATGCCAGCTAACTAATCCTCAGAAGACACAAAATGTGTTAAATTTGCACTCAGTCGTGTTTTGCTGTCATTTTGGCCTTATACTGCCACTTAGTGACATGGTTGCAGCATTACATAAAAGCAAATAATTAATGATTTCATTATAGAAATGCACTATTAGCAGTTGATCATGATTAATTAATTTCATATTCATTTCTTTCTTTATTTTAAAGATTTATTTTTTTGGAATTTTGCCTTTTATTGTGACAGGACAGTATTTAGCCTGAAGCACAACGGCGTCGTCCACAAGGCTATATTTCTATTTTTGTTATAAAACTTTTTTGTAGGTAAGTATTACTGAATGCACCTATAAGAACTAATACAGAGAGCTATTTTTCAAAAAGATAAAAGTCAATACGTCACCTGCAACATGTCCACCATTTTCTTCAGCTCTGTGGGCTTGATGCCAGAAGCTTGCTGCATTGTGAAACCCTTAAAGTTTTCAATAATGCAAAACCCGTTTATCTGAGTCTCTTCATTTTCCAGAAGCTTCTCCAGGATCACACAATAGGCTCTGAGGATCTGGAACAAACACAATATCAATACATGTAACAGACTTTTAGTTTTTTTTAATGCATCCTTGCTGAAAAAAAAGCAATCATGTATATTTTTTATTAATACAACAAAAAAAAAAAAAAAAAAGAGAGAGAGAGAAAAGGATGCCAATCAATATACAAACATATTACCCGTTCAGCCTATTATCATTGGGGGAAAAAAAATCACCTCATCAAAAGTGATCTCCTCATAATCCCAGTTCTCAATGTTGAAGAGCAGCACCACACGGCCGTATTTATCTCTGCTAGACAGGATCCCTGGGTAACCGGCCTCAATGGTGCTGCGGACAGCCTCTGGGGTCAAGTTTTCAAAGAGTTCAGGGTAGTCCCGCCTGAAGCGCACATAACCTTCGGGACAATAAAACCAATAGTTGCGTCTCAGGGCAAGCAGCATTCCAGTGGCAGCAACTGTAAAAATAAAAACCCTTTGGCAAAACTTACCCTTCATGAGTTCATAGGCCCTGTTAACTTCATATTTCCTGGCACGGATGAACCTCACCAGCACGGTTTCGGGTTTATCCCCAAAAGTGTCCTGAACACCTTTAGCGAGGTCGTCTCCAGAATCTGCCTTCTCTTTGATAATACCTCTGAGTTCCTTTACGGCTGACACTCGCTTCTCATCTGTCTCATTTAGCTCATCTTTAGCCTACAAAGACATCACAAGTTAAAATATTCATAAAAATACAACTATTTGTTCATAAAGTAACGTTTTTTTTTTAAACAGTCAGAATGTGCAGTGAAGCATACTAACTACAGGTGCATCTCAATAAATTAGAATGTCGTGGAAAAGTTCATTTATTTCAGTAATTCAACTCAAATTGTGAAACTCGTGTATTAAATAAATTCAATGCACACAGACTGAAGCAGTTTAAGTCTTTGGTTCTTTTAATTGTGATGATTTTGGCTGATTTGATAAATGATTTGATAAATGATTTGATCAATGATCATAACCTAGATTTGCTCTGTTTGACAGAAACATGGCTAAAACCAGATGAATACATTACTTTAAATGAGTCTACCCCCCCAAGATTACTGCTATAAAAATGAGCCACGTCCAAAAGGTAAAGGGGGAGGTGTTGCTACAATTTAAAGCAATATTCTCAGTATTTCTCAGAGGGCAGGTTTTAAGTATAATTCGTTTGAAGTTATGGTGCTGCATATAACATTATCTAGAGAAACACATGTTAGTGATAAATCCCCTGTGATTTTTGTACTGGCTACAGTGTGCAGGCTACCAGGGCACCACACAGACTTTATTAAAGAATTTTCTGATTTTCTATCTGAGTTAGTACTGGCTGCAGATAAAGTCTTTAATTGTTGGTGATTTTAATATCCATGTCAATAATGAAAAAGATGCATTAGGATCAGCATTCATAGACATTGTGAACTCTATTGGGGTTAGACAACATGTTTCAGGACCTACTCATTGTCAAAATCATACTCTAGATTTAATACTGTCACATGGAATTGATGTTAGTGGTGTTGAAATTCTGCAGCAAAGCGATGATATCTCAGATCATTATCTAGTCTTGCGTAAACTCCATATAGCTAAAACTGTAAATTCTACTCCTTGTTACAAGTATGGTAGAATCATCACTTCTACCACAAAAGACTGCTTTGTAAGTAATCTTCCTGATTTATCTCAATTCCTCAGCATATCCAACAGCGCAGAAAAACTTGATGATGTAACAGAAACTATGGACTCTCTCTTTTCTAGCACTTTAGATACAGTTGCTCCTTTACGCTTAAGGAAGATCAAAGAAAACAGTCTGACTCCGTGGTATAATGAGCACACTCGCACCCTAAAGAGAGCAGCCCGGAAAATGGAGCACAGCTGGAGGAAAACAAAACTAGAGGTATTTCGTATAGCTTGGCGGGAAAGTACCCTATCCTACAGAAAAGCATTAAAAACTGCTAGATCTGATTACTTTTCGTCTCTTCTAGAAGAAAACAAACATAACCCCCGGTATTTATTCAATACAGTCACTAAATTAACGAAAAATAAAGCATCAACAGGTGTTGGCATTTCCCAAGAGCACAGCTGTAATGACTTTATGAACTACTTTACTTCCAAGATCGATACTATCAGAGATAAAATTGTAACTATGCAGCCGTCAGCTACAGTATCGCATCAGATAGTGCACTATAGATCCCCTGAGGAACAATTCCACTCATTCTTTATTATAGGAGAGGAAGAATTGTATAAACTTGTTAAATCATCTAAACCAACAACATGTATGTTAGACCCTATTCCATCTAAACTACTAAAAGAGCTGCTTCCAGAAGTCATAGATCCTCTTTTGGCTATTATTAATTCATCATTGTCATTAGGATATGTCCCCAAAACCTTCAAATTGGCTGTTATTAAGCCTCTCATTAAATAAAACACAACTTGACCCCAAAGATCTAGTTAATTACAGACCGATCTCAAATCTCCCTTTTCTGTCAAAGATACTAGAAAAGGTAGTATCCTCACAATTATATTCCTTCTTAGAGAAAAATGGTATCCGTGAGGAATTCCAGTCAGGATTTAGACCGTATCATAGTACTGAGACTGCTCTCATTAGAGTTACAAATGACCTGCTTCTATCATCTGATCGTGGTTGTATCTCTTTATTAGTTCTACTGGATCTTAGCGCTGTGTTCGACACTATCGACCACAACATTCTTTTGAATAGACTGGAAACTTTTGTTGGCATTAGTGGAAGTGCCTTAGCATGGTTCAAATCGTACTTATCTGACCGCCATCAGTTCGTAGCAGTAAATGAAGAGGTATCATATCGATCACAAGTGCAGTATGGAGTACCTCAAGGCTCAGTACTAGGGCCGTTACTTTTCACGCTTTACATGTTACCCTTGGGAGATATTATCAGGAGACATGGTGTTAGCTTTCACTGTTATGCTGATGATACTCAGCTCTATATTTCTTCACGGCCCGGTGAAACACACCAAATTGAGAAACTAACAGAATGCATAGTTGATATAAAAAACTGGATGACGAGTAACTTCTTACAGCTAAATTCTGAAAAAACAGAGGTGTTAATTATCGGACCTAAAAACCCCACATGTAATAACCTAGAAGACTATCTAACACTTGACGGCTGCTCTGTCAATTCTTCTTCATCAGTTAGGAACCTAGGTGTGCTGTTTGATAGCAATCTTTCATTTGAAAGCCATGTTTTTAGTATCTGTAAAACTGCGTTTTTCCATCTCAAAAACATATCTAAATTGCGACCTATGCTCTCAACGTCAAATGCAGAAATGCTAATTCATGCGTTTATGACCTCAAAGTTAGACTATTGTAATGCTTTACTGGGTGGTTGTTCTGCACGCTTGATCAATAAACTACAGTTGGTCCAAAATGCAGCAGCAAGAGTCCTTACTAGAACCAGGAATTATGACCATATTAGCCCGGTTCTGTCAACACTGCGCTGGCTCCCTATCAAACATCGTATAGATTTTAAAATCTTGTTAATTACTTATAAAGCCCCGAATGGCTTAGCTCCTCAGTACTTAAGCGAGCTCTTATCACATTATAGTCCTCCACGGCCGCTGCGTTCTCAAAACTCTGGCCGTTTGATAATACCTAGAATATCAAAATCGACTGCGGGCGGCAGATCCTTTTCCTATTTAGCGCCCAAACTCTTGAACAATCTACCTAACACTGTTTTTGTGAGGCAGACACACTCTGTCAGTTTAAATCTAGATTAAAGACACATTTCTTTAACCTGGCTTACACATAACACACTAATACACTTCTATTATTCAAATCCTAACAAATCTTGTTAGGCTGCATTAATTAGATCAACCGGAACCGGGAACACTCCTCATAACACACGATATACTCGTTACATCGTAAGAAGAATGGCATCTACGCTAATATTTGTCTGTTTCTTTCTTATTCTGTTTCTCAGTCCGTGTCAGGATCAGATGGTGGATCGGCGCCGGGAGATGATGTCTGCGACCCTGATCGTCGGCGGAGGCCGGACACCTGGATGAGCCCCGGGGACATATCCCCAGTGAAGACCTCGACTTAAATACAATAAAACTAAAAAATAAAACAAAATAACTAAAAATATAATAAAATACCTAACTACATAATTCTATTATTGTTAAAAATTGCAATAATATAAAAATAGAAATATAATACATTTATACATTTAAAATTTAATTAAAACAATAAGTAAAAAATAAATAAACAATAATATCCTGGCCAGAGGAGAACTGGCCCCCCGACTGAGCCTGGTTTCTCCCAAGGTTTTTTTTTCTCCATTCTGTCACAGAGGGAGTTTTGGTTCCTTGCCACTGTCGCCTCTGGCTTGCTCAGTTGGGGACACTTAATTTCTAGCGATTATCGTCAGTTTGATTTCATAGATACTATTTAAACTAAACTGAGCTAGACAATGACATCTGAATTCAATAATGAAATGACTTTAACTGAAAATTGAGTGTTTAATCTTATTATTATACATTACTGACACTCTATCCTCCAATTTGATACTGTTAAGTGCATTGACACAATCTGTATTGTTAAAAGCGCTATATAAATAAAGGTGACTTGACTTCACTTGTGTAGCGATAACTGGATTTTTATATTATCTCAAAAAATTGTGCGAAATTTGCCACAGTGATAATAGATGGTTGCTAGGTTGTTACTTGGGTGTTTATTTTGTGTGGTCACTATGTGGTTAAATGAACATTATAAAACGGATAGTTCCGGTCCTTGATTCTGATTGGTTGAAGCTGTTGTAAATTACTCTACAAACCTACACCTTTGTTTACTTTGTGTGTTGCTTGGCAACCACTTTGTTGCAACAACAACTATTTCTGAGGAACTACATTGTTTGGCAAAAGAATACTGTTTTTATTAATATCATTACACTTTATTTGCTCTGTTTTATTTTGTGAAACCTTACTACGTATATGGAATAACCGTTTTATAAAAGCAATAAGTGTCGTGCCTAACAATGCTCCTTAGCTGTTATAAATTCATTGTAAACCACGGCTTCTTGGGGCTTATTGCTTTAATATCACAGCAGTGCGATATGGCTGTTTATCGGCACAGCTGAGATTCGGCTATAGGTAATCACAGCGTGCCGATATACAGCCGTATCGTACTGCTACGAGTGTGATATTGCGTTTATACAACAGTTCGACGGCACTAGTGTGTAAATTCATAAGAAAAAAAACATAGTGTCTTTAAAAACCCTCTTTTGACTCACTCGTCACCATCTAATGGCAGAACGATATAACTAAAATCATAATCCTGAACAAACACACAGTTTTCCAATTCTAAATACTATAGTTAAATACTAATATTATTCATATAAAATATTATTAATAATAATAATATTTAATAAATAACAAAAGCCATCATAAAAGTTTCTAGGCAATGCAGTCAAAAGTGCAAAGGCAAAGCTCTGACATACAGCATTGAAGTTACATAAAATATAACGTGATGAGATTTTGCCCTCAGCCAAAACTATTTGCTCGTGAACAAATGATAGATTAATGAGATCAAAAACTGCCTGTTAAATTTACCCAAAACAAATTATATCTCATGTTTAACCACTATAGAGACATCAGAGCCAGTGGCAAATTCCTGAAGATCTGGCCGAGGTAAGGCTGCTCTCGCTGATGCTCTGGAGCTCACATCTCCGAAAACGTCGAAGCAAATTTTCAAATAGACGTTATCTTTATTAACAAACCGGATATTTGAAGTCTAAACAAGTACATTCTCGCCTAAAAAACTCTTAAAACTACATTCCGTGACACAAAAACAGTATTATTTATAAAATTATAGTAGATTTGGGCATCTGCCTTGACACTCGCTGTGAGAAATACATATGGTGAAACGGTTGGAGTTCTGTTATCACTAGAATATCGCACTCCTCTCAGCTAATCAGATTCGATTACCAGAAAGAACTGTTGTATAAAATTTAACAATAGCAATGCTTAACTTAGCAAACAGCACTAATATTGAATTAGTTATAGTTAATTCATATTTAGACAGCTAAAATGTACTTTGTTTAGTCTAAATGTGTATATTTTATACTTTCTAAAGACTTTCTCACACCTTCTGCACCGTGTGGTCGGGTATTTGGGCGCAAGGTCCAAACACTGGCCCGTGATCTTTGACCGTAAGGTGCTCCAGCTTAGCCCTGAGGGCCTGCTCCTCCTCGGACACCATCCGGAATGTTCCACTCTATAAAAAGTTATGGAGAAAGACTTGTGAAAACGTCCTAATCCTGAGTTTAAGCAAACACTTTAGTTTAGTAGCCCTAATCAATGGAAGCTAGTGTGGGCCAGTGCTAAGCTCACTCACATGAATTGCGTAAAGCCTAGTAAACCCGGTCTGAGATTGGGGATAAGCTGCTAATGTTCGTAGCTCTATCCCTAAATGCTAAGAACCGCCTTGTTCTTAAAACATTTGTTCACCAAATGAGTAATGGTTTGGAGGAACCTGGGTGAGATCACATGTTGGGTGACATAACAGGGTCTTAAGACTTCACATTAATGGGAAATACTGTGTTTTGCTAATGGAAAGAGTTGTAAAAGTTTTCTCTCATTCTGATAACATCATTCGGACAGTAAGCAAATGCAACATTGAATGTGGTTTAACAGTTTATAAAGACATAAAAAATTTACTTACAACAACAGCCATTGCTTCAGATGCTCAGTGCAACTTTCTGTGGGAAGAGAGATATTGATCACAAGAAAAATGCTTAGACTCCAACAAAAAAGGCTTTTTATGACAAAGACATTATGGTTTTTCTAAACCGTGAGAAATAAAAGTTGTGTGACTTGGTAAACTTGTTATCATTACAGATATACTTAGTATTTAAGTCATACTCTCAATTGTTTGATGAACCAAAGACATCTGTCATTTTTAATTCAAAACAGGTTGTCTAAATATTCATTTAAATGGAATGATGAAATGATGGAAACAGTCAAACATTTTGATGCTCAGGACCCCCAAATATGATGATTTCCCTTGCAAGGCAGATATGTATTTTATAAAATGTTATATGTATAAACACTCGATTATACTTTGAGAAAGAAAAATTAAGCATGATATAACAAAGAAAACATGCAATTTGAGAAATGAAATAAGTGGCTTTATCTTGTCATTTTACTGAAGGCAAAACTTTTTTGGGTTCTTTTTTACCCACTATTAGAGTAATAAAATACTAAAATAATAAACCAATAAAATAAAATAAAGCAAATAATAATAATAATATATATATATATATATATATATATATATAATGAGATAGACTTTATTTTTCTTTTTTAATTTTTTTAAAAAGATTATTTTCTTATTTTGTAATTAATATTCTTATTGATTTATACGGCTTCTGACCAGCCTTTAGAAAGCAGAAAATAAGAATTAATTACATTTTGCATCTCAAGTAAATGTATCTTGACTGAAGGAAGTTTTGTACTGGAATATTTGTACTGGAAAATAACACTAAAATACTGAGTAAGATATTCATTTTTGCAATGCATGCAACATTTAATGGCATGACTTGAGTTTAAGACTTTCTGTTCCATTTCAATGCCTTAATTTGTGAAAAGGTGAAATAAGACCTGCAGAAATCCTGGTAAAGAAATGCCAAAATATTAAAACAAATAAAATATTACCAATAAGATCGTAATAAGGCCAATTAAATAACATGAATTAAAATAGAAAAAAATATCAAGCATGTTTAATATCTTGTTAAAATGTTAACTTTGAAGTCTTCTAGTAAAGTCATTTTTGTGGACCCCCAAGACACCCTTTGTGTCCACCTGGGAGTCCCCGAAGTCCAATTTTAAAACCCCTGAAGGGTAATCTGAGACACTGGGTTATATAATTGGGGCATTTTTTGCTATATCACAAGCATTTCAGCACGGTTGTAATGTGATAGTCTCCATTAGTCTGAAACGTTGCAACTGCAAAAGCTGAAAGTGTAAAGATCTCCCAGATTACTTTACTTCACTCTACCTCATTACAACCACCAACAGTTTAAAAGAATAGAGGATTATCCGTCTTTATCATTAATATTTTAAAAGTTTCCAAAACTTGAGCAACATATATCCTAAATGACATGACATAAATCCCATGCTCTTCCCTAGGAAATGACACTTACCTGACACAATGCGGTGCTGCTCAAGCCACCAGAACTGAGTGAGGTGAGGAACAGCAGGCTGCAATAATTTGTAGTGTGACCTGTGATGGATTAACAACGTCATATGGGATTATGCAGAGCAGATTTGATGTTAATCAGTGAAAAACATTGAGAAAAGAAGCAAAGAGAACATTGATCAATAGCCTGCAGGCAATAGCATCATGACTCTCATATTTTAATCAAGAGGAACCTTCCCTGACCCCAAACACATTGTGTGACTAAAACAAAACAAAACGGGGAGTTCATGAGAAAGAGTGTGTCAGACACATTAGCGGTTAATAATATTAGAGGTTAAATGTGAGGGAGGGTATGGCAATCCACTGACCAATAAGATTTGACTGGATTCCAGCGCCAGTGAAAAATGTGTGCTGGCAACGTGAATGGTTTCTGGAAATAGCCTAGAGCGTGAAGACAAAGCCGTGTTCACATGCCAAGATTAGATGTAGGCATTTTCATTAGAATTAGGTTATAAAATAATTATCAGTCATGAAATAATGCATCAATTTAAAACATCAAACCCTTTAGAAACTCAGCTAATCAGAAATCTTTTTTTTTTGTTTTTTACCATAAATGTTGTATATGTACAAAATAAACGTATAAAATAAATATTCAAAGATTTAGATGTAAAATCATATATTGCATATAGTTTTGCAAAAAACAAAATACTAGCTTGTCGAAGCTTTTCTTGTATATTTCTAGAGAGCATTCTCTGTAAAGCTGCTTTGGAAAGATATTTATAGTCTAAATGCTATACAAATAAATTATGAATTATGTAACTGAATTAAAAATATTACAAAAAAAAAAAGGTTGTACATTTACACACTAATAATGGCTAGATAAAAATACTAACAATTACAAAACAAAAAACAATTAAATATACTAAAAATAATCATTTAATTATTTTAATAAATAATACAATTTTAAAAATAATAAAAATTAATTATTCTCAATATTTTAATAGTTTGTGTGTGCCAATGTTATCATCATATTTGGGGGTTCTTGTCATTAAAAGGTTTTGAAAACCCCTGCTGTAGAGGATGGATGTGAGTTTGGGCCATACACATATCACAGAAATCTCAAGACAGTACTCAAAACTCAGTTTTGGTTGTAAACAGGTTTGCAGTCAGAATTATCGTCATCTACCCTCAAACGTCACTGCAATGTTTCCCACTGATACATTGATCGGTGGGGTGGCCATAATCCTGTAAAGCAGGATTTAGCCTTTGAATGTGAGGGTCTGTATTACTAAAGCAGTGATTGCAGCACAATGGTCGTCTCTGTGCTACCAGAGCTGCTCAGCTTTTTTATTTTACATCTGCTGGGTAAAGGCATAGTTGACAGACAATAAATTTGATGATTCATTATTATGCAGGTATATTGTTTCAGCCAAGGCAGATTCTTTAGACCAATAAACATTTACAGGACAACATATAAGACTACCCATTACATCAAAGTTTAATCCAACCTTTGTCATGCGCTGCCAAGTTGGAGCTTACATCACACCATAGTCTTTACACACCTATTAAAAACCAAAATACTAGATTCAAAGTTTTGAAATGTACATCTTGACAATACAACTATTGTACGAGTAAACAAAAGAGTGAAAGCAGTTTCACAAAGGCCATCAGTGGTCAAGAGAGGCGTAACATGGGTTGGACCAAAATGTATTTACTGATAATTTAGGTGAAGTTGTAGTTTCAGCTATTCTTTCTTCTGTTGAGCAAAAGAGAAGATATTCTTGAAGAATGTTGGTAACCAAACTGTCTCACATTTCACTGCTGGTTATATCTCTATATAATCGTGTATGTGACAAATAAAAAAAAAATCTTGACAGTAGCTGTTGACTTAGTAGGGGTGGGCAATATACCGGTAAACAAGAATAACCGGTAGAAATTTGTCAACCGGTAGAAATTTTGGACTATCGTCTTTATTGCGCTGACACGGTCACGTGACGTTGCTGTGCTACGTGGTCACAAAAATCTATAGTTTGGACATGTTTTTAAGCTTTACGGTGTAAAAACAAGTGATTTTATGCCATTGAAACGCAATCAGCAGCGAAAGAGAACTCATTTCGCTATATGCGCGTGCTGTCAGAGAGGCACGCGCACGTTAAGACGGTGACGGCGAGTTTTGCCACTTTATAGGCCTGGAACGGTTAAATACACATTTGTATGTATCAAAATGCCCATTTTTGCAAGTGTCTTCATAAGCACAGTAAATTTAGGTCTTAAGTGAAAGCACAGTTGAGAAAGAAAACGTGTAACAGCATATTGGATACGAGTAGCTCTTAAAGTAACAGCAGTCTAATATTCCTGCTGTCTGTCATTCATGTTAATCAAACAACAAAAGAGAGAAAATCTCTCACTGCTCTGGACTAAATCCCTTTTGTAACTTTAATGAGAAGAAATATATATTTAATTCACACAGAGAATATGTAGTGTTTTTATACATTTGATTATTTTATACAATAGCATTTCTTATTTACTTGTTCTAGTTTCTTATTCTTGTTTAAGTGCTTGTCTTCATTGAGCTTTTTTTTTTTTTTAATTAAGTTAGGTAGTATTAGTTTTTTTTGTGTTATTGACAATGGTGACAAGAATTATGAAATTTCTATGGTATCAAAAATTTTGATATCATAAAGACCTTATTTAAAGCAAAAATAACTATATTGTGATATAAATCATTACCATAAAACAAAATTACTCGTATCATGATATAAGATTTTGGTCATATTGCCCACCCCATTCCATAGTATGGAATAAAATATGTTCTTTTGTGTTCAACATAAAATATTCATACAGGTTTAGAACAAGATGAGGGTGAGTAAATGATGACAAAATTTTCATTTTTATGTGAACTATCCCTGTAAGGACCCTGAATGGTCACACAAATTTCCTGCTTGGCTTGAAAGCGACTACTTTTTGCAAGATTTTCTCTAATGTGAACATATCTTAAGACAAATACTATGAATTAATTGAGTTCAAGAATATTTTTTCCATAATCTTTATTTAAACATTTTGTATTTAAACTTTTCACATGACAGTACTTTTTGGATGAACAGAATTATCAGTATGACAATATATGAGTGGTTAGTGCTAACTGGCAGCATAATGTCATTTACATTACACCTTAATAACATTGATCATACAAATGAAAACTCACAATAGAGTTATTCCCAAAAATACAGTCAGAATTCAGAAACCTGTTATTAACTTTAATATTTAAAATCCCTTAATAAACACTATCAACCTTTAAAGAGTCAAAGTTTAAATTATTTAAATAAACTTTTCAGGTGTAAGTTAATGTTCTACAACATTACATCAGTTTGAGGTTTAAAATAACATTAAACAACAAAGACGGTTCCTAGCACTGAGGTTGGCATCATTATCCTAACTCTTGGTCTTACAGGTCGCAGTCCATTATGTTTTCTGGCCAGTATTGGTCCTGCATGTAGTGCTCAAGATTGTTGTTGCGGTTTGAGGTATGGTCAGTGTTTGAATCCAGGGACAGGAGGTTCTTTTCCCACTGGTCCTCTACCAGCTTGTACAGGTCCATGGCAGCACGAGCATCCTCTACAGAGCAGTGACCCATTTTTCCAGACTAAAAGAAATACCCAGTAAGTAAAAATCAAGGAGCAAGTAAAGAGAAAATGTATATACACTAAGCTTGAAGGTCCAACTTCACCTCATGAAAAAACCTGATCTGCTACACAGTCTTACCTGTATGGTCCTATTGAGAAGTTTCCAAGACAGTTTCTTCAAAGAGACGTTGCATCTAATGAAGGCATTATACAACCCTCGCAGCAATCTACAGGAACATGTATCCCTAATCATTTGTCGTGGGACGGAGATGTTAAGAACCTGGAAATCATTAAATAAGGCATGGCCCACAATAATCTTCCCTGTGAGGATGTCCACAATCTAAAAAAGACAAAAAGCATAGTGTTATTTCACATTTCAGCAATATTCTATGAAATACAGTAGCCACATATATATACACACAATTTTACAATTAAAAACAACATAACTAGTGTATCAAAAAAAAGTGTATCAAAAAAATCAAAAAAAAAAAATTGATCAGTTTTTATGGTTAATTTATGGTCTTAACTGTAAATTGTTAACAAAAGGTAACAACATTATACAGTATAACAAATACAAATAGAATATATTATCTAATATATTAGTGCCTCCTCACCTCATTCTGAGCGTCCTCAAAAGCCACTGCCTGTTGTAAATGATGTTTCCTAATGCCACTCCATCTTGTCCGGTAGTCTGTGACTGGATCCCGAGGTAAAATATATTTATCATACAAAACACTGCCATCATAATTTACTATACTACAGCGTGCCACTTCACTACACTTGCCGCCAGGTCCAGTCCCGACCATCTCACAGTCCATAGCTACAAGCCTAGAGTGGTCTATTCCCACAAATGGCGAACTCCTGCCACTAGTGGGAGGACTGAATTCAGATGAAAAGCCACTATCCACCTCCCAGCTGTCACTGAGAGGTAATGCAGACCCAGCTTCACCAGTCAGTGTATGAGGAGTTATTCTGGGCCTTTTGAATTGAACATGATTTAACTTTTCAGATACAGAATCCGAAACATCTGTATGTTTAACACACTCCGTCTTGTCTTCCAAAAGCGCATCTAACTTTCTTTTCTTTCCTCTTTTTTGTTCAAATGACACTTCATGGAGTTCATTTGTGGATTTTTTCAGTTTATTCTTTTTCCTTCGTCTTTTAGCTTGATTAGAAATAGTGATTGTTTCTTTGTTGGTATTTCGGTCCACACCATTGCTGGTGGAGTATCTCCAAGGTGAATCAGACATTATGTCACCACGTAGATTTACATCTGTCAAAAAAGAAGATACTTCTGTCAATGAATGCTACAGTATCTGTGTCCTTATAGCGATAAATGACAAACAACACCCAAGATGCAATATTAAAGAATTAGACAGCTTGTGAGCTACTAAGTTAAGATACATGGACAACATTAATTCAATATTTGACTACATAATCCATCTAAGTAAAGAAGATGGTCTAAAAGTGTGAATTATTTACCGCTCTGTATTTAAGTTGTGATCGTGACCATTCAGTAGGCTATAGTCACTTAGCACTAGCAAGCTAGCCGTTCAGCAAAACAACAACAATAAACAACGTAATCTGTCGCGTTTTATGTTTAAAAACAATACAAACCCTAAATAATATCACATTGTAAAACATTCCAACAAAAACGCTTATTAGCGTTGTAATACTTCAATAATTTTACACATTAGCACTTACCTCTGCGTACACGTGGATCCGTTGAAAAGCAGGGCTACGAGAACGTGCCTAGACAAGACCCAAATCCAGCGATTTGATTGGCCGGTCCTTTTCTACAATATTGCACTCTGATTGGTCAAAACAAATGCCTGTTCAGAGCTGCTCCCCCAGAGGTCATTCGTTGAAAATATTAATGTAGCCTATTGTTGTTTTGTTGCTGTGTGAATCGATTTGTGGACTGCGGAATTACGATAGAGACCGTTTTTATGAATGGAAGTCAAATGAATGTACGCTGAATAAACTGCTAAGAGATAAATAACAATACAATCTGAATGAATTTGACAGCTAGCAAGTTCAGACATAAGCAATAGGCTTTATTTGACTAGATACAGAATTCATCAAAAAGGTTATGAATTTTTATATTTTTATATTTTTAATTTTAGTTTTATTTCACTATATTAATGTGATATTGTAATGAATTTGATCATATTCCTGGAGAGACTTGGATACCATTTGATGAAACTCAGTTTTAAGTGCTTGTAAGTGACATTTTATTTATTTATTTATTTAAACAGTTTGATCATGATGATTTATATGCTGTATTTTGAGTCTGAGTCGTCTGTAACATTGTGCTTATTTATCTTTTTTATTCCCACATCATAGCTTTTCTTGATTAACAGGAAATCAAGGCATATTTTTTTCCCTTTGAGATCCCTGATGACAATAATAAATGTTATTAACAGGAAAGATCACCCAAAAATGAAAATTCTGTTATCATATATTCACTATCAAACCTGTATGACTTTCTCTCTACCATGGGATGCAAAAGGAAAAATTATAAATAAAATACTGGTTGCTCTTCTCATGCTGTTCGTGATCACGGGAAGAACTCCACACAGAGACAGAGTTCTCAGAGTCTTCAAAGTTTATTGAAGGTAGACACATTCATATACTGTGGTTCTCACATAATGTTATACAATTCAAGGAAATATTACATTCTGATTTATAGAGTTGTTTGCAGCTTATTTATTTATTTATTTATTAGAAAAGAAAGAGCAAAAGGTCACACAGTATATGGACAACTTAGTTCCTGAGTAAAAGTCACATAACAGTATACAGTTCAATTGGTGGACATCTGAGGTCCTTTTATTTTCTTTCAGATATACAATAAACAGGATCTGGAGCTTTTTAGCTTTAAAAACCATGAAATTATCATGAACTATTCTTCTTAAACTTCAGAAAGAGAGTCATACAGAATGGATGGAGTGCCATGAGGGTGGCTGCATATCATCATACAAAACAAGAAGCTGTCATGTCCCCACTAGATGGCCTTGTCCTTCTACAAACCACAGCTGTTCACTTACACTGATTGGATGGACATGGGCCAACCTCCCGAAATCACTACTAATCCTCTTAGTGACAACAAAACTCTTACTCGCCCAATCCGCTGCGTCTCTCCAGTGTGCCCACTCTTTTCTCATCTCTCCATCTCCCCTCCCCACGCTTATGAACCCACTGTGTGGAGAGATTGTAATCCAAGTGGATTACACTGTAAATTGGGTGATGGAGGATTGGATGCTCTGGAAGTGAATCTCAGATGCAGCAGTGTGCTTGCCATTTGCTTGATTTATATATAATAACTGGGAATATTTCATGCCAAGAACCACGGAACTTTGGAGAATATCTTTCAGGTGTGATGTTTTGTGGATGATGTGATGGAAAGGATATATTGATATCATGTTCACCTGAGTTTAACACGAAGAAAGAAGGACCTAATGATAACATTAAGTGGATTACATGGATTATCGGTATCATCCTGAATATGAGAAGCGTTGATTACTCAATGCATCTCAGTGAGAGTTTGGGAAGTTTCTGGAAGATCTGAGCATGATTAGGAGTTCGCTGACGTGGATAACCAGGCCCTCCAAGAACTTTTGGATGTGCAAATTCAGTTGATGAGGAGCTCAGAAGGGTCGTGAGAGACGTTTGAAACCATTTAGGCCAACATGAATGGAAGTGAGTGGAATGGACGTTGGGTTTTAGTCGTCCTACTGGAGTAGTGGATTCTCAGGACCTTCTTCTCATGACAGATGTGGCTCTTAAGGATAGATGTCAGCATCATGTATAACATCAGAGGGTCTTATTGGGTCACATTCTTCATGGTCTACACAAGCTGGCTGTGTATCTTTACACATGCTCAAATGAAGATTCCACCTGAAACGTAAGACTGACCTTCATTTCAGTTATTTAGCACCTTCGTTTTCAGGTACCACTGGTTTGAATTTCTGTGCAAGACCATAGACATCAAGCCAAAAACTTAAAAAAAAAAAAAAAAAATAACTTAAAAACTTAAAAAGTTACTGTTGGTGATATTTTGTTTCATATGTGTTACTATTCTGTTTTATTCAGCCAATGGTAGATGCTTCTGAGACCAGACAGACTATTTCAGGCCCTAATTTGCACTGTGGCGTCTTCAGTTCCGTGCACATTAGAAATTCAAATGAGACAGGAAGAGAAATTGCTCTGAGAGTTGTGTGATCATTTTTAGTAATTCCCTGATTCCCTGAGTTTGTTGAGGTGTAAAATTCAGTTCTCATGAGGCTTGGAAGTCATTCAGTGCAATAGCAGATGGCAGATACTTTTCGACATACGTAAGCAGCACTGAAAATATTTTAAGATGGAGACGTGAAAATAATTTGGTGATATATTTCTCTCATTAATTATTAATACTGAAAAAATAAATAAATTATTACTTATATTAATTTATATAATCATTATCTAACTATAAATATATTTAAAAAATAATAATTAAATACTGCTTTTTTAAAGGGATAATTCACCCAAAAATGAAACTTCTGTCATCATTTACTCACCTTAATCTTGTTTCAAACTGAATTTTCTGTCTTCTGTGGAACACAAAAGATGATATTTTAAAGAATTTTGATAACCAAACCATTGTGGTGACCATTGACTTCCACTGAATGAACAAAAAAAAAGACATTACTCAAAATATCTTCTTTTATGTTTCGCAGAAGAAAAATAGTCATACATGTTTGGAACAACATAAGGGTGAATATGATAACAGAATTTTTTTTTTTTTTTTTTTTTTTGGTGAACTATTTCTTTAATTTTATTTAAATTCTGACTGAACCTACAAAAACAAACCAACTGAAACCATGTCAGATTTGTTCTACAAACATCAACTAGCAGGTTAATGTTCTTGCTTTAAGTGGAACTGTTTAAGCAGATACACTCATACCCTTAATAATGCCTTCTGGATACCAGCCAGAGACACAAGCTAGTTCACAGATGGTCATATAGGCCAGGTTCTGTGCACACAGGAATATCACAGACTTTGAGCTTTTCCCAGAGTGCCGCTATCGTTATTCTCATGCATCATAATTTGACTTTTATTATGTGTACTAGACCCTGCTCAGCATGTACACTCTTAAAAAAAAAAGGTGCCAGGTGTTTTTCTTGGTGCCATAAAGCACCTTTTCTGGAACTAAAAAGAACCCTTTTTAAAGGTTCTTCAAAGAACCACTGATGAATAGATTCTTTATGGCCCCATTTCTTCCAGATCAATATCCTTACATTTATCATACTATAAATTTTCTTAGGATTATTCATAAAATAATTTTGAAAAAAAAAAAAGAAAATCCAGAAGTAACAAGACTTGACAAGATGTATGATTAAAATGTTTATTGCATTTACAGTATACATCAATGCAGTATACACCATACCTCAATATAGTGTATATGTGTTTAATAGGGATGTGCACAAGTACTAGAGTACTCAGACTTGACAGCAATGATTGATCATTTTTTAAAGTCACTGCACTTTTCATGATCAATCGTCGCTGTCAAGTCTGAGTACTCGATGATCACATGACTTTATATATTTTTCTTTTTCTGATTGGTTATGGCAGCATTTTGGGTGGTACCTGAGCTCTGACTAGTTAGTGTTAGGACAGCATGCCATCCAGACAAAATCAAAACCACCAGTAATCAAAATGAAAAACTGACAAAAATGCCCATTCCTAGTGTGTAATGCAGTGAATACAGCAGGTTAATGTCAGTACCCCCATCATGCCCTTTTTCATCCCGTGGAAACTGCCACTGGTGGTTCAAAGAGTTCCTGCTTTCACAGTCCTTTTGATGAATGGTTGAGGCTGGGTACATAGGATCCTGTAACAAAAAAAAAAAGAAACATTAGTTTCATTAGTTTCTTAATTTTCATAGGTTTAGCACAGGTATAATGATGCAAAATGACAAACAAAGATAATGGAAAGATATTTTTAAGCTGAAAAGCAGTAAGAATAGAAACAAAATCAAAGCAAGTCAAAGAATTTTAGAAGTTCATCCATCCATCTATTCACTATCCAAACCACTTATCCTCTCTAGGGTCATGGGGGCTGAAGCCTATCCCAGGATCTTGGGCCACAAATGCATCCAATTAATGGTATTTAAGCAATATAAGCACTAGGTAACAATCTTATGCAGTACCTGTCAAAATATTGGAAACATTACAAAGTTTTTGAAAAAACAAAAAAACAAGCAAATAAAAATAATAGAGAAAATAGTAATATTGTAAAATATCATTACAAATTAAAAGAACTGTTGTCTATTTTAATATACTGTAAATTGTAATTTATTCCTGTGAAGAAAAGCTTAATTTTCAGCATCATTACTCCAGTGTCACATGATCCTTCAGAAATCATTTTAATATGCTGATTTGCTGTTTTTTTTTTCTTTTAAAAGAATTTTACATTTCTTATTCTTAAAACAGTCGAAAACAGTTTTTGCTTTTTAACATTTTTTTGTGGAAATGGTGATACCTTTTTCAGGATTCACTGATGAATAGAAAGAACAATGAACAGCATTTATTAAACAATTTAGTAAATAGAAATCTTTTCCAACATTATAAATGTCTTCACTGTTACTTCTGAAAAATGTAATGCACACTTGATTAATAAAAGTATTAATTTCTCTCTTTTTTACCACACATGTATTAATTTCTCTCTTTTCTTACCACAAATGTTTGAATGGTATTGTTTCCATAAAAATGTTAAGCAGCAAAAACTGTTTTCAACATTGTTAATAATCAGAAATGTTTGATTGCTTGAGCTGAAAATCAGCATGTTAGAATGATTTCTGAAGGATCATGTGACACTGAAGACTGGAGTAATGATGCTGAAAATTCATTTTTGATCACAGCAATCAATTACATTTTAAAATATATTCACATAGAAAAGAGGTATTTTAAATTGTAATAATATTTTACAATTTTTCAGTTTTTACTGTATTTTTAATCAAATACATGCAGTGAGCAGAAGACTTACATAAATAAAACGTTTAAAAAAACATTTAAAAAAATCATACTGATCTCTAACTTTTGAACAGTAGTGTATGTTTGAGGATTTACTTATTAGTCATATAGTTCATAGTGCCTTAGAGATGTTGTCCGACAGAAGGTCTGCTCCAACTCTACTGCACGGCCATCATCATAGAAGAATCTAGAAACATAACGTGCTATTTATCACAGAGTCAACAATATTTAGTATACAGGCAGGTTTATTTAAAGGAAGCAAGCTAGAGCAGAAGTGAAATACAGAAAATAAAATAAATAGTTTATATATATATATAAACACACAAACAAACCAGTTTCTTAAAATAACAGAATTAATGTTAATGTTTTTAGGTTTGTGTCACTCAAGTTTGGATGTCAAAACCTTCCTAAAATAACTGTAATATAACAGATGCATGGTGATATAAAAAATATGTTGTGAGAAAATGCATATGAATGTATTTAAAGAGCTTTCTCAGCTCACCTGTGTTTCCTGCATTTCTGTCAGCAACACCCTTCAGAAACTTTAAATTTTGGAGCTTCTCTTCTGTTGTAGAGAGATTATATTATCACTCCTAAAACCACAGAACAATTTTTATCAATATTTGTTTACCATGAAAGATAGAAACACGTTTGAACTAAGGTTAGATTCAGTTAATTTGCGCTCCTTGTAAGTGACGTCACTGATTAACAGTACAGAGCATATGTGACCCTGGATCACAAAACCAGTCTTAAGTCGCTGAGATATATTTGTAGCAAAAGCCAAAAATACATTGTGTGGGTCAAAATTATCTAAATTTAAAATGATAAATTGTTCTTTTATGCCAAAAATCATTAGGATATTAAGTAAAGATCATGTTGCATGAAGATATTTAGTAAATTTCCTACTGTAAATATATCAAAACTTAATTTCTGATTAGTAATATGCATTGCTAAGAACTTCATTTGGACAACTTTAATGGTGATTTTCTCAATATTTACATTTTTTACACCCTCAAATTACAGATTTTCAAATAGTTGCATCTCGGCCAAATATTGTCCTATCCTAACAAACCATTCATCAATGGAAAGCTTATTTATTCAGCTTTCAGATCTCAATTTCGAAAATTGACACTTATGACTGGTTTTGTGGGCCAGGGTCACATATTTTAGGCTAAATAAGTTAGACAATAAACCACTGACAAACTGACAGCAAACCCTTTACAAGCATTTGCATAAATAAACCTCTAGAATTAGAACACTACATAAACAACTTAAAATCACATTAAATCTTTATTAAATCACAAATTTGAAACTCATTTTGTAGTTCTACGACTAATTCATAGATGCAAAATGGATAGTGGGACAAAGTGGCACTTTTATATTTTAAGATTTGTATCACTCGGCCTTTTTATTTCATTTTAAAACATGATTGCAGTTTTTTTTATACTAAACTTAAATAACTAGCCTAATAATTTTTTGAGTCATGCAAAACAGCATTAAAATAGATAAGAATCTACTGGTCTTTTTTAATTAATAAACACCACAACACTATTTATATAACTCAAAATTAATACTTTTTATTACACTATAATTGAATGCAACTAATAGAAAATGAGTCTGGAATGAGTTCTGGACCAGACAGGACAATTTAGCTCACTTGATCTCACTTTCCAGAAACAAAAATATTTACAACATGATGAGTGTGAAGAACCATTAAATAGTCTAAAGAACCTTTCTGTGCTATAAAGAATCTTTCTGTGCTACAAAGAACCTTTTGTGCAATGGAAAGGTTCTTTGGATATTAAAGGTTCTTCATGGAACCATACACCCATTTAAGAACCTTTTATTTTTTAGAGTCTAAGACCAAGCATATTTCATAGCTATGCAAGTGCATCTGTGTTTTAGGGATTTATTGCTAAAAACAGTTTTATCTTGGCTTTAATCCCTATATTTATTTTTAGATTTATATAACTACAACAATTCAAGGACAAATTGTTCTCTTGCAACACCAGTCCATATTAAAAAACTCACCAAGACTGCATTTGGGGGGGAAGTCGTGGCCTAATGGTTAGAGAGTTGGGCTTGTAACCTGAAGGTTGCCGGTTCGATTCTCACACCGGCAGGAATTGAAGGTGGGGATTGTGAATGAACAGCACTCTCTCTGCCTTCGATACCATGACTGAGGTGCCCTTGAGCAAGGCACTGAACCCCCAATTGCCCCCAATTGCTCCCCGGGCGCTGGAGCAATGGCTGCCCACTGCTGTGTGTTCACGGTGTGTGTGTGCGTGTTCACTATTCACTGCTGTGTGTGTGCACTTGATGATGGGTTAAATGCAGAGCACCAATTTCGAGTATGGGTCACCATACTTGACAATACGTCACGACTTCACTTTCACTTTGATTAAAAATACAGTAAAAACAGTAATATTGTGAAATATTATTACAGCTGCAAGTAACTGTTTTCTATTTTAATAAATTTTAGAATGAATTTTCACTTAAAACATTCTAACATGCTGATTTGCTGCTCAAGAAACATTTCTTATTATTTTTAAAGGAAACCGTGATACTTTTTTCAGAGTTTTTTGATGAATAGGAAATTCAAAAGAACAGCATTTATTTAAAATAGAAATCATTTATTTTAAACATCGTAAATGTTTTTACTTTTATTTTTGATCAATTTAATGTGTCCTTGCTGAATAAAACTATTAATTTATTTTAAAACAATCTTACTGCTCCCAAACCTGCGAACAGTAGTGTATATATAATATACAACACTATTACATTATATATTTATTCTTAAATTTTGCTTACACAGGGAAAATATGTCTTCTTCCATGTCTGTTAACTTGTTGTTGACTTCCCAAGGATTTCCCTTGCTGTAATAGTGTCAAAGTCCTCAACATTGCCAAACTATTAACATAATTCCTCAGCCTCCCTGATGATCCCAGACTCCTTCAGGTCAACAGAGATGCTTCAACATAAGACTGATTTTAGACTCAGTTCAGCGTTAAGACAGACCGACCTAGAGCTCACCTCTTATAATGACAAAGTTCTCTTTATATACAGTATAGTGACACTGCTCTTTATATGACTAACTACAATGCTTTATTTGTTATTTTGATCATTGTACTTCAAGAATGACAGGGATGCTTCATTGTATACAGTATATTTTTGGTCTTTATATCATTTACAGTGACCTCAAATGTACTTTTTATGATTGTTTGTGTTTATATTGGCTTTCATTTCTCTGTATTCACTGTCAATGGTCAGAAATCAATAGATCACTTGGAATCCTATCAAGTGATTATGGGCCACCTGCAAACTAAGACAACTATGTATTTATAGACTGGCAGCTGGGGGGTTATTTAAAGTAAATTTAAACTTTTTTTAAAGAATTTATGAAGTTTATCAAGGTAATTTCAAAAATTCAGATAAAATCTTTGCTGTGTACACTAATTTCAATAACTCTTGATAAATGTCACCCGGTTGGTGCTGTTTTTTTTGTAATTCTAGGGTTCAAAAATGGGCCATCACCATTTCAGAGCAAATCAATGCAATTGCATCAAAATATTCAGGAGCTGCGCTATTACAAAAGGTATATCAATGACAATGTAAAGTTTCCTAGTCATTTTTAGTTATGATGACTGTTTCTTGATGCATTATTTTTTGGATATTTAACTGTGTGCACATATTCCTAATACAGTTGTTCCAGAAAAGCAAAATGCTGAAACAGTTCTCGTTGTTTGTCCAGAAACTCAAAGATGTTGAGCCCATCATCAGAATAGAGGATGTAGATGGAGCACGATTAGTGCTGGAATTTGCAGATGAAATCGAAAGAATGCTTGGCAGCAAGATGAAGTCTGTGAAGGTCAGTCTAAAGTGCTCATCTATTATATCGTGGAGCTTTGGTTTTAACTTATAAAATGACTCAAAATAATGCTGTTCTCTTTGTCCTCAGAGGCTCGCTGACACAGCTGAGGATGCTGACCTGTATCATGAGTATAATGCATCTTTACAGGTAACAAAATTGGGATTTGATATTTATAAAAAAATATGCAATAAATGTCATGTATTAAATTCAAATAAATTAAATAATTTAAACAACTAGTTCATTAAAATAATATTATATTCCATATATTTATATAATAAATATATTAAATATGAAATTGTGTAATTTTAAATGCAAATATTGTCTTTTTATGCTATATTTTTGTCAGTTTGACTACTTTAATGCATTATTGGTGAATACTATGGATGAAGAGGGAAATTTCATTGAACTTGGAGGTGAATTTCCATTGGAGGAGAATGAACATTTCAACAAGCTTTCAGTCAACACTTTAATGAGCGACATCCAAGTTCCCACTAATGTCTACAACAAAGGTATGGAAGCAATAATCAGATCTTCATGGGCTTGGTATCCGATTTAAACAGTATGTTTAGTCAATGTAAAACACACTTTGTAATTCAGATTCTTGATTAAATCAAATAAACTGTGGACTCAAAAAATTCAAATTTCTGTCATAAAACTCTAGATGGCGCAGTCTGATAATGACATTATTATTCACAATGCTGAGCTAATTGGTTTCTTTTCATATCAGCAGTCAATGAGCTTGCTGCTCAACATTCAAATATTTGGCTAGTGCTTGCTTTAGCAGTTGCAGTGCGCTTAAGAAACCCTCCACCTCCCCAGCTCCACCTGTTTAGATCTGCTACGGGGTGATTTCATGTATGTTATATATGGGGGTTATTTAATCTGTTTCATCTGTTATATGTGCAGCAGCAATATTTCTTACATATTTCTTACAAGTCTCTGTACTTGCTCTGCCGCAGCAACAGCATAGCAGATCTATTCTGCCAAGGCCAAACACATTAACACTGTCATGTACACTACCATGCTAAACTCTACAACAGTTGTCATGACAGAACTCAAATTACAGGATTTTTACAAGTCAGTATATATTATAAAAGTTAAAACATTTGATGGTGATTACTTCTTATTTGAGCGCTTAATATATGAGGGTTGCATTTTCACGGGGTGAATTAAATTAGAATCTTGAACAAGTTTGTGCAAATACAACATTTAAACTTTAAAAAATAATATCAAACATCTTTATTTGCAGATCCAGACATTCTCAATGGAGTGTACATGTCAGAAGCCTTGAACGATGTCTTCATCAGTAACTTCCAGAAGGATCCCACGCTCACTTGGCAATATTTTGGCAGCTCAGCTGGCTTCTTCAGACTCTATCCAGGTTTGATCAAATCTGTTTCATGAACATTTAGTATTGCTCAGTCCAACAACTTGAAAGAGAAAAACTGGACTGTACGGTTTTAAATCTGTATTCCTAAGGTAAAGGAAATTTAGTTTTGCTCATCTTTGTACTTTTCAGGAATTAAATGGACCCCTGATGCTAACGGCGTAGTTTCTTTCGACTGCAGAAACAGAAATTGGTGAGACAAAGTAAAGCGTTTGACCTAAAACCCAAATAGCTTTTGTTATCCTGCGTGTCTAAGTGCTTGGGAATGTAGTGAAGTTGATTCATTCATATGAAATAATATTTATGCCAGTTGCAAGTTCAGCAAGGTCTTTTCCTGACCCAGTGTGCATTGCAGGATTAACTGTGTGGATGCCACCCAAATGTCTGCTTGTGGCTATGATAGCACAGCCAGTTAGGCCCTGATCCCACCAAAAGACTTTAATCTCATTCTTAAGTGGTTAGCAGCTCAACGGCCAGGTTAGTAGGACTGACATAGGCTCCATATGTGACTGTTTATACAGAAGCAAGTGAATGCAGTGAATCTGAATAAACACTGAATAAAAACATTTTGAAACAAGACAGAATTGGATTTACATCACTTGTGTTACATTTTTTACTTTGTAGACCATCTAGCCCTAAACAGGACTAAGAAAATTATGTTTCCATGTTTTAGCCTTTCAGCCATATTTAATACCGTACAGTTGGATATTTGTGTTTGCACTGAAATGGCTTAGAATGGTGATTTTTTTTGTTTTAATATGAGAAACCATAATTTCAACCAAACTGCCCTCGTGAAAAAAAAAAAATCTAAAATGTATATGAAATGAATTTATTTATAAATTTTTAAAAACATTTACATATTTATATGCTTAATTAAAATACCATGCAATTGTACCTTTAGTATACTAAACTGGTATACTTAAAGTCTGCTAGATTGGAACAACTAATTTTGTACTTAATGCACTTTAATTGTGTGAAAGTAATGCTGAAGTCCAACTAGATATACTGAAGTATTTTGAATGAAGTATGCTATACTTCAGGTACACTTTAAATATCTTGCTTTTAAAAACCGATATTATTCAAAGATCATACAATCCTCATCAATAGTGACATTAAAACACATTTTAGGCTTAATATTAAGAAATGTGCATTGTGCACAAGTGATACTCCAAATAAAGTTTAATTATAATGTTAATATCAGTAAGTCTCGAGTGACATGTCAGTAAATATGTTAATAGATTTGAACTATACTTAATATGAAATAAATGCATTTTAAATATATTACTTTTTTACTAGGGTGTAAAAACAAACAAACAAAAAACAATGTAATGGTAATTTTCTGCCAGAACATTATCCAGTAATTTTGTGGACATTTTTGTTAACCCTAGAACATAACACAATAAAATGCAAAATTCAAAATAAATGTAAAACACCTGTAAAAAAAAAAAAAAAAAAAATCAATATGGGAAATTCTTTCATATTAATACAGTGCAAGCAATTTTTACCAGAGGGATGTTTAATGTTTAATGTCAAACCAAAAATCTTTATATGTAAAAAAGAAAAACTTTAAAAAAAAAAAAGAGTTTTAGTTAACATTTTAGTTGAACACAAAATGTTTAATATTTAACAAAAACAGTAAAATTCTAGTTAAAAATAATAAAACTAATAAGAAACAGACATATTATATCCATGTTTTTTTCTCTCAATGAACACAAGATTAAAAGTATATTTATTTATTTATATAATAATTTTTTATGATTGATTATATAATATATATTTTAATAAATATATATTTTTGATATGATATATATTTTTTATGCAAAATATTATTAAAAAGCAATATTTACCTACTTATATTTTTAGTGAAATAAATGCTTTAAATGCTATGCGTGGACCTTGTTTAACCTTGTTTAAACTCTATTTAACCTCTAATTTAAACTCTGAGTTTTGAATCAGTGAAATGGACACTTTGAACTGATTCATAGATCTGATTTAAACTTACCAATATTGTGATTGTTTGATATTATGCCCAGTCCTTTTATAATAACTTATCAGTTAATAATACTATAAAGCATTTAGCATAGCTCTCCATACCCCAATCTCTCTCTGTCACAGGTATATCCAGGCTGCCACCTCTCCTAAGGACATCGTGATTGTAGTTGATGTTAGCGGCAGCATGAAGGGTCTGAAAATGACCATTGCCAAACACACCATCAACACTATCTTGGACACGCTCGGGGAAAATGACTTTGTCAATGTTATTGCAGTAAGAGCACACTTTGTTTTCCATTTAGCATCACTTTATCGTTTGAACAGCATTGTAAAATATGTTTTTGCACGTCCTTTCCTTAGTACACTGATTATGTCCGCTACGTGGAGCCCTGTTTTAAGGGAACGTTGGTACAGGCAGACTTGGACAACCGTGAGGTAAGTCGATTATCCACTTCACTTGAGCCTGAGGAACTAAGCCAATGACTCCAGTCAGCACTGCAGGATACCGGCTCTCTACCATTCCCTGATATGCACTCACGTACGCCTCATACACATTTTTTTTTTTCATTTTTAAAATTTACATAAACTTTATTTATTATCTTATCTTATTCAAATGTTATGTATTTATTTTTCACCAAATAGATTTGTAAAAAATTATGACTGATTTCAAAGAAATTTTCTGAGCACGTCTTCCATCTGCCATTGGATGGAAAAACAGGTAGTCCCAAACTGGATGGAAAAAGAGGTAGTCCCAAACCCTATTAAAAAAAAAAAGATAAAGATAAAATAATAAATAAAATGTAAGAAAATATAAATAAATATAACAAAATTAAAAAAAATGTTATAACCATTTAAAAAATATATATAATAAAAAACATCAAATAAATAAACAAATAAATAAATAAAAATAATACACTTCTTGAGCCAGTGTCTATGTCAGTGCATAGTCACTTACAGAGAAAATATAGATAAAATAATAATAAATAATAATAAATAAAAATTTATATATATATATATATATATATATATATATATATATATATATATATAAATTTAACCTTATAAAATAACATTATAACAAAACATCACAAATTTAGAAATATAAAACTTTTATTTAAAAATTTTTTGAGCCAGTGTTGCAATGACAGGCTGGTTTTGATGGAACCGCAGTTTCAATTTTTAGACTTTTTTTTTGGGGGGGGGGAAATCAACATTTGAAAGATTTACTTATAGTTGATTATAGTTACTTATAGAGAAAATATAAATAAATTAATAAATTAATAAATAAAATATAAGAAAAAATAAATAACATAAAAAATACATAAATAAAATAAACAAGCAAATAAATAATATAAATTAAATAAAAACTTTACAACAAATTTAAAAATATAATAAAAATCATCATCAAAAAAGCAACAACAACAACACACGCTTACCCTAAGTAAATATTTGCACTTAGAACATGCTTTTTACTGAGACAAACTTTGCTGTTTTTCAGGGACACTAGACTGTAGCTGTGACACTAGGCAGAGATGTTAGGCCCATCCACATTCTGCTGTTGCTTTGCTTTAAGTCATGTGATAGACTAGTGGCTGGGTGATTTGATCTAATGTGCAGCTTTTTTGCTTGTTATATGTCAGAGAGCAAGTAGGGACGTACTCTAATCTCTGGAATTACAGTCGGTTACAGAATTATAGAGCGATCGGATAGTGAAATGACTGAAGCACGTTTCATCTTTCACATCACTCTCATAATACTGTTTTGTCAGTTTTCAGACAGTTTTATACATGCAAATGCAGTAGGCCGCATATTTACATTACATTTATAGTGTTGTGAATTAATTCAAACTGTATTTGAGTACCCTTAGTAAATATGATCAAAGAAGGCAGAGACCAGAGATCAGAGACCATTCTTTCACCCAGAATCACCAGAATTTTTGGATTATTGTCCGGTTGGAAGATCCAAACATGACCCATTATAAGATTTCTAACAGAGTCAGTCACTTTTTGATTTTTTATCTGTTGGTATTTGATAGAATCCATGATGCCATGTGTCTAAACAAGATGTCCAGGACCTCCAGCAGAAATATAGATCCACAACATTAAAAATACAGCAGTATATTTCATTGTACACACGGGGTACTTTTTATCCCTGTGTTCACTAAACCCATCTTGAGTGTTTGCTACTAAAAAGCAAATTTTTTAGTTTCATCTGATCATAGAAGCCAGTCCCATTTGAAGTTACAGTCGTGTCTGATAACTGAATATGCTGGGGATTGTTTTTGGATGAGAGCATTTTCTTTTCTTGATTTTTTTCTTGAAACCATCCCAAACAACATGTGGTGATGTAGGTGCTGTTTGATCATTTTTTTTAAGGTTTTCTGACCCCGAGACTCAACTATTTTCTGCAATTCTCTAGCTGTGGTCCTTGGAGAGTCTTTAGCCACTCAAACTCTCCTTCTCACCGTGCATTAGGACGATATAGACACATGTCCTCTTCCAGGCAGATTTGTAACATTTTCTGTTGATTGGAAATTCTTAATTATTGCCCTGATGGTGGAAATGGGAATTTTCACTGCTCTAACTCTTTTCTTAAAGCCACTTCACTAATTTGTGAAGCTCAAATATCTTTTGCTGCACATCAGAAATATATTCTTTGGTTTTTCTCATTGTGATGGATGATTAAAGGAATTTGGGCTTTGTTTTCCCTCTTATTTATATTTCTGTGAAACATGAAGCCATGGCTGGACAATTTCATGTTCATGATCATCCTGGTGTGCTCAAAATTGTGAATATGAATGGGAATATATTTCAGATATATTTTACTCATAAGAATTTCTAGGGGTACCAATAATTGTGTCCAACGTGTATTTGAGAAAAACATTTATTTCATAATGATATTTCCCCCCCATTTTAAATTCTTATTCTCCAATGAAAGGTTAGATTTTTGTGAATTTTTTAAATAAAAGATCAAAAGGATTAACAATGCAGATTTATTTTCACAGCCTTCTTTGATTGTATTTACCAAGGGTACCAACAATTCTGACCACGTGTGTAATTAATTGAATTAATCACAATTATTCACACATATCAATGTTTGCTAACAAAAGACCCCAAATAAAGATAATTCATAGGCTTAAATAATCATTAAATACCCCCTTTCTGCCCCCTCAGGTGCAAGCAATGTCAACATTGTTTGTTTTATAATACAGTTTATTCTACTATTGTACATCCCAAAATATCTACAAAATAAGGATGATGTAAAACATATAGGACACTTGGACAGCTCTGCACAGCCACAGACTGGTACTTAATACAGGGTGATGAGTCAGCAGAGCTTGTAATGATATTTCAGGTCTAAGTCACTCAGCATCTGCTCAATATGCTGACACAGATCCTCTAAGAAACACTCTGAAAGACAGCACCACCATGACATCTCTGTCCCACCTGCCCAGATGATCAACTAGATCCTGAATTTTGTCCCACTTTTGTTCATTGTGTAATTGCACTTAAAAAAAAGAGAGAGACACAAGAAGATTGTTTTAATGAGGTATTTCAAGAACTAAAATTTGATAAATAATTAAATTAAGAAATAAAATATAATAAATATTAAAATTTTTATCTTTTAAATTTGTACTTTTCGGTACAATTTTATTTTTATTATTTTCTATTTTTAGAAAAAATCTCCTTTTTCTTCTCCTGTTTTATACCATTGTCAGTGTTATTTTAGTATTACCTATACACTATTATAGTATTTCTTAAAGGGGTCATATGATGCGATTTCAAGTTTTCCTTTCTCTTTGAAGTGTTACAAGCTCTTGGTGCATAGATAAGATTCCTGAAGTTGAAAAGACTAAAGTCTCAAAACCAAAGAGATATTCTTTATAAAAGTTAAGACTCGACCACGCCCCCCTAAAACGGTTCATTCAAACACACCCCCACATTTCTACGTCACGGTGTGGGGAGATTTGTATAACACCGCCCAAATGTGTACGCAAAGAAAGAGGGGGGGACTTTTATTCTCACTGTAGTGTTGTTGCTGCCGCCGGCGCCATGTCCTGGAGACGCTGTGTTTCGTTGTGAAAGCGAAACTACTTTGTTTGGGCTTCCAAAAGAGGACACAACTAGAAATCAGTGGTTAAGTTGTATTTACAACACTGTTCCAGAACAGTTCAACCCAAATATTCGAGTGTGTGCAGCACATTTTACAGAGGACTATTTCCTGAACCTGTGAGTAGCCTGTCAGCTGTGCTCAAAGACTGTTTCTATAAATTGGGGCAATTCCAACTTTGCAAGGACAGTCTGGCGCTTCTGACTCACAGCCTGTAAGTATGTTTTCATATTTAAAGAATTTGCCACTGACTATTCAAACGTGAGTTTTGAGCAGTGTAGAGTAGTGCTTGTTGTTTGTCGTTTCTCCGATCACAAATGCAGACATGGTAATGTTTACGCGGCACGATGCAACGCGACACGTAAAAAGACAATATAAGTCATTATAATCAGTAATTATGTCCCCACTGGATGCAACAAATGCCTCGTTTGTAATGGGTTTTATTGTTTTTGTGTCGTCGTGCCAGGACACGGCATCACAATACGGTAAGGGGCGTAACATTTCCATCTCATGCTTGAGGTATTCGGCCAATCACAACGCACTGGATAGCTGGCTAATCAGAGCACGCCTCGCTTCTCAGGATGAGCTTTGTAAAAATTGGCGTGTTTCAGAAAGGCGGAGCATAGAGGAGCAACAATAATGTACAGTATGTGGAAAATAATGTGTTTTTTGAACCTTAAACCGCATAAACACATTGCATTACACCAAATACACAAAATAATGTTCTTTTTAGCAACATCATATGACCCCTTTAATATTTTTAAATAGTTTTTATTTTTATTTTTTTAACTTTTTGTCTAATATTTATTTTTCAGCTTCATTTCAAGTAAAGAACAACACTTGTCTAGGAAGAACTAATGACATAATAAAGGGATACTTGAGTGGATTTCCTTTGCTATGTGAAGGAAAATCTTCATCCTTTTCAGTTTTGTTGAAATATTTTCAGTTTTTTCCCCATCCCATCTCTCTTTTCAGCATTTCAAGCTGCTTGTTGAAGAACTCCACGTGAAGGGAGAGGCTAAAGTAAAAAAAGCCATGAAGGAGTCATTCCGCATCCTCGCTGACGTCAGTATCATTCACACAAATATACAAAACTCTGCATACGTGCCAACCCTCTGCATGTCCTCCATTTTTCTCTTCCTGTGTCCTAGGCCAGAGCAAATGGTCAGGGCAGCCTATGCAACCAAGCAATTATGCTGATCACAGACGGAGCCATGGAAGATTTCCAATCAGTGTTTGAAGAGTTCAACTGGCCTGACAAGAAGGTAACACGCAATCTGCTCACTCTACAGGGAATGGAGGGCATAACATATGACGTACTATAAAATCTGCATACTGCTCTGTTAAATTGTTAGAGAAGCTTCTGGAAAAATGTCTTGTTCATTGCACATTTTTCCTTCATAAATAGATTTGAAGACAATGAGACTTGATTGAACGTGAATGTATGGATATATTTCGTCAGGAATAATAATTAAAGTTCAGTAACAAAATGTAATGGTTTCAGGTACGGGTTTTCACTTACCTCATTGGCAGAGATATGACCTTCTCAGAAAACGTCAAATGGATTGCCTGCAACAATAAGGGTATGTAGTCAGCCAGTATTAAAATGTGATCATTTACTTTCCTTCATGTGCTTCCAAACCCGTATTTCTTTCTTGCTTCTGTAGAACAAATTATTGATCCATTCAAGCCTCAGAAAAGGACACAAAAGCATCATAAAAGTATAATTTTCCATATGACTCTCTGTGTATTTCATATCTTCTGAAAACATATTATAGTTTTTGTAAGGAACAAAAATTTATGTAGTTAATCTTCCCCTCCAGTGAGCCTTTAACCGCTACAACTGGATCACTGAAACAGTGAATTGAATTCGAGAAATAGATCAATTTGATTCAGTAGGTTGAGTCGTTAATGAATCATCCTGTTAATGAATGATTCATTAATTGAATCTTTAATGCACCATACTGATCAGATGATTCAAGTTTCGTGAACTGGATCAATTTGTTCATTGAAAAACATGATTCATTCAGATTAATTTCTGATTCATTCTCTGATTTGTGAAGATTTTCAGTGAGTAATGGCTTAAATTGTGGTCTGTGTCTTATGTAAATCTATCTTACGACTTTAGAAGACTTGGAATATAGTAAATAAAGTCATATGGACCACTTTTATGATACTTTCATTGTGCTTTTTGGAAGCTTGAAAGCTCCAGTTCATTGAGCTCTTCCGTTTGCTAACGACATTTTTTTACAACAGGAAAGTATGCAGAAATCTTATACTCGTATTTGATATTTACAGGTTATTATACTCACATCTCTACACTGGCTGATGTACAAGAGAATGTCATGGAGTATCTTCATGTTCTGAGTCGACCAATGGTCATCAACCATGACCATGACATAATCTGGACCGAGGCATATATGGACAGTGTGGTGAGTTTATGATTAAACCATTCTGACTTTACAGAAGAACATCTGATAATACAGAATTCACATTTCATTAATTCCCACCACTCATTTCCAACTGTGCTTGTCTCATTTCAAGGCATTTTAATGTGATTTTGTTGTGCTGTTTACTCATATATTATTGTTTGTGTACTAATGTAATTCTTTTCCATTCATCTCTATAATCATCTCTAACATACAGCTTCCTAACACTAAGGAGGTAACTCTTAGAAACAGTAAAACACATACCGCTGTACTTTAGCATGTATAAATAGAAGACTTTAGAAATTTAGCCTGTGCTCAGAGTATAATGTAGTTGTTAGGTCAGCATACCAGGACTTCTTGGCTTAGGACTCCCTCTACTGTTTATCACCATTTATCACATTTGTGCTGGACATGATATGATGACCTGGAGCTTTCACTAATGAAATCAACATGAAATGTTGTTTTGAACCCATTTTACTGCCATAATTTGATGTATGTCTTAGTAAAACATGGAAATAATGTAGAGGACATTTATTTTATTCATCTGGAATTGTTTTGATCATGAAATTGGGCATGATTAGACTAGTAACGTGCATTTGGAAAGTAAATAGGGTTCATTTTCATTTCATGATGATTTTAACTGTGTGCTTCAGCAGTCAAAGTGTAAGATACTAAATTCCTCAAATCTTTCCCGTAGCTGTTCAAAAGCAAAGCTCACAGTCTTCTGCTCATGACGTCAGTGGCCATGCCAGTGTTCAGTAAGAAGAAAGAAACACTTTCTCATGGCATTCTGCTGGGAGTGGTGGGAACTGACATCCCCCTGCTGGAGGTCATGAAACTTGCCCCGAGATATAAGGTACAAAAAAAATAAAAAATAAAAAATCACTAGGGTTGCCAACTTCAGCTTAGGACATTCAATTTTTTTTCATAATTTCTTTATACTGCAAATGGCATTTGTTATTTAGGTTAAATGTTATCAGGGACAAACTATGTATTTATGTAAATATGGAACATATCCATGTTACATTTTGCATTAATATAGTGTATTTTTGGACCATAAAATATTTTATAATTTTATATTAAATAAATATTTTCATGACAATTCAACACATTTACATTCCAAATTCTCGATATCATAAAGGAGTTTTTGTTTTGTTTTGTAACTCTCGAAAATGATTTTAAAGATACTGTAATGTATAAATTATTTTTTATTAAATCATCTTAAATGAAAGGCGGTACAACAAATGCTACCATGAAGTATAAATATTTTAACATTTAAATATATTAATATATAACTGTATATATAATCAAACATTATTACACACATATCAATTTTGCTTCTTTTTTGATAATTTATTTCTAACACTGGTCAAATCTGACTGCGCATAAACATTTTAATATGACCAAACTCATACTTCAACTTTAAATATTTTAAATTAACTTGAAATATTTTAAGACATTTTAATGAGCATAGCTACAAACACTGTGAAAATGTCAACAAAAATATGAAATGATGAATGCCAATGGTTTTATCTTTTAGCTTGGAGCACATGGTTACGCCTTCGTCATCACAAACAATGGATACATCCTGGCACATCCTGATTTAAGACCACTGGTGAGTCCATTTGAATTTTCTCACTGTATCAATCACTCAAGCATCTGACTTTAAATATACTGGACTGATATTGATTTGTCATCCTTCTTGCTGGTTTTTCTCTATTTTTGTAACAGTACAGTGATGGGAAGAAGTTAAAACCCAAGCCCAACTACAACAGTGTGGATTTGTCAGAGGCTGAGTGGGAGGACACTGAGGACAGTGTGAGTTGTCCACATACAGTACATACACTTACTTCCTGCAAGTATCCCCACTGTTTTAAGGCTCAGAAAAATCGTAATGATGTCCTTCCTGTCTGTGCAGTTGAGAACAGCCATGGTGAAGGGAGAAACTGGCACTCTGACTTTGGATGTGAGAGCAGCTGTGGATAAAGGGGTGAGTGTGTTTGCATCAGCCATCTTTTATGTTATAACATTAAATTACTTGAAATACTCCTTTTGGGTGAATCGTACAAGTCCTGACAAGAATGTGTCAATTTAAACACATTTCCACTCATATTTTCATTACATATTGCATTACAGTAATCAAAATTTTTTTTTTTCTGCCTAATTAATAATAATCTTATTCATGCAAAACTCAAATATAGTTTGTTTGTTTTTTTTTCTTCAGTAAAATGTGACCCGGACATGTTCTTAATATAAATAACTAATATTCTGCCTTTGTGACTGTATTTTTAATTTTATTCCCCAGAAAAGGCCTTTGTTCCTCAAAAATGATTATTTCTACACAACCATCAATGAAACTCCATTTAGGTTTGATATGCTTCTCACATTCTCAAAATATTCCTTTCATACTTACTGTACATGTTGAAATAGATTATTGTAAAACACATTTTATTGTACAGTATTTTACCCTTGTCTTTAGATATTTTCAGTAGCAATACCTTCAGTTGACCTTCATATGATGACTTTAATGCATATTTATGATGTGCTTTCAGCTTTGGGATGGTGCTTACAAGAGGTCACGGGCAGTACATGTTCTTTGGGAATGTTACCGTGGAGGAGGGTGAGCTGATTGATTAATAGCTCATGTGATATACAGGTGGTGAAAAATGATACAGTACCCTTCAAAAGTTTGAGTACAATAAGATTTAAAAAAAAAAAAATAAAAAATGGTGTGTTCATGGTTTCAGAGGGGGACAAGGAGATTGGAGTTAAGGGCTCTCACAGCCTGGGGAAAGAAGTTGTTGAGCAATCTGACAGAGCGAGCTTTGATGCTCCGGTACCTTCTACCTGATGGCAGGAGCTGGAAGAGGTTGTGGGAGGGGTGGGTGGGGTCCTTCACGATGCTGGAGGCCTTGCTGGAGCATCGTGCAAGGAAAATGTCCAGGATGGAGGGGAGAGGGGCACCGATGATCTTTGCGGCAGTGTTCACTGTCCGTTGTAGGGTCTTGCGGTCAGCAGCACTGCAGTTCCCACACCAGACAGTAGGGATGTGACGAGATCTCGTGGCACGAGATCTCGCGAGATCCGACTGGTCTCGCGAGAACGTGACGATATCCTCGCAAAACTGTTTTTGCAGTGTTTAAATTAGAGCTGCACGATTAATCATTAAAGATCGCGATTTCGATTCAAACACCCACGCGATCCTATTACGACTGTTTCACATCGCGAGTGTCAGTGGAGCGTGAGAAGCACGTTTTGTCCAAACAGTCTTTTCAACCACACATCATTAAATCTGTGTTACAGACATTTAAATAACATAAGTACTGGGATAAAAGTTTATAGTTTGGGTATAAACACTTATTCTCTGTAGTAGCGATCAAAACGAAAGTATCTTAACTTGTATGTATTGTAACGCTTATCCTCTTCCGCCAGGAGGTGGCGACAACCTGTTTAAAAAAAGCATTTGTCATTGAATCATTCATTCAAGAGATTCCAATTTCCAATTGTGAAACAAGTCTTTATGAATTGAGACACTGACTCCTTGAATTTATTTATATATTCATTTATTTAAATTTTGTTCAAACGAATATATTTTTTAAAAAGACTTAAGCAATGAACATTTTGTCAGAACCACTAGTAAATTACGTTATTTTGTTTAGTTTTCTAATCTTTTTTTCCTTCAGAATCATGAGAGAATCGTTATCTCCAATTTATAAAAAAAACAAACAAACACGATTCTCAATTTATCCAGAATCGTGCAGCTCTAGTTCACATGTTGTTTATTGCTGCATATAATTAATTAAAATAGAAGTTTAATTTCATAAAGTACAAGTTGATTTCAAAATGCACCTACATTTTTTTTTTTTTTTTGCATTTTGTGTTTTTCAGTTGAATAAAAGACTATTTTTCCCTATATATTTCATCATTGAGGATTTTCTCGTCTCGTCTCGTCTCGTCTCGTGGGATAAGTGTCTCGTCACACCCCTACCAGACAGTGATGCAGGTGGTCAGCACACTCTCAATGGTGCCCCTGTAGAAAGTGGTGGGGATGGGTGGAGGGAGACTTGCCCTTTTCAGCCGGCGGAGAAAGTGGAGGCGCTGTTGTCCCTTCTTGTTGAGTGACGTGACGTTGGTGGTCCAGGTGAGATCCTCTGTTATGTGCAGTGCACCCCCAGGAATTTAGTGCTGCTGACTCTCTCCACAGTTGAGCCGTCGATGGTCAGTGGGGGGTGGTCAACAGAGTTTCTCCTGAAGTCCATCACAACCTCTTTTGTCTTACCCACATTGAGGGACAAGTTGTTGGCACCACACCATTCAGCCAGCTGTGCCATTTCCTCTCTGTATTGCATTTCATTGTTGTTGCTGATGAGGCCTACCACAGTTGTGTCATCAACAAACTTGATGATGTGGTTGGAGCTGGACTTGGCAGTGCAGTCGTGGGTCAGCAGTGTGAAGAGCAGCGGGCTGAGCACACAGCCTTGTGGGGCACCTGTGCTCAGTGTGGTAGTGCTGGAGGTGTTGCGGCCGACACGGACTGACTGAGGTCTTGCAGTTAAAAAGTCCAGGATCCAATTACAGAGGGAGGTGTTAAGGCCCAGCAGGTTTAGTTTGTGGATGAGCTGTTGAGGGATTATTGTGTTGAATGCTGAGCTGAAGTCGATGAATGTTACACAAAATAAATGTTGTTCTTTTGAAATTTCTATTCATAAAAGCATCCTGAAAAAAATGTATCAATGTTTCCACAAAAATGTTATGCAGCACAATTGTTTTCAACATTAAAAATAATAATAATAATGTTTTCTGAGCAGCAAATCAGCATATTATGATTTATAAAGGATCACGTGACACTGAAAACTAGAGTAATAAAAACAGATCTTTTAAATTGTAATATTTCACAGTTTTACTGCATTTTTGATCAGATAATGTGAGGATGAGAAACATATATAAATTAATGTCATTTTACCAATAATAAATATGGAAATATTGATATTTTTCAATCTTTGTTTACATAATCATAGATCACAGATTTAACCGTTTATATTTTTATGATAGACTTTTTCTGTTTAAGACCAAAAGTCTAAGTCTGCAACAGGGGTAAAGCAATAAAATTGATACATAATAGGCATTTAAAAAGTAGCCAAAATAAATGCATTTACAGAGCTTTTAAAAAGTTTCTTTTATATACCAAGAAGAAAAATGGTTTAATAAAACGCAACCCCTGGGAAATAAAAGTCCTTGAAGTTGAATGAACACCCATTTAAGAAACTGTCAACACACACACACACACACACACACACAGTGAAAATAATATAGCTGTTTTAATAACACATAATGAGCTGCCTCATAACTACTCATCATTTTCTCCTTTCTTTAGGTCTTCATGACCTTCAGCAGCCGGACCTCACTATAGCAGATGAATGGTAAGTACTGTCAATTTGAGGTGAGAATCTGAAAATCGAACAGACTGACACTTTCTTCTGAACACCCTCAGGACAACAGATCCCTAAAAACTTTCAAACTTATGGCCAGATTTATTAAACAGGGCAAATTAGCGTAGAGTGCAATTCCATAAAAAAAATTGGAGGGAAAAATTGTAAAAGTGTGATTTACTGATAATGCGCACATTAAAGAACACAGACACAGCAAGATCATTTCCATAATGACCAGCGCAATCTACCAAGAGCAGCGCAAATTAGCGCCTGCTTTAAGACATGCTTTTTTTGGGCGTTAAATAATGGCGCAAAGACCAGTAATTTGACGAGTGCAAACGTTAGTAAATCATGTTGCGTGATTCATTTTAATACTCTCCTCCCATAAATTTTGCATCTGAAAGGGAAACTCCTACAAATGCATATTCAATAAGGTCAGGCGCAAAAATAACTGTGTCCACACCGTCTTTAGTAAATCCTGACAGTACTAACGCTAAAAAACAGTTTGCTCTGGTGCAAGCTGTTAGTAAATCTGGCCCTAAGTTCTATGTCTTGATAAGCTGAACTATGGTCTTTGGTTTACCCACTCAGGACGTATTGTGAGACAGATATTGACCCACACCACCGTAAACTCACTCAGCTCCAGGCTGTGGTCCGATACCTGACTGGGAAAGAGCCAGACTTGGAGTGTGAGTTTTCCTCAACTGTATTTTACATTTTTCCACTGTTTTCTTTGTAGATGACAGATGGCTCATCCCCTGATTTTAACATGATGTTTATTATACTGTGGCTTTTCAACTAACAATAAGAGTGTACTTTCAACTCTGTTTAACACATTTTATCATGTTCAAAGGGCTACAATTATAAATAATAACTGTGTGCTGTTCTTAAAGTAAAGGTTTTATTGTTGCATCAGGTGATGAGATACTTCTTCAGCAAGTTCTTTTCGATGCAGTGGTAACAGCACCACTGGAGGCCTACTGGACAGCACTAACGCTAACCGCCCCTGGGTAAGAGGCTTTATTTAATCTCTGTATGTTGTGCATTAAGCAGAGCCAGACTTATTTGTGTGTCCCTCTTTTATTTTGAAGAACATTTTGGGAAAAAAAGGAGTCAGTGTTTATAATCATTCTTTCTTTGATTTTATCTCCGTATAGTGTAGATGAAGGCATGGAATCGGCTTTCCTGGGAACTCGCTCTGGGCTCATGCGTGTGATCAGATATGCAGGAAGTGAGAAACGTATTGGAAAGTGAGTGAACTATTTTAAAAACCAAACAACATTACTCAGTAGCAATAATAATAATATTAATAAAAAGATACATTATAAGATATACTATCACTGGACCAACTAAAATACATTTTTAGTGTGATTTGAGGTAAAGAAAAAACATTTGATTGTCAGATTTAATTTCTCATTTGAAATATGTTATTGAAACAATATTTTCTAAACAAACTCAGAGATTTTGATCTTTCCCCAAATTTCCTGATACTTTGACCTCACAGGAAGTTCTTGACCCCTGTGGACAAAGAGAACCTCTTCACAGTGGATCACTTTCCCATTTGGTATCGCCTGGCAGCTGAGAACAAGCCTGGTCAATTCTTCTTCTATGTCCCACATGATGATATAAACAAAGGTGCTTAAATACTCATTGTTAAATGGATTTGTTGCATTGTCACAGTTTATCAGCTACAGTAACCTATGACCTCTGTACAACAGGGAAGAACACTTTTGTGGCTGTAACATCTGTGACGGTTACTGAAGGGAAAAGAACAGCTATTGCTGGAGGTAAGATATCTGTCTGCCATTGTTTGTATGCTGAAATCTGAATTTATATTCAACATATCATTGTGTGACACTTCAGCACATTAATAATTATACAAAATGGTCCAAAAGTCTGAGACAATATTACAACTGTGTCACCATCCAATGCTCACTAAAGTTAATTTTTAAAAACACTATTAATATAATAACACTGTTAATATAATCTTTAGCAAATCTGAAAATGAATATCCATTTTTCACACTGTGCAAAATTATGCCTTGTTGAATTTAAAATGATTGATTTTAGTTTTTAGCATATTATTTATCATTTATTGTGACCAAATAATACAGAATTTTAATAACATGAAAATAATAATAAACTTATTTATCATAATTATCAACCAGAATGTTAATACAGGTGCATCCCTAATGTAGACATACATTACTTACATATCAAACATAGATATACATTTAAAATATTATTCTGTTTGTCAATTTTAGAAAAATATTCCATCTAATATGCTAATTAACAACTGATTGATTGCATCTATAAGAAATCAAACACAGAGTTGGTTTGTTAGGAGAATTCATTGGAAAATATAGAAGTTTACATAAAATCATATTCTGTATTTTCTTTTTATGTTCCTTGAATCTACTTAACAGCTATTGAGTAGTTTAATATACAGTATTTGTCTATTTGAGGTTTTTTTTGAGCCAGTTTGATGGAGGTGTAATTGCTTCTGACCTACATTGGGTCATTTGCTCTCCAACTCACCGAACATTTATAAATCTATGTACATCAATGATAAACTATAGCTTCCAGCATGTTCCTCATGTGCTTTAAACACACACTTCTGGAGGAAATGCCATCCATGCTACACACTCTGTGGCTTCTGCTCCCTTTCCGATAGTTGGCATCAGATCCTCCTTTTCATCCTGCTCTGGTTCCTTTGCCACCATCAGCGGCTGTTGCTGCTGGCTGTTTCCCTCTATCAGCTGCTGCTGTTCGTGAGCCATCAGCATTGCGTAGATGCAGCCATAGGTGGCTGTTACCACCATCATCACACACACCACGCCACACACCACCCCAGCTACCACCACTGTGGCAGTCGCTCGACGCACACTCACAGGCCGGTAGCGCTGGCGCATGCAGTCTCCAGCCGACCCGACTGGTACTTGGTGGCCCTCGACCGCAGATGGGTTCCTGGTCTCGAAATAGAGGGGGTAACAATGTCTGAACATCTCCATGGGGATACTGCGAAGATCCTTACCATGCAAATTAGCAGGAAAGGAGCAGTTGGCAGAATCTACATTGCCACCTATTGGATGATAAAAAAGAGAAAGACATAAAGCTTTTATGGAAATTAAAATGTAACAAGATATTAAATTATAAATTAAAATTAAAATATATACACATATAATTACATAATACTTTTTTATGGAAATTGAAATGTAATTTAAGATATTAAAATATAAATTAAAATTTAAATGTAGTGGTCTATGTTAAATATGTACGTAGAGTATCTTTAAATTTATGTGTATATATATATATATATATATATATATATATATATATATATATATATATACACACACACACTAATATACATAAAATTGCCATCTATGGAATTTAAGATATAAAAATAAAAATTCTAATTTTAAAAAGTTAAATGTATTGGTCTATGCTAAATATGTATTTCATATATATACAATGCCTTGCGAAAGTATTCAAACCCCTTCATTTTTTTCATGTTTTGTTATGTTGCTGCCTTATTTTAAACTGCTTTAAATTACTTTATTTCCCACATCAATCTACACTCCATACACCATATTGACAAAGCAAAAACACAATTGCCACAACTTCGTAAATTTATTAAAAATAAAAAAACTGAAATAAGTACATTGCATAAGTATTCATACCCTTAACTAAATATTTAGCTGAAGCACCTTTACAGTCTCAAATCTTTTTTGTTTGATGCGACAAGCTTTGCTCATCAGCATTTGGCAATTATCTGCCATTTTTCTCTTCACCTCTTCACCTCTCAAGCTCTGTCAGGTTGGACGGGGGCAGATGCACATTTTCAGGTTTCTCCAGAAATATTTAATTGGGTTCAACCCAGGCTGTGGCTGGGCCACTCAAAGACATTCACGGAGTTGTCTATAAGCCACTCTTGCTGTGTGCTTAGGGTCATTGTCCTGTTGGAAGGTGAACCTTCTACCCAGTCTGAGGTTCTGAATGCTCTGGACTGGGTTTTCATTAAGGCTATCTCTATATTTTGATGCATTGAGCTTTTCTTCTTCTCTGACGAGTTCCTCAGTCCCTGCCGCTGAAAAACAGCCCCGCAGCATGAGGCTGCTACCAGCACACTTTACTTTTGGGATGGTACTCTGCAGGTGATGAGCAGTGCCTGGTTTCCTTCCACATAATGTTTGGAATTGAGGATCATCGGACCAGATAATCTTGTTTCTCAGAGTCTGAGGGTCCTTTAGGTGCTTTTTTTGCAAATTCCAAGTGTGTTTTCATGTGTCTTCACAGAAGAGAGGATTGAGTCTTGCCACACAGCCATAAAGCCCAGATCGGTGGAGTGTTGCAGTGATGTTTGTCCTTCTGTAGATTTCTCCTGTCTCCACATATGATCATGGAGCTCAACTAGAGTGACCATCAGGTTCTTGGTCACCACACTAACCAAAGCCCTTCTCCATCAATTGCTCAATTTTGCCAGGAGGCCAGCTCTAGGAAGAGTCCTGGTCATTTCAAACTTCTTTCATTAAGGGTAACAGAGACTACATGCTTCTGTGAACCTTCAATGCTGCAGAAATTTTTTCTGAACTTTTCCCCAGATGTGTGGCTTGACGCAGACATGTTTCTGAGCTCTACAGGTAGTTCTTTTGACCTCAGGGCTTAGTTTTTGCTCTGATATGCATTATCAGCTGTTAAACCTTTTATTAAGATATGTGTGCTTCCAAATCATACCCATTCAATTGAATTTGCCACAGGTTTACTTCACTCGAAGTGTAGTAACATCTACAAGCAATATAAATGCCTCTAAGCTAAATTTCAACAGTCCCAGATAAGGGTATGAATACTTATGCAATGGCATAATTTAAGTTTTTTATTTTTAATAAATTTGCAAAGATGTTAAAAATCTATTTTTTTCTTTACCATTATGGTGTATGGAGTATAGATTGATGTGGAAAAAAAGTAATATAAAGCAATTTAACATAAGGCAACAACATAACAAAATGTGAAAACAATGAAGGGGTATGAATACTTTCGCAAGGCACTGAAAAAAAAAAAAAATATATATATATAATATATGAAAATTCTTACAAATACCGATAAGCCAATAAGTAATTTATGTTTTGGCCATTAACTGATATATGGTCAGTAATAAATTCTGTATTATTTTGTCTAAATAAATCTGTAAAAAAATAATCAAAATGATTAATTTATATATTATTCATTCATAATTTATTATTTTATGATTAATTTAAATATATACAAATACACACACATTTATATTTACATATTATATTATATTATATTATAAAAATATGATTCATTTAATGTATTTAATGTTAGTCATTGCACATTGATGGTTGGACCAGCTAAAAAAATAAAAAAATAAAAAATAGATTTAAATGCTACAAGTGAAGTTAGACATCACAACATTATAATTAACAGATGACAGCTTTATAATTTACAGTATGAAAAAAGGGTATTCATTTTGAGATTTGCTGAAGATTGCAATTAAGAGTTATTGAAATATTGGTGTTTTTGGGGAGTGTTAAATGATGGCAAAGGTAATCTAAATGTAAAAATAGAATAAATGAGCTTGCAAATTAAAGTCATCAGGTGAAACAAAACACTTCTTTCTGGTGATGTATTGTGGTTTTCTCTAATCTTTTAGTCCGCTTAAACCCTGTCCCTTTATTACACTCGACTGCAACTCACATTCAGATCTACCTCCTTTCAATCAATAGCTGATGCATAAAACCATTTCTCTCTCTTCATTTTTTTTGATAATTAATTTAATTTTCATTTACATCACAATACATTTGATAGGTTCTGTCGCTACTTTCATTACATTGTGACTTTAAATCTCTTAAATCTCTCTAAATCGGCCGATAACTGATATGGTGCTGATTTATTGTACATCACTAGTGATAAATGACCTCTCTCACCTGTATATATAATCCATTCCAGCCAATGCTTGAGTGGAATTAAATTGCAGTTGCAATTCCATGGGTTTCCCTCGAGCAGAAGTTGCTGTAGAGCAGTCGCTGGCTCAAGTGAAGTCCGCTGCAGAGTTCTCAGCTTGTTGCCCATAAGCGAGAGCCACACTAGGTTCTGGAGCCCATCCAGCAGGTGTGTGGGCATGGAGCTGAGACTGTTTAAGGAAAGATCTAGACGCCTAAGCTCAGTCAGGCCTTTGAACTGATCTGGATTCAGTTCCTTAAGCCTGTTGTCTCTTAGAACCAGTTCTGTTAGGCTGCTAAGGCCAGAGAACAAGTTAACGGGGAGCCTCACAAGGAGGTTTTCAGAGAGATCCAGGACCTCCAGGTTATTCAAGTGGGAGAAGCTTGAAGGGAAGACACTGGAGAGAAGGTTTCTGGAGAGATCTAGATGAAGCAGGTTGCTGAGATTGGAAAAACACCCAGGGTTGATGCTGGAGAGAACGTTTCTGGAGAGGTCTAGATGTAGCAGGCTACTAAAATTGGAAAAACTCCCAGGTTCTACAGTGGTAAAGTTGTTATTTGAGAGGTTGAGGTAGCTTGTGTCAAAGGGAAGCTGGTCCAGGATGGAGTCCAAGGAAGCCAGTTGGTTAAGGTCACTGCAGTCTGTGTGGTTCACATTGCAGGAACAGCCTGATGGACAACTTGTAGATGTTCCACGAGAGCTCAGAAGAGTCATCAAGAGACCTGAGGAAACTAGAGAAAATGGAGAGGGTTAGGAAATCGTGAGAGTTGAGAAGGTTGAGGATGCTGTAATAGGTTGAGGATCTTACTTATAATGTTCATCCTGAACCGCTTTGTCCACCAAACCCTGTTGTAACAGTTCCTCAGCAAACCTTTGGAGGAGCATCCACTGGTCTAACCCAAATAAATACCTTCCTTCTCCATCATGACGAATCCACCAGAAAATTGGTTAAATTCACCTGGAATTGCTGTAGTTGTTGCAAAACTGGTAACAAACAAAGCAAACACTGTTAAAAGAATGAATGAAGAAGGATGGGTGCTATGATGCATGTTCTGCTGGTAGTTGACTACAATTCAAATGTTAAATGAATGCCCTGTGAAGGCTAAACAACATATATTACATCATGAGGTCTAAACAAACACGTCAGACCTGAAATGGATTTGAGTCTTCAGAAGGCAAAGAAAGAGTGGAAGAGAGTACTTTGTATAAAAGCTGCCCAGAGGCCCATTGCTTGTTGTGAGAGAAAAAAGCCAAGTGAAAATCTAGAGGCATTGTGAGGTTACTTAAAAAGCATATTTTCAGCTGCTTCACACTATACTCATATATATCTCTATATATATATATCTATATATATATATATATATATATATATATATATATTAGGTTAAAAAGATAATTTGCTATGCATGTACATGTGTGTATAAAATATATATTTATGTTATAATATATACATGTACAATATATACATACTCAATATGTAGTTTCAATAAAGTCCCAAAAACATTATATACAATACAATATAATTTAATACAAACATACCACCATTGCTCTTACTCCTTTTTGTCCGTCACATTTGTTGCATTAAACTATCAAGGATTAAACTGTCCACACCATTAGATAATAAATTAGAGCTGAGAACAACATCCGCTTTATCAGTGAAAAGAGGATCAAATTGTGCATGCTGGAATGTGCATTTCTCGTAATACATAAAATTAAATGAAATCTGTTAAAAACCCCCAGATATTTCTATATCTGATTAAACAGGCATGTTCTATAGATCTAGAATAGAAACAAAACCCTAAATTAAATTATTAAAAGCATAGATTTAAGATTTAAATGGTATGAATTTGTTACACTAAAGCTATTATAAAGAAAGCGGTTATTCTGTCTAATGAAGTCCTAAATACTGAATGAGCACAAACAGACCATTGGTAATTTAACCTAATCAGTGAAAAAATAATTATGATTGCACTAAAAGCAAACCAGACCTGAAACGTACCTTCCAGCAGTCCTCATCTATGGGTCCTCATGATTACTCCTCTCAAGACAGAGTGAGCGAATCAATAGAAAATGAAAGAAACAAGAGGAACTGGCAGCTCACAGCTTGAAAAGTCCAGAGTGTGTATGAGTGTGGGTCACATCAGTAAGTAGGACTAACATTAGAACAGTCTGTGCCTGCCTGCACGGCCGGAGAGAGAAAGAGATGGATGGACTGAGGAGGGGGGCAGAAGAGATAAAACATCAGCTGATACAGCTTAGAAAATGGTAGCCTCTTCAGTTTTTTCATGACTCTTTTCTGTAGCTTATGATGTTGAACATATAAGGATTAATCGTGTGATATACACTACAGCATCAACAGATTTTGTCAAGCAAAACATTAATACAGGGTTCTTACGCTCATGGAAAATCTGGATATATCAGGGAATTTTAAAATCAAGATTTCCAGAGATGGACAAATTATGGAAATTAATACAAATATTTATGGAAATTGTTAACAAAATATTTGTCTTGTTATGATTAGATCTACAATATTTAATTGACTTGAATTCGGATTGTGAGTACAGTCTCAATAAAATTATCTTTTAATATCCTGAAAATGAATAAAAAACATTGTAAATATTAGTAGATATTTTCGTCCAAAATATATATATATATTTTTTGTAATGCTCAGCACAAAAATATTTAATCAACTAGAAGTATGAATGAAATGTCTATAAAATTATATTTTAAAAAATTATAATAATGAAAAAAAATGATGGAGATTAATAAAATCATAAACTATTTAATTGACTAGAAATTTTCTATAAAATTATTTTAAAGTTCCTGGAAACATTATTTTAAATATTTATGGATCTTTTCATCCAAAATATATATGTTTTGTAATGCTGAGCACAAAAAAAAAAAAAAAAAATTTAATTGACTAGAAATAAATAAATCTATAAAATGATCTTAAAAGTTTTCTAATTTTTCACTTTTTTCTTCCATTTGCAGCTATTGGAATGCAAGCATCGCTGGACCTGCTGGAGCGAGTGTTCATGTCTATTGCCAAACAAGTGAGTTTGACCTCAAAAATATTCATATTAAATATTTGTGTTATTTGTATTATTTATTTTACATATGTTAAGTATTTTAATATTTTAATATGTATAATTAATTACACAAATACTAAACTATACATATTAAAATATTAATATTCTAAATGAATACAGATGTAAATGTGCTTCACTTTAAGTGAAAAAATCTGTAGAAAAACAGATAATGTCCTGAAAGAAGATTTGTACATTTTCTGTTATTTACAGATTATTTACAGACATTTCCGTCAACCCCAAAACACTACACAATGCTATGCATAATTCAAAATACGGATGAAACACCTGTAAAATAACAATAAGGAAAATACCTTCATATTAACACAACACATTGAGCCATATTTTTACTGACTTTTCTTGAGTATGTGTAGGGTAGAAGGAGACTCTATGGCAACAATCTAGTAATATTAAGTGTTGTGGTCCTGAAGGTCTTTGATTAATGGTGTGTATCTGTTCCTGTCCCCCTCACACTGACGAATGAGCAAATAGTGTTCGTCACTGGAGATTTCTAAGCGTACATGTACATGCTCACGTCTGCAGGCCTCCAAGCAATTCATCAAGATGCTTGCTACCAAACACTTTTATTCAATGCGACTTGCCACATGACTTATGGTCCCTTCTGGGGTTTAAACCTAGGACCTTTCAATCACCCCCCCTGTTTCACACAAGGACTCTTTTCTTGTTGTTTTTGTCATCTAGTGAAACACACAAACAACTAAAACATTTAACCTTTTCCTACTCATTTTCTTATTCGTCTTCCCTTATTACCTCCTGTCAGCCAAACAACACAGATGTAAGTAATGCATTGTTATTTCTAAGGCACATTCCACTAATAGGTGTCCCATTAAATTTAGACATGCACCAAATTAGTTGCAAATTGGATTTACATTTGTTAACAAAAGCCTCTTTTTAGGCCCTAATTTGTACTCCATTCATAGTGTCGTAATGTAATCTCTATACAGTTAATATAGTAATTTCACCACTGTAGTGTTTGCTCATTATAATGCATTTGATCAAATGTACTTATCCATTTACTAAAGCCCTTGTGGTTGTCTTCTTCCTCTTTGCAGTGCAGTGATGTGGACGGGATATGTCCTCTCAGCTGTGAGAGCGTTGTGAGTGAAGCTAATTGACTCTTCTTTCTGTTATCTTTATGTAATCTGTGAATCGTTGTTCTGAATCAGTTAGCATGAGCCAATTCAATAGAATGAATTATGATCCAGTTCATCAAGGGAGATTGTCAATTCTAATCCATCTCTTCATTTTCACAGGACGTGAACTGTTACCTTGTTGACAAAAATGGCTTCACACTGGTCTCAAAGGAAAAAGGAGATGTGAGTATTTCATACAGTTCATTGAACACATATTGACAACATGCCCCAACAGCATTTAGTCACAGAAGAGAAGCATAAGATGGAAGATGTTGCCTTGTGTTAGGTGACGGTTCTAGCTGCACGTTTCCGTGCCCAGGGGGTTTGGTGTGAAGGGCAGGTGACGAGTCCCGTGAGGACTCAATAATGTACCACAAGCTTGTCCTTGGAGGGAATAGATGGGGTCTCAAAAGAGACAGTGATTGAGAGAATGAGAATGGACCTGGTGAAATTGGATTAGCTGGGAAAGGTTGCCACATCTTTTTCAGTTTTATCTATTGGGATTTTATTTATTGGACAGGAGAGTGCATACAGAAAATAGGAGCATCAGAATGGAAAATGATGCCCTTTATGCAAATGAATAAGATGCTTGCATACAATCATTGACCAACAGAAAGCTGTTTGATTTAAAAGTGATTTCTGTGGGAGCTGTGCTTCATACTGTACATTGATACACTATTGACAATACACAATGGACTCTAAAAATGTCGATAAAGTGACCATACCTTTACACATTCTGAGTAGCACATAATTTAGTTGAAGTTTACTTGTGAATTTGCATCATTTTACCCAGGCAAGTTGTAATATTATGTTTATGTTGTGTGTATTTGATTAATCTCATATGATGCGTCTTAATTAAAAGAATAGTTTGCCCAAAAATGAAAATTTGCTGAAAATGCACTCACCCTCAGGCCATCCAAAATATAGATGAGTTTGTTTCTTCATTGGAACAGATTTGGAGAAATCTATCATTAAATTTCTTGCTCATCAATGGATCCTCTGCAGTGAATGGGTGCCGTTAGAATCAGTACAAACAGCTGATAAAAACATCACAATAATCCACAAGTTATCCACATGACTCACTAAAGGATCAGTGATGCTTTTATCAGCTGTTTGGACTCTCATTCTGACGGCACCCATTCACTGCAGAGGATCCATTGATGAGCAAGAAATTTAATGCTAAATTTCTCCAAATCTGTTCCAATGAAGAAACAAATTCATCTACATTTTAGATGGCCTGAGGGTGAGTACATTTTCAGAAAGTTTTCATTTTTGGGTGAATTATTCCTTTAAATTATTATGATAAATATCATCATCATTATTGTTAAATTACAGTGTGTGTTAGATTAACGCCGTTTCATTCTGTAAAAGCTGTATTTTGTTGCATATCCATCTCTATATGATGACAATGGTCTCATACCATAACCACAGCTGTTTGTAGCAACACATGCACTGTAGCTACTGTAGCAGTAGCCAGGAGATTAATGCTTATGGAGTCTAATCCCAGATTGCCGTGGGGCAGACAGGGCAGATTCAGGCATCTGTTTGCACATCTGGATCACTGCACATCTGTCTGTCTATGAGCATGTAGGTGTGTGTTTGTTTATTCATCATGGGATTCAGAAATTATTTCATATTGTATAGTCTTTAGTCTCTGTGTCTCTGTGTCCTTTCACAAAGGTTGGTAAATTCTTCGGGGAAATAGATGGATCTGTCATGGCCCAGTTACTAAAATCTGGCCTGTTTAAAAGGTAACTGGACTCCTTAGAGACTGTTTTTTTATATATAATATAATAAAAGTTTTTATATAAAAGTTTTTTTCTTTGGTGAATTATTCCTTTATAGTTTGGTGGGACTTTCAAAATTTGAACATGAAGTAATGCTGTATATTGTTCTACAGGGTGACGCTGTATGACTACCAGGCCATGTGTAAAAACGCCCATCATCACACTAGTGGAGCTCGACCACTGCTCAGCGTATGTACACCTTAGCATCTATTAGAGAGAAACTTTTCTTTATAGAGTATAATGCAGTCTATATTGCTGACACTGTTGACAATCCACCTCTGTTCACCTCACAGCCTTTCTATGGTCTGCTGGCACTAGTAAAGTGGTTCTTCTCACATTTTGTGATGTAAGTGCTGTTTGAGGTTGTGAAACCAGGGGGAACATGAGCTATTTTATTCATTTGAGATGTAATTTGATTTGCCAGTAAAAATTTATGCTCAATTTTAAACTTACAGGTTTCTGTTGGAGTTCAACATCTGCGGTCTTTGGCATAATGACTATGTTGTGGATGGTAAGTTAGGAAGTTATTAAAGATGTAACGTTTTTGTTTATGTTCAAACTTCAGAAATCCTCAAACACCCAGACATGTAAACCTCATATCCATTTCAATTATATTTTTGTATAATTTAATGTATCATTTTATGTAGTGTCTGTCTCTCATTTCTTCATTCTCCATTTCCATTGTTGTTCATCATTTTCCTATAATTGTTTCTCATTGACACTGTTCAGCTAAAGCTGGGTTTCACGCATGTAAGTATCTACATGTGTACATGAGCACATGTCCTTCATCTAGTTTGTGCCTTTCTATATCCAGGATTCAAATTAGAGCCTGATAATTTGTAGCTAATGAAATTACTTAGTCATCTGTAGTGACTTCAGCCAAAGTCCCTTTAAGGCAAGTCATGTCACTCGGCCATCTTTGAAACGCCTCTCGGGCATGCAAGTGCAGCTCCTATCACTTTGAATGGAGAAACATCAAATTCTCTAAAACTGTTCACTAAGCTTACGATTAAATTTTATATTTGAAATCACCAGTGAAATCTGACAACAAGTGTGTCATAAATGTTGTTTCTTTTGCTCAAATAGCGTTATAAAAAGCTTATTTTTCAGGCTGGATCAGCCAGTGTGCATGCGCAGTACTGAGTGCACGTCTCAGAACGTTGACTGTTTCTATAGCAACCGGGACTTCTAACGGCAGCTGCAGTGACGCGCTGACTTTACTGATTAGCGATTGGCTCTTTCATTCTGAAGGCAGGGCTTCCTGCGATTGAGCGGCCATATTGAGTGTTGCATTTTTCCCCATTCAAAACTATACGAGTGACATGTCTTGGGTATTCTATAGTCTTTGCTGTAGCATAGATCTAGGTTTTCTAGACAAAATATTAGTCTAGTCGGAAAGTTTATTAGATCCTGATTTATTATCACAACGAAATCTCCACAACACAAAAGAAACTAGCTGCAACACAAAGAAATTAGTACGACACAAAGGAAACAAGTCGCAACACAATGGAAACAATCCGCAAAACAACGAAATTAGCGCAACACAATGGAAACAAGCCGCAACACAACAAAATTTGCATGACACAACAGAAACAAGCCGCAACAACAAAATTAGCGCAACACAACGGAAACAAGCTGTAACAACGGAAACAAGCCGCAAAACAACGAAATTAGCACAACACAATGAAAACAAGCCGCAACACAACAAAATTAGCGCAACACAACAGAAACAAGCCGCAACACTATAAAATTAGCACAACACAATGGAAACAAACCGCAACATAACATAAACAAGTCGCAATACAATGAAATTAGCACAACACAATGAAAACAAGCCGCAACACAACAAAATTAGCGCAACACAACAGAAACAAGCCGCAACACAATGAAATTAGCGCAACACAACAGAAACAAGCCACAACACAACGAAATTATCACAACACAATGGATACAAACCGCAACATAACATAAGTCACAATACAATGAAATTAGCACAACACAACAAAGTTAGTCCTATGCGTTGTGTTGTGGCGATTTCGTTGTGGTGTGCACTACTGGACTACCATATTACAGTTTTTCTCAATCGATTTGACACATTTCTCCAAACTCAGGTCACTGTTCTCAAAACAGTTAACACAGTGATCTGAATACTTTGTAATTGTCCTAAACAGATTGTACGTTTTTATTCATTTCATACAAATTACAAATCATGCAAATAATTTTCTCAAAACAATGTGCACAAAACTTTCAAATGTTTTCACAATAGTTAATACAACCAACCAATACTTTAACATATCTGAAAAAAAAATGTTTTACACAAATCACAAACCTTTATGTACCATTTGTCCAAACACAACAAACAAAACTCTGTAATTTGTCATTCTATCAAATGAACATGGTATATTTTTGATTGGCCCTAAACTGATAAATATTCGGTTAATCATACACTCAACACATGAAATGCAGTTTTCCTAATCGTTTACACATTTATCACAATTTCTTTAGAGTAATAATAAAAGGAAAAGTATACAAAGAGCAAGAACGAATTTGCATAATATTATTAATAATAATAATAAAATATAAATAAAAATAAAAGAAATAAAAATGATGATTGTTGATAATATGATGATTGTTGATAATACAGATTTTTAGTCCTCTTGGGACAACTTCAGTTATTTACAGTAAATGTCCAAACATTTTTCAGAATTTAAGTTTGAGATCATTCAGGTGGACAATCAAGATTGCATTGAATGGAACAGCAGCATTGTTGACATAGTGGTCCAGAATAACATCACCAGCCACAAAGGAAGAGGCGTGTGGAGATGTTGAGACAGGAGCTTTTCAAGCATGGATTCAACCTTCTTACATTTTTTCTCCTATGATGCAAGCACAGCAAATATGTAGTGTAGATAAAATGCAATGAAATTCTCTTCCAGATGTAAATGAAAAGCAAGATCAATAATTCAGGATAATTCATGTATACACACACACACACACACACACACATATATATATACAGTAGTCAACATTTGAAGTGTATCAAAACCTTTCATCAAAGTTGTCCTAAAACCAAAACAAAACCTATTCTTGTCTTAGGACAACTATAGATAGATAGATAGACAGTCAGCTGAAGCTGTTTTCTATCAGTTCTAATGAGAATCTTGTCCTCTCCAGCACACAGACAGAAGAAGGTGGAACTAATGCAGCCTTGTAACACAGAGTATCCCAGCTTCATGTACGACACTTCCATCAGAGAGACCAACAGCATCATCAAATGTGGCCGTTGTCAGAAGTAAGTCCATCAGTCAGACTGTCCTCAGATTGGTGGGTTTGTGCCAGTAACAATTTGTCAATGTCTCTCTCTTTCTCTGTCATGTTTCAGGATGTTTGTCCTACAGCAGGTTCCTAACAGTAACCTGGTCATGCTGGTGGTCCAGGCCGACTGTGACTGCTCCCGACAGTACGCTCCTATTACACTCGCGCCCAGAGAGGTCAAATATATCCTTCCATGATGATGAGTTTCTTGTCTTTAAAATGTGGTTTGGTTAAACCTTGTGAAACTGAGGTCTTCTTAACTCCTTTGAACATAACTCCACGGTTAAATGCAACAGGATGAAATCTCAGAAGATTCGCAGACGACCAGAGTCTTGTCATGCATACCATCCTCATGTAAGCCACCACAATCATACAGTGTATTAACAAGTGTACATATGACATAATATTAAATTAAATGACATTTTTGTTGTATTTTTGTTCTTACAGGAAAATGCCAAGGATTGTGGTGGAGCATGTGGGATAGCAGTATCTCTTACCCTCTACTTCATTTGTTTGGCCACTTCATTGGCTCTCCACTGAATAATAAAATATCCTTCTACCATGACCGCTGTCCAACGGTGGACCCAAGGACCACAAAACAGGACACTTGTGATGGTCAACTATGGATCTCTAGCATCAGGAATTCAACCAAAAACAGGTTTATACTACGTAGTTTTTGTTATTATGGTTTAAAGGGATAGTTCACCCAATGAAAGTGGAATGACATGAGGGTCAGTAAATGATGACAATTTTTTGGTGAACTGTCCCTTTTATTTGCATCATACACAGTACATCTGCCCTTTTTGGACTGAATATGACACTGCACAGATGATATTTTTCTCAGTGGGAGCTTCAGCAAGAGATATAATCTTAGATTGTCTCGTGTGACTTGATGTTATACATCAGATCTGCTATTCTCTTAATTTTTTTTTATAATATGTTTAGGATTACAATGAATGTTTCTAAGCAAATATAGAGCTAAACTGCTCTTTATTTTCATGATGGATACTACTTAATGTTTTTCATTGAGCCACATTTTCAGAAACTCTGTAATGAAAAGCATATCATATGTTGTGGAAGATGGATACTGTTTAATTTTTTAAAACTTATATATGTGTGTATTTTAGTATCTGTATGCTTATTGATCTGAGACTAATAGTCTTTAAATATGGCTTGACAGTGGTTGAGAAATGTTTTACGTGAGTACAGAAGATAGAGAATTATGATGGATTTACTTGGTATTTGTATGATTAAAAGTGCAGAAATTGTGAACAAATTTTTATTTGAATGTTTTGTTGAAATTTGTTTATATACACAAATGCCCGCTTATACTATTAATATAGTAGAATTAGTGAATAAAGCCCACTTATTTTATTTTTAAATAATTTTTATTAATTATATGTATATATATATATATATATATATATATATATATATATATATATATATATATAATTTTCTATTTTAATTTGTATTAATAATTATGTTGACTTTTGTTTAATATTATATATATATAAATAATTTTCAGCTATTTTAATTTTGTATTAATAATTATGTTGACGTTTGTTTAGTATATAATATATAGAATTGTATTGTATATTATATAATTACCTAAATATGTAGAATTTAATATTACTATTAAGAAATTTATTGGAAATTAATTTTTAAATTAAAAATGAATTAGAAATTAATATTATATATTATATTATATATGTGTGTGTGTGTGCGTGTATATATATATATATACACACACACACACTTAAAACACAAAAAACACAAAGACACCACAATAAAGGCCAGAAACATTATTTATTGAACACTGACTGTTCTGACAAATAAATATGACAATAAGAGCACTGATGTCCGATATATTCCCCTCTGAAGTGCCAATAACTTTAAAATGGGCGATTGATTCATAACAAATCTTTTTGGTTTCAGACCATTTTCCTTTTTTAGCATGTTCGCCAACACTGAAAAATTAGCCAACATTCATTGCATTACTTTGCAGCTCGAAATGGAATTGTATGAATATCACAGAAATGCTTATTTGTTCCAAAGTGGGAATCGTGGTATCACAGGAACCGGATTCCAGCCCCAAACTGCACTCCATCACATATCCTTAGAGACAAAATGAATCAGTATATTACAAATTCATAACAGTAGAAGAATAACGCGAGCACGTTAAAAGTGTAATCACATGTACCGGTGCATCTCAATAAATTAGAATGTCGTGGAAAAGTTCATTTATTTCAGTAATTCAACTCAAATTGTGAAACTCGTGTATTAAATAAATTCAATGCACACAGACTGAAGTAGTTTAAGTCTTTGGTTCTTTTAATTGTGATGATTTTGGCTCACATTTAACAAAAACCCACCAATTCACTATCTCAACAAATTAGAATATGGTGACATGCCAATCAGCTAATCAACTCAAAACACCTGCAAAGGTTTCCTGAGCCTTCAAAATGGTCTCTCAGTTTGGTTCACTAGGCTACACAATCATGGGGAAGACTGCTGATCTGACAGTTGTCCAGAAGACAATCATTGACACCCTTCACAAGGAGGGTAAGCCACAAACATTCATTGCCAAAGAAGCTGGCTGTTCACAGAGTGCTGTATCCAAGCATGTTAACAGAAAGTTGAACGGAAGGAAAAAGTGTGGAAGAAAAAGATGCACAACCAACCGAGAGAACCGCAGCCTTATGAGGATTGTCAAGCAAAATGGATTCAAGAATTTGGGTGAACTTCACAAGGAATGGACTGAGGCTGGGGTCAAGGCATCAAGAGCCACCACACACAGACGTGTCAAGGAATTTGGCTCCAGTTGTCGTATTCCTCTTGTTAAGCCACTCCTGAACCACAGACAACGTCAGAGGCGTCTTGCCTGGGCTAAGGAGAAGAACTGGACTGTTGCCCAGTGGTCCAAAGTCCTCTTTTCAGATGAGAGCAAATTTTGTATTTCATTTGGAAACCAAGGTCCTAGAGTCTGGAGGAAGGGTGGAGAAGCTCATAGCCCAAGTTGCTTGAAGTCCAGTGTTAAGTTTTCACAGTCTGTGATGATTTAGGGTGCAATGTCATCTGCTGGTGTTGGTCCATTGTGCTTTTTGAAAACCAAAGTCACTGCACCCGTTTACCAAGAAATTTTGGAGCACTTCATGCTTCCTTCTGCTGACCAGCTTTTTAAAGATGCTGATTTCATTTTCCAGCAGGATTTGGCACCTGCCCACACTGCCAAAAGCACCAAAAGTTGGTTAAATGATCATGGTGTTGGTGTGCTTGACTGGCCAGCAAACTCACCAGACCTGAACCCCATAGAGAATCTATGGGGTATTGTCAAGAGGAAAATGAGAACCAAGAGACCAAAAAATGCAGATGAGCTGAAGGCCACTGTCAAAGAAACCTGGGCTTCCATACCACCTCAGCAGTGCCACAAACTGATCACCTCCATGCCACGCCAAATTTAGGCAGTAATTAAAGCAAAAGGAGCCCCTACCAAGTATTGAGTACATATACAGTAAATGAACATACTTTCCAGAAGGCCAATAATTCACTAAAAATGTTTTTTTTTATTGGTCTTATGAAGTATTCTAATTTGTTGAGATAGTGAATGGGTGGGTTTTTGTTAAATGTGAGCCAAAATCATCACAATTAAAAGAACCAAAGACTTAAACTACTTCAGTCTGTGTGTATTGAATTTATTTAATACACGAGTTAAACAATTTGAGTTGAATTACTGAAATAAATGAACTTTTCCACGACATTCTAATTTATTGAGATGCACCTGTATTTATGATTGATTGTGTGAATATCTACCTGTCTCCGCTCTGGACGCCCATGGGAATGCAATAGTTGAGCTCCAGCCGAGCGATGTTCCCTAGACGTAACACAATACCCGCTCCATAAGACCACCGGATACATTCAGCCAGCTTGCTCAAGTGTGCCCTGGGTCCTTCCCCTATTGGATGATTTCAATTATAGCAACAAATGTAAGGACAAACATCGGAAAAAAAAGCCCTTTTCAGCTTTCTTTATCTCACCATAGTTTAGGTTACACAGGTTTCCGGCGTTGAGGAAGAAATGTGTCCTGAAAAGTTCTCCAAAGCCACCTCTACCTGGCCTGAATGGGAGAGGGGTGTACAGATGAAGCCCTCCAGCCCAATATGCCTCCCCACCGAGGTAATCGCCTGTCAACAAAGTGAGAAAACAAACCTTAGTCGTGAATATTGAGATACTGAGCTTCACTGTCAGAGTCAGAGTCATTTACCTTCACTCTGAGGGCCGATGCTGTACATGCTGAAGCCCCTCACACTGGTCGGACCACCCAAATAGAACCTAAACACCATGTTTAAAAACAAAAACAGCATTACTTTGAATGTTTGTGGGTTATTTTTTACCAAAGACAGAGGGAATTCACTAACCTGTCAGCGATAGAGGAGGGTTTGTCTCCAAGGGGCAGCAACATACCGCCCCACAGAGAGGTAGAGAGCACCTACAAAGAGAGGAGAACAAGTAAACGTTAGTTTGCCATTCTTAATTTGAGCTTAGTTCAAGTTGGAGTACTGTAACTACTAAAATTTGAAAAAAATACTATAATAGTATATTAATGATACTAAAATAACACTGCAATAAACAAATATAAGCAACAGTTTCCTCCAAAGCATCTCACCGAGTCCCAGAACAGAGTCTTGTTGAGCTGAATTTCAAAGTCTTCCTTCAGGAAACTGACATCTCCTCCAGTGTAACCTGCCAGTTCCTAACAGACCATTAAAATTAAGTAAATAATGACAGTATTGCATAAACCAGTGGTTCTCAACTGGTTTGGCCTTGGGACCCATGTATTCCCATGGTCATCAAGTCACAACCCACTATATATATATATATATATATATATATATATATATATATATATATATATATATATATATAATTTGTTTAAAAAACAAAAACAAAGGAAATTTATTTCACAAAAATTAAGTTAAGACTTAAGAATATGACTAATACTGAATAAACAGCCTATAAGGTAAGGCTATTAAATAGCAGTCCCAAACTAGTTTTTGTTAATACAATTAAGTTGGTATGAGCCACCACAGTCATTTAAACATATACAAAATGACACAAAGTGAAAATAACATGGTATTTTTGGGTTATGGAAACAACAGTTACTATGGTGAATATACAATACTAGCATGAACTGTTAATGAAACGTGGAAACTGCTCCTGAATAGAATGAATATCATACCTTCATGCAAATCCTTCCCAGTTAACAGTTATGTGATTTATCGGTACTGTACTTTTATTTCACGGGTTGCATGCTTGTAGTTTCAGCACTTTAGTGAAGTGATATACAGCACTGCTCTGCGTTCGCGCGTGCTACAGAAGGTATAACATCTGGCAGGACAGGATAGTTCGCTTTTCTGAGGTGAGAGACTTTTTATTTCATAACAAGTTACGAAAATAACGATCTCATCTGACCGCAGATACTGAATCGGGACAGCGCGTTTTTCTCAGGCACTCTTAACTGCACCTGACAGAAGTGTCAACAGCTTTCATGCATGTCTTTTAAAATAAAAGTCTCGCATCAGAAAAACATTTAGAATTATGTTTTTTGTTGTTGATGTCGTTTCTTTGGCCGCACACTCCGCGACCCACCAGTTGAGAAACACTGGGATAAACTATTCCTTACAAGGACAACAATTAAATCAAACAAACCTGGTTGATCTTCAGTAAGGCACCTTTTCTTGGAAGGATGGTAGAATTGCGTGTGTCGATGACCATTGCGTGCTGTGAGGAAAATGTCATATATTTAAAATCAGATATCAATGAGTGTAATAAAAAGTTTTAGAGAAGAAACATACGGAAAGTGAGGACTTCAGGGAATGGCCACTCTCTTCCCTGACAGCGAAGGAGGCCGTACGGGCCAAACAGCCCAGCTCTCTCCACACACCCTCCCACTTCAAAGTGTGATTTGTCCTCCAGATGGGGAACTGGTGATTAAAGACAAAACAATGGACAAACAAATTAGATAAATCTAATTTAAAGGGATAGTTCACCCAAAAATGAAAATTCTGTCATTGATTCCTCACCCTCGTGTCGTTCCAAACCCGTAAGACGTTTGTTCATCTTCAGAACACAAATTAAGATATTTTTGATGAAATCTGAGAGCTTTCTGACCCTCCATAGACAGCAACGCAACTGACACGTTCAAGGCACAAAAAAATAGTAAGGACATCATTAAAATGGTCCATGTGACATCAGTGGTTCAACCGTAATTTTATGAAGCCACGAGAATACTTTTTATGCACAAAGAAAGCAAAAAGATTTTTTTTATTCAACAATTTCTTCTCTTCCGTGTCAGTCTTCGACGCACGTTCACGAGAGTACCGCAACGATGTCCTCACTACCTTTCTGGGCCTTGAATGTGTCAGTTGCATTGCTGTCTATGGAGGGTCAGGAAGCTCTCGGATTTCATCAAACATATCTTAATTTGTGTTCTGAAGATGAACAAACGTCTTACGGGTTTGGAACGACATGAGGGTGAGTAATCAATGACAGAATTTTCATTTTTGGGTGAACTATCCCTTTAACTTAGATAATATCTTACACATATACTAAAGCTTTTGACTTTATCTACTAAAACCTTATTTATGACATAAAATAATATTTGGTTTATTAAAGAGATAATAAAAGAAATGTTACATAAAAAAAAATAAATAAATAAAAAAATAGTAAATAAAATAAAATAATCTAAAAGAAATAGTAAAAAATACAAATAAATACATAAATCCCTTACACTGAACTCTGTGGAGACCCCTCTGTCCGTTTCTCTAAGTGAGCTCCATGGGAACTGCCCTGTGACTTTATACAAGTTAATGGAGAAGCTGAAAGAGTGAGAGAGTGTCAACAGCAAACCTGGGAAAACCGGTTCACAACATTCACAAACAACCACTGAAACATGATTACTATAAAACTAGTAATCAGAGCTATACTGTACATATAAAAAATTCAGTCATTATTTCAAAAGGCTATACAAAATCACAGTTTTCTTTCCTAAGATGATGGATTTCCTGCTGAAACAGGGAGTTTGTGTTGGACATATCAAAAATTTTGTCTGTTTTTTATGCAAATAAGCTTTAGTTGTCATTGCCATAAACAATGATTTGCTAGCTGCTTAATCTAGAAATTAACTGGACAAAAATATATAATATTTTGTTTTGTCCCAGACAATATACATTTTAAATGTTTACAGTATTTAGTAAAGTAAATTGTTTTTTATCCTTAATGAAAATCATGTCAAGTTTGTTTACTAATGAGAAATGTGCTTAACTTTAGTGACTAATTTGGGCAACATGACATTTCTAACAAATCAAATTGACATTTATAAATAGAAATCTTCACCATCAGGCCAAGAAACATACTTGCGCTCAAAGTGTCCAGGCTGAGGCTTGAAGAATGACAGGCCATATGAGGTTTCCTTGGTCCCATACGAAAACTGAAAGGTCAGCTTCTCTGCACGGCCAAAAACATTGGGCAATTTCAGACCCAGCACCTGAAATGAGAACCAGAACAACACTTCTGTAAATAATTTCAGTTTCTAATTGTAGACACACGGCCAACAGTGACGACGCAGGAGTCAGTAGCTCACCATGCTTCCCTCGTTGTTCCCCACCATGGTGTTGTAACTTCCCGTCATTCTTCTCAGCTCCTTCACCTCGAATGTCACATCTAGTCCATTTGGCAGCGCATCAGCACCTAATGTTTTGAGAGGAATTCAGACTTTGATGCATCACTTTGATTATTGGTTATTTTGCACTAGTTGTTTGCTTAATTGTCTTACCTTCAGCAGTGTCAATGACAACCTCCACATGTCTGAATATCCCCAGACGCAAAAGTTTCTGTCTGGCCTCATGTGACTTCTTCATTACCTGTAACATAATTATAAAGTAGTTTAATAGTTTAAATATAATGAAAAATATTTAATATAATTTTAATAGTGTAATTTATCCACAAGCAGCATCTATATAAAGTGATACTCACATCAATCAAGTTTTTGGCATGGAAAACATCTGCAATCTCATATGTTAAAATGTCTTCCTTTGTTCTTCCAAGACCATCAATGTGCACATGCTGTACTACAACCTGAACAATTGAAATACATATGAAAACAGCAACATGCCTGATATAAAACCACAGTGGACAGAACAATCACATAAAATCCATCTCACATCTTTATTTTCAAGAACTTCCTGTTTCTCTTCATGCTCTGGTTCTCCCAGGTCTATGTCATCCGCTTGAAGCCCCAGTTCAGGTCCTTGCATAGGAAGGGGGTCCAGACTCTGGGTTAACAGATAAATAGAAATGAGTGAGTTGTAGTGTTTTTAGATCTATTATGTTATTATATTAAGCATACTCAAAGAATTTAATATCTCGTATAAATTATCTTAGCATCACGGATAATGAGTAAAACTACAACAGGTACTATAGAAGTGTGCATATACAAAAGCATTAAGTATTATTGTATGACAGCTATAGTTTGTTAGTGTCCAACGCAATATGAGTCTGTTTAAAGTGAGAGTAAGCGTTTATATCTGCAAAGTTGATTTATTATCTCACAGACAGTTAATCTGGATTAATGTAGAGTACTAAACGTCTTCCTGAGCTCGGCCTGTCATTCAAAGACTCTGTTCAGAGGTCATTGCTTTAGCGTCTCCGAAACTCTGGAAAAATGCGCTTACCCTGGCATGCACGGTCCCCATGATTAAAAGACTTTTTACATTTAAATATCCCAATATGATAATAAACACAGTTCAGTTTATTATTCCGCTGTCTCTCTCTGGCACACTACAACAATCTCCTGGTGGCCGCCATGACACTTGGTAACCACGCCCATCGGGAATGATGATTGGCGGAGGAGGACAAAACAACTACGTCATGCTCGTCACTACTTTGCTTAAAAAATAATTGGAATTTACATTCCATACGAATCTGCACTCTTTATCATCTGGTACTGTCGTTTATCAAAAATATTTTATTCACTTTTTCAGTAGAACATTGTGTACACCCTGATTACTGGTTGGCTAAGCGTTCCAGGAGGCGGAGCCAACTCCTGATTGACAGCTAGACCATATCCATGGATACAGCCAAGCGTCCTCGCCTGCCTACAGAGGTGTTGTGGTCAAGTTTTTAATTTGAGCAGCGACAGTGTAAATACGAATTTAACACAAGAATGCGTCCGAGGTCCGCTGTGGAAAGATGGGTTAGTATGAAGACACTTTACTAATATAATTTCTGAATTAAAAATTGCCAGGTTGAACTGCCAAAGATCCTCTTATGACACTTCTGCTCCTTAAAATCCTAATAAAAGCTTTCTAATGGTTTCAAATAAGTTAAAACATTGTATATTGAACATTAACATTATAATATATATTATAATAAATTATATAATAATTTTTAAAAAATGAGAAAAGGAAACAAAACCAATACTGTATTTCAAAAATGCTGTTTACCAAAAAATGTTATATTGGTTACATTCAGGTGTCACCTTCCGCACAGATGCCTCAAATCTCAAACCATATAGATCTGAGGCCTATAACACAAGGGCTCGCCATCATCCCCAGAGCTAAGAGTGCGTCTCGGATCTCCTCAGGAGAATTCTCAAGGAGGAACACAATCAAGTCTGACTCTGGTATGGTCTATAATGTTTATTTTCTTGGTAATGATAGAAAAGCATGTTGTTGAGGAGATTTTCTGTTTCATTCACAGCCTCCTCTGTGCAGTCGGTGGCAGATGAGAACCTTTCTTTGGCGGACATTGAGAAGCTACTCTTGGAGAGAGTCAAGGACAAAAAAGAGGACTTGAAGGCTGCTTTTGAAGCCTTTGACCTGGAAGGCAACAAAACTGTCACCAAAGGAGAGTTCAGACGTGTAATCGAGGGGTTTCTTGTTCCACTCACAGAATCTCAGTTTGAGGGTTTGTTGGCAAAGGTGTGTTCATTTAGAATTACAAAAGTCACCCACCACCTTCAGTGCACTTAAGATAATGTTATTTTGTGGTACTTAAGCAGTGATTTTTTTCTTTCATATTATATGTTTAATATTTTCACTCATTTCAGCTTCATTAAAATATTTTTATTAGATTGACTTAAGAGAAAATGGAACAATTTCTTACATAGAGTTTCTCAGAAGATACTGCAAGGTTTCATCTGCAGTTGGCAGGTAATGTATGCTTTTGTAGATGTTTTCTTCATTATTATATTTCTTTAATTTATACACTCCATTTCAAAAGTTTGGGGTTAGTAAGATAAGAGAATTCTCTTGTGCTCACCCAAGCTATTTGATCAAAAATACAGTAAAACTAACAATATTCTGAAATATTACAATTTAAAATATATTTTAAATGTAATTTTTCCTGTGATGCAAAGCTGAATTTTCAGCATCATTACTCCAGTCTTCAGTGTCACACGATCCTTCAGAAATCATTCTAATATGCTGATTTAGTGCTCAAAAAACATTTCATATAATTATCAAGGTTAAAACAGGAACCATGGTACATTTAAAAACTTTTGTAAAATTATAAATGTTTTTCACTGTCATTTTTCAGCCATTTAATGTGTCCTTGCTGAATAAAAGTAATAATTTCTTTAAACTTTTCGAACAGTGTATAATATTTATTCATATATACCATATATATAATTTCTTAACAGAATCCCATGCAGGAGTGGAAGTTACAGAAACTTGTCACTTGGAGAACTACAGTGTCGTGTGAAAGATAAGGTGTAGAGTATAGCATGGTATGAATTTTATATAAATATTTACCTGTTGATGTTAGTGACTAATATCCATGATTCTCATCATTTCAGATTGGAGGCAATTTGAAAAACATCACCAGGGCTTTTCGGCTGTTTGACTACAACAGTGATGGGCAGATACAGCAACATGAGCTGCGTAAAGTCCTAGAGGGATACTGCTTTCCCATGAGTCAGCTGGAATTCCACAGGTCCCGGTTTTTCCATTTAATGGAACTCTCCTGATGTGTTATTGTTATTCCTTGAATGCCTAGTGTTTTGTGTATATGTCTTTTCTTTTAGACTATGGTCACATTACAGCGTGAATAATTCTGACACAATATCTTACAAGGAGTTTCTTGAGAAGCTTGGTGTTGACTGTGAAAACTATAGAAAAATCGCACCAGATTCTGTACAACTGGGTAAAGTTATATGAAATAAATGATGTAATATGATAAAATTATTAATTTGGGCATCAAAATACATAAATAATTAAATCAGTTGAATCATAATAAAATATACTTTGATTTACACCTGCTTTCAGCACTGAATTGGGACGCTGTCAGTCGTGCTACAACAAGACCTAAAAGTAAGACAAGCATAAGGGCTTTCTCAAGCAAATCCAGGGACAACTTGGATGAAGTCCAGACCAAGTTTTTGAGCAAAGTGAGTATCACAGAGTTCATTTTTTATCTCAAATGTATGAGAATTTCATTAAAATCAGTTTTCTATTTTGATTGACAGATAAAGAAGAATCATAGCCTTGTTGAAAAAGCTCTGCAGGCATTTGACATCACAGATAGTGGATTTGTCTCTCAAGAGGATCTCAGACATGTTCTCAGTAATTTCCTCTTCCCAATGGATGATAATATCTTCAGGGAGTTATTGAACAGGTATGAGATTTTAACATATTGTTTTCGTACCTCCCTGAATACAATTCATCTATTGATTTATTGTCACAGATTTGGAGTGAGCAGCACAGAGCCTGTGCAATGGAGAATATTTCTTGGATTGTTCAAAGACGACATAGCTGTACAGTAAGTTGGCCATAAAGTTTTTGTTAGTCTCCTATAAATCTAATATAAATCTAATATTTTGAAGGATTCTGTGCATGCAAAAGTATCTTTGATTATGCATATATTTTTTAACGTCTCAATCAGGAAAGATTCTGTTCCAGCAACTCCAGAAACATGCAGTATTGAAGCAATTCTGCTAAAACTACGCCAACATGTTTTTGATAATCAGCCTCATCTGATAGAAGCCTTTCTGGACTTTGATAAAGTAAGTTTTGAGACTTGATAATAAAAAGATGTAAATTATGCACTTCAAATCACAGCTATTCATAATAATGATCATTGTTTCTGCAGGACAGAACAGGGTTTATCAGTAGAGATGAACTATGTAGGGCTCTGAAGAGCCTGAACTTCCATCTCAGCGATGAGCAGTTCACTGCTCTTGCTGTATTCTTGGATGTGGAACATACAGATGCCATAAATTACCAACAATTCCTGGACTTCCTCCATCTCCAAAGACCAGTCATGGTATTATTACCTTTGCAGTACTGTAATATCCATGTCATATTTTACCTTAAGAAAGATAAAAATGAAGGGAAAAAGAAAAGAAATATTACATGAAGTACATAAAGTTTATTATTAGGACGCTTAAGGTTTTTAGGACAATCAAGCTCATTTGACCCATTTCTCATTATTGCAAAATGCAAATTGTCATTACTGAAACCAAAATAAATAAATAAATAAATACATAAAAAATTAAATAAAAAAATAATTACAAAACATATATTACAATATAAATGCTACATTACAATATTAAGAGTCATTACAAAATAATGAGAAAGACAATACTGTGTTTAGAATTGGTGGGTACAGTGGGTCCTAATACGTCCTGTGATTAAAAAGAGTCCAAAATTGTACTTTTGTTCATTTATACAAAATATGACTTATTATTGTTTTATAGGTTTTGCATAAAAATGGGTTATTTGCAAATTTAAAATGATTCAACATATAAAAACTTTTGTGAATTTATTCCAGGAGACACCAAAGCTCAATAAAAAGGCTTCAGAACAGTTAAACACATTGCCATCCACAGCAACAACAACACAGAATGCAGTAAGTAACCTGCAGAGTTTTTATTTATTTATGTAGTTATTTCATTTTATTTATTTATGAAAATTTTACAGTCATTTATTCATTCTATTTTTTGTATATTAAGCTGCAAAATTCATCACAGATACATCAAAGACTGCTAAAAATAAAACTATGAATCACTTATCAATCCTAGTTCTATCACACACGATTTGGTGTCTCTACAGGTGGAACAGATTCTGAAGGAGAAGCTCTCTGAGAACTATGACATGCTGATCGAATCTATCACCAACACAACCCAAAACCAGAGTGACACTATTCTCCCAGAAGACCTTAGGAGATTGATCCAACAACACGGACTACCGCTGTCTGAGCACCACTTCAGCAAGTGAGTCTCACTTCTCCGCCCTCAGCCTTACCATTGGATACTGACTAATTCCCTCTGTTTGCTCTCAAAGGCTTTGTGAACCATTTTTGGAGGGTGGAAATGTGAACTACAAGCTGTTTTTGAAGAGCTTAGGTATTCCAGAGAAGATTGAGGGCCGCCTCAGTATCACTGAGAGGTTTGTATGGTCAATAATAAGCATGAGAAGTGATATGTAACACAGTCCTGATGAGAAATCACACATGATAAATGGTTTTTGGTAAAATACAGGGAGGAAAAGGTACATGAAGCCTCCATGCTGAACTTAAAAGCACAAGCAGTTAAGGATGTTGTCCTGAGGAAACTCAAGGACAGGCTTCAGAGGCACGGGATGTCCCTTCAGGACTATCTGATGTCCAAAAGGAAAAGCATGACCGTAGTGCTCACTCTGAGAGATTTCTGTAAGGTACGATCTGAGATCAGGTTAGAAAGTCGTAACTGTAATTCTGATAAGGTAACATTCAATCAGTGTCTTAAACATTCAGTACTTTACATTGATTCATGTCACTCTTGCTTTTAGATTCTGGATGATTGTGGTATTTTCCTGGAAGGACCCCAGTTTCAGATGCTAATTGAGTCTCTTGGTTTTAATGTGGGTTCGATTTCTGTTACTGACTTTGTGGCCAAATATGAAGGTTTGATATTTCGCATCACACAATCTGTTTTCTTAACACAAACATATGGCAAAAAACATAATTTATCTAATTTCTCTACAACACAGAAGTAACAAAACCAGAAAAGGATGAAGACAGACAGACAAAAAATGCTCTTTTGACTGCAGAGGACTGTCTAGCTCAACTTAAAAAGAGGATCAAGGAATATCATGGGGTATCAAAGCAACAGATAATTTTACTTATTTACTAATTTACTACTAAAAAGTGTCAAAATACATTGTAGGCCACTCTATATTTAGTCCTTCTCATTGTATCAATAAATATAGCATTTTTTAAAGGCTCTAAATGCTTAAAACCATACTGCTGGCAGAATACGCCCCACTGCTTCAAACATCTTTACCTCGCTCTCGTTTGCAGGATGTTCTGACCGCTTTCCGTCTCATGGACAAGAACCGAGATGGTGTGGTGAATCGGAATGACTTCAGAGCTCTGTTTGACAGCCTGATGTTTGTAACCCAAGAGAAAGAGTATCAGCGATTGCTTGACCTGCTGGGCCTTACGCCGGGCGGCACACTCAATTACGCTGAGTTCTGCATCAAAGTCCTCTCTAGCAGCAAGACGAAATCACATCTCCATGATAACACCTCGTAAGAGCCATTTACTCCCCTGGAATTAATGTTTACCTTTATCTTAGCTGTTTTTGTAACAGAAATCATTTTTTTCAGACAACATGGATATCTTGACATTGCATGTGACCAAGTTCATGACTACTTAGCTGCCATTGCACAGAAAAGACCTTCAGAGCTCTCAAAGGTAATTTAGATCCAGTCCTGGTCACTTTTTTGATGCTATATGGCAGTTGTCTTGTGGCCTGGATGTAGCATAATGCAAAAATATTCAGTTACCAATTTTGGGGCCAGATTTACTAACAGCTTGCGCCATCGCAAACTGTCTTTTGGTGTTAAAATAGTACTGTCAGGATTTACTAAAGAAGCGCAGTGAAGAATTAGCGTTGAAAAGCCATGGACACAGGTATTTTTGCGCCTGACCTTACTGAATATGCATTTGTTGGAGTTTCCCTTTCAGATGCAAAATTTATGGGAGGAGAGTATTAAAATGAATCACGCAACGTGATTTACTACGTGATTTTTATAAGTCTTAAAGCAGGCGGCAATTTGTGCTGATCTTGGTAGATTGCGCTGGTCATTATGGAAATGATCTGGCTGCGTCTGTGTTCTTTAATGTGTGCATTGTCAGTAAATCACACCCAGAATATTCCCATCGGCGCTATTATGGAATTGCGCTCTAACGCTAATTTGCCCTGTTTTGTAAATCTGGCCCTAGGATTAGAAATGCATTATTAGCAGGCAGCCATGTTTATAGCAAGATGTGTTTATGTTTTATTAAGAGGAGTATTCGACTGATCATGTGATCTCAAAATGGTGGCTTCCATGAGGAGACCCGCTCCATGTACAGTACAAACATTTTAATGAGGAATTAAACATGCCTTTTACATAACAATTGTGTTGGCAGGCCTTTTGTCAGTTGGGTGACGATGTTAAAAGCATCATGACCAAAAACGGTCTAAAGCAGCTACTTTTTAAAAACTACATGCCCATCACACCAAATGAGTTTGAAAAACTCTGGGACAGGTAAGCAACAGTGATATTTCAACGAGTGTATATGTTCCTCAGTGCATTTGATAGTTGATCCAGAATTAGTATTAGCATGGTGTTAACTAAAATATACAGTGGGTACGGAAAGTATTCAGACCCCCTTCACTTTTTTCAATTTTGTTATGTTGCAGTCTGATACTACAATTGTCTAAATTCTTTTTTTTCCTCATTACTCTACACTCTGTCCTTTATAATGACAAAGTGAAAACAGAATTTTAGAAATGTTTGTAAATTTATTAAAAAGAAAAAACTGAAATATCACATTTACATAAGTATTCAGACCCTTTACTCAGTACTCAGTTGAAGCACCTTTGGCAGCAATTACAGCCTCGAGTCTTTTTGGGTATGACGCAACAAGCTTTGCACAACTGGATTGGGGGAATTTCTGCCATTCTTCTTTGCAAATCCTCTCAAGCTCGGTCAGGTTGGATGGGAACCGTCTGTTGACAGCCTTTTTCAGGTCTCTCCAGAGATGTTCGATAGGGTTCAAGTCAGGGCTCTGGCTGGGTCACTCTAGGACATTCACAGAGTTGTCCCTAAGCCACTCCTGTGTTGCCTTGGCTGTGTGCTTAGGGTCATTGTCATGTTAGAAGGTGAACCTTCGGCCCAGTCTGAGGTTTTGAATGCCCTGGACTGGGTTTTCACTAAGGCTATCTCAATATTTTGGTGCATTGAGCTTTTCTTCTACTCTGATGAGTTCCTCAGGCCCTGCCGCTGAAAAACAGCCCAACAGCATGAGGCTGCTACCAGCACACTTTACTTTTGGGATGGTACTCTGCAGGTGATGAGAAGAGCCGGTTTCCTTCAAACATGATGCTTAGAATTGAGGTTCATCAGACCAGGTAATCTTGTTTCTCAGAGTCTGAGGGTTCTTTAGGTGCTTTATTGCAAATTCCAAGTGTGTTTTCATGTGTCTTCACTGAGGAGAGGATTGAGTTTGGCCACACTGCCATAAAGCCCAGATCGGTGGAGTGTTGCAGTGATGTTTGTCCTTCTGTAGGTTTCTCCCATCTGCATATATGATCATGGAGCTCAACTAGAGTGACCACCAGGTTCTTGGTCACCAGTCTAGACAAGCCCCTTCTCCATCAATTGTTCAGTTTGGCTGGGGACCAGCTCTTGGAAGAGTCCTGGTTGTGCCAAACTTCTTCCATTTGAGAATTATGGAAGCCACTGTGCTCTTGGGAACCTTCAGTGCAGCAGAATTTTTTTTGTAGCCTTCCTCAGATCTGTGCCTCAATATAATCCTGTGTCTGAGCTCTGCAGGCAGTTCCTTTGACCTCGTGGCTTGGTTTTCGCTCTGATATGCATTATCAGCTGTGAGGCCTTTTACAGAGAGGTGTGTGCCTTTCCAAATCATGTCCAATCAATTTAATTTACCATAGGCGGACTCCAGTCAAGGTGTAGAAACATCTCTGCAATGATCAAGAGACATGGGAGGCACCTGAGCGAAATTTCAAGTGTTGTTGCAAAGGGTCTGAAAACTTATGTAAATGTGATATTTCAGTTTTTTCTTTTTAATAAATTTACAGACATTTCTAAAATTCTGTTTTCACTTCATCATTATGAGGTACAGAGTGTAGATTAATGAGAAAAAAAATGAATTTAAACAATTGTAGTATCAGGCTGCAACATAACAAAATTGAAAAAAGTGAAGGGGGTCTGAATACTTTCCGTACCCACTGTATATCTGGCAAGCATTCAGAATTTTCAAATATCTGATATCTGCTGTAAATAAAACTAAAAACTCTTTTTTCACAGATATGATGAAGAGGGGAAGGGCTTTGTCACCCAGACAGAGTTTTTAAGAAAGCTTAAAGTCACATCAGATGAAGACAGCCAATCAGATGCTTTACAAGAACAGCTCACAGAGAGGGCGATTTCCGCACCTGACCTGGAAGTTATGCTACAAAATCTTAGGTTAAAATATCTCTGTATAAAATGGTGGGTGAAAATGTTCTCCTCATAGATATAAGTTACATGAACCTATCTGTGTTTGAAGGAAGTGGATTGGGAGTGACTTTGAGAGTGTGAGTGGAAGCCTCGTGATTCTGGATAAAAACAAAGATGGTCACGTGACCGTGACGGACCTGCTCTCTCTCCTGCACAGACATGGCTTTCAACTAACAGAACAACAGTTCTCACATCTACTGAACCTGTAACTCTCCATATCAGGCTTGTTGTTTAATCAAAATGTGGTGAGTATTGTGAGCTACTGCATTGTTTTTCTCTTTTCTTTTTCTTTTTCAGCCTTGGCTTTGACGGCAGTTTGAAGGAGCTGCCTTACCTTGATTTCCTAAAGCATGTCGCTGGACCTCCAGTTTCCAGTGGGTCTGCAGTCGAGACTCCTCAAGATCTGCCTGTGGGTTCTCCAGAAGCAGTGGAGGATATAGAGGAGCTGAGCCCAGAAAGAGCTATACAGAAAGTCAAGGAGCTGGTTACTGCTTCCTCAGATACTCTCTACAAGGTACTGACTGTTTATATAGTATATTAATATTGCTATAGAGATGTTTTAACCTGAAATGTGCTGCAATAACAGAGCTGTGTGATGTATTTTGTAAACACTAACATACCAAATTTTGGGGTCGTTTTTTTTTTTTCAAAAGAAATTAATATTTTTATTTAGCTAAGGAAAACCTTCAAAATTACAAAAACATTCAAAATCATACCAACCCTAAACTTCTGCTGTGCTTTGTTTTCTAGGCCTTCTCTGCATTTGATAAGACTGAAGATGGTGTGATAACACAAACAGAGTTTCGGCGAGTGCTGGACCATTTCTGCATGCATCTCTCAGATGTGCAGTTTAGGAAATTGCTGTCTGAGTTGAGAATAAACGAAGAGCAGGAGATTATGGTTGACTGGAAGGAATTCCTCCAAGTTTTCAACCTTCAGAATCAAGAGGTCAGAATTTTTATGGTTGAGTTTTTACTTTTTGCACAATATCAAATTATCATTATTTAGAATGGTCTTAGATGCATATGGTGTATAATAAAACACTATTGCTTTAACTCTAACAGACTGCAGATGAATGGCTGAAGAAAATCCATAAGATGCGCTTTCCTAATCAGCCCCGACCTTTAGTCATCAGTGACATTTTGAGGCGGGTACAGGAGGTTGTGTCGGCCCGCATGTACACTATAACAAAGGAAATGGTAGACCTCGACTACGCCAATATAAACATGATCTCCAAAACGGATTTTAAGACCATCTGTGATCGTCACTTCATGAGGCTCACCGACGAACAGGTAATTTCCAGTACCACATGAGCTTCTTTAATAGTTCCTTCAATAGCTTGAAACACAATCAACTCTTTCAGTTTCAAGACTTGTGGAAAATGCTACCAGTTAATGGCTTTGGAAATCTGGAATATCGAGAATTCCTGAAAAAGTTCAGCAGAGAACAGCAAGGCCTGGAAATGCTTGCTAAATCATTACCAGGTTCAGCAAGATCAACGTTGGAGAGACCAACATCCCTCAGACGCCCCAAAACAGCACCCTGTGCCTTTAGAAGCTCTGCGGTACATTTACTTCATTTGCTAATATTGATTGTTTCTTCTCTTTCCATTGGATTTTATAAGTGTCTTCAGTGTCTTTTGTATCTCACCACCCTTGTCCATAGTCATCAGTCTCAGAGCAGCTTCAGAGACCCTCCACGGCGAGCAGAAGGTCCACACCACTGCTGAACTGTGAGGATGTGGAGATGAAGGTACGTTCCAAGATCCAGGACTGTTGGAGGCGCATCCAGAGGAGATGCAGGCAGGCGGACCCTGAGAGGACCGGAGAGATAGATGTGGATATATTCCTAGGTACATTTTTGAGGCCAGATATCTTGCCACAGCACCTTTCAACCATATAAAAAGTCATAAAAAACTAGAGAATTTTCCAAGCCTGGAAATTAAAAAACGTCATGGACATTTCTATAGTGAATATACTGTTTTTCTAGCTATGCCCAGATTTAAAATATTCTTGCTCTGACTTGTTCACAAACCAAATTGTTCTTTCAAATCATTTCTTTTCCATTAATTTTCATTGAATTTTCCAGTTTGGAAATAGGTCTGAATGATTTATTGGCAAATGGGTCTGAATTATAATGTTTTTTATATAATTATAAACAATATTATATAAAATAATATTATATGTTCCATTTTTTTATATAATTTAATTGATATATTTATAATATGCATTATAAGTATGTGCAATGTTTTGCAAGATTATGCATAACATTTCATGATATATATATATTATATAATTTATAGAATTATTATAAAATTATAATAATTATTAATTATATTATAAAATTATGTATTTTTAAAATCATGGGAAAGTCACGGAATCATTTATTTTTTTTCTTCTGAATTATTATTTTTTTTTTCTGAATGATTTATTAGTGAATGGGTCTGGATTATAATGATTTTTAAATAATATAATATAATACAGTGCAATTTTATGTATTTTAATATAATAATATAAATATATAATCCTAATAATATAATTACAATATAATATAATAATATAAAATTCTGTGTTATAATTTATATATAATTCATGGAATTCTTTTTTCTGAATAAATTATTGGTGAATCACTCTGAATTATGATGATATTTATATAATTCTAAATAATATAAAATACATTAAAATGTAATATAATATATATTTTGTATATATTTTTAGACAGTTTTATTTTATAAGTAATTTAATGTTATCTCTGTAATGTAATGTAAACGCTGTAGTTTCTCTCTAAATATATATTTTCATATACACATAAATACATAAAATGTGTAAAATATGATGTATAATTTGTATAATTATTATAAAATAATATAATAATATATTTTTTTTAAAAAAAGGAGAAATTATGAGAAAAATCATGGAAATTCATTGGTCAAAAAGTGGAAATAATATATTGCAAATGACAATACAAACATCTCATATTCTTGCTTTTTTTGTGTGCAGTAATAGTAGTTCCTTACATTATGTATTATATTTTATGATTGTCACAGTGTTGTTTGGAAATGGTGAATTTAAATTGATGTTGTGCAGACATACTCCAGGGTCTCCATATTGAGCTGAGTCCACTTGAGTTTGAGCAGCTGGCTGTCAAATACGACATCAAAAACAGTGGACGTCTCTCTTACCCGGACTTCCTGCGGCACTTTGTGCTGATGTTCAGTCCTCAGGTTAACACTGCATCCCACAGACTCAAACTGCAGCTCCCCAGGACACCAGTGAGTTCACTGGAATTACTGCCTGCTGTCATTCTAAATAGACCAGTATATTTGATGAATTATGAATATACTCACGCAGCATTTTCTGACTTCTTATTTCAGATGAGTCCCGGCCCACTTAGTAGCCAGTGTGTTGAAGCCATGCTGAGAATCTCCAGGCCTATCCAGCTCTTCTGGAGGCAGATGAGGCAAAAATTCATTGCCTTTGACAAAGAGCGCACTGGAAAGATCTCTCTTCAGGACTTCAGAAAGGTACAAGGCACTGTTTTATACTTAACACTTTCGGTTCATGTCCTGCATTTAATAATGCAACCTTTTGCATGTTTTATTTTAGGTTCTGAGACAATACAGCGTGAATCTGTCAGAGGAGGAATTCTTTCATTTCACTTCTTTTTTTGACAAGAACCTCTCAGGAAGTATTTCATACAATGATTTTCTGCGCATTTTTCTTAAATGAGTGCAGATTCTTCTGTTTATTAGTTTGGACACTGATGTCAGTTTTTCAATAAAAAAATAAACTGATTATTTTAATCCTTAATTTATGTTGTTTTTATTCATACAGCAAGAGAACATGATTATAATATAATATGAATTTTTATGTAATTTTAATAACAATTTGAAATTATATATTATACTTTTATTATATAATTAAATTAAAAATAAATTCTGAAAGAAATAACTCATATTATATATAGGTGTATTTTATTACTGAAAAAATTATGCAAAAAGTTATACATTATTTGGAATAACCAGTATTTAATGGCATTATGGCAGTGAGTTTTGCTTGTACTTTCAAAACACAATCAGTGTTTTCAAGATCAGTAATGTTTTGACCAAAAAAAAAAAAAAAAACACTCAATGATTACAGCAATGTCCTCACAACGCAATGTTGTTTTTCCAGTACATGACCTCTGCGATTGCAACACTCTGTTTCGCAATAGTAAAACATTGCTAGATACTATCAGTGCTAATGACTGACCTTCATTTGGACTCACTGTAATTTATCTCACTTGAACTGCATAACCTCAGGGATTCATATGTTGAAGAATATGCAGGAATCTACTAAAGAATTGAATATTTCTTTTGCCGGCTGTGGATTTCTGATGGCTTACTACTGTGGAGTCTATTGCTGTTTATTCGAACGGGCCCAGTTTCTTCTTAAGGGGGTGAAGAAGATTTGTGGGGCTTCATCTGGTGCTCTCATGGGTGCGATATTAGCATGCCAAATGTCTCCAGGTACGTTTCAACAATTATTTCTAGTTTAAAAACTTCACACAAATTGTAAAAGACAAAAAAAGGTGTGTGGAAGGCATTTGAATCATGAAACCAAAAGATAAATCTTGCACATACACAATTTGTAGTAGTTTTAAAATCCAAACATTTTTCAGAAAACTCATTAAAGCTAGAAAACCCCCTCTTAAGTTTATTTTGATGGCTATTATATTGATTAATATTGGTGATCCTAAAGGAAATTCCATTTTGAAGCCAAATGCTGTGAAAATTTGCTGGAAATGTCTCGAGAGGCTCGGAAAGGCACTCTGGGTGCTGTGCATCCCTCCTTCGACCTTCTGAAGATTGTACGAAACTTCCTAAATCGTGACCTGCCCGATGATGCCCACCTACTCGCCAATGGACGGCTGTTTGTGTCACTCACACGAGTGTCAGATGGGACAAATGTGTTGATGTCTGAGTTTGACAGTAAAGAAGATCTCATTCAGGTGAACTCAACTACCTTTTGCTACCTGCATGATGAATAGATAAGTGTTAATGAGGATTTATGATTTATACTTTGCTCCTTGTCTGCAGGCTCTGATTTGTAGCTGCTTTTATCCACTGTACTGTGGTGTGATACCTCCAAGCTATCATGGAATAGTATGTAGCCAAACAGCCATTTGACTGTATTTTTGTGATACATTCGTAATAATTGTCAGTTTTTCAAGTAAATGTGTTCTTATATTCTAGTTTTGATGTTTTGCTGGCTTTATTATCTTGATATTACTGACACCTAGTGGTGTGGATGCAGCGTCACTCATTTTCAGTTTTCATGGAAAACCGCGCTATTATTGAGCTTTTATTACACGAGCGAAACATTCGCATTTCTAAGTTTATATCGGAATTCTGACTTCTTTTTTTTAACCTCAGAATTCTGGGTTTACTCTCAGATTTGCGAGGAAAAAAAATGGCGGAAATGTGCTGCCGAAGTACAAGTTGGTCATGTGACCTCACCATGAGGCGACCCGCTCCATGTAAATTAAAATGGCTTTTTCTACGTCGATTATTGCGAGTATCTTTTATTACATATTTTTCAAGATTATATTATTTTCTTTATATTTTAACACTGTAATTAACATAATTACTGAGTCTGTCTTTTATTTAGTTAGTTGTAATTAACTGTAAATTAAACTAAAGTTTCAACCATTTTTTTACTCCTTTTCAGAGGTATGTAGATGGAGCACTGAGTGATAACATGCCTTTCTCTAGTCTGAGGAACACAATCACCATCTCTCCTTTTTCCGGAGAGAGCGACATCAGTCCTTACGGAAACCCTTTTTACTTTCATGACATATACTACAATAACGTCAGCATTCACATCAACTTTATTAACGCACACCGAGTGGTCATTGCATTTTTTCCTCCAGAACCAGAGGTAAATTTTTGAATGCTTGATTTTCAAAAATATATTTAGGCCCACATAACCTTGTTGTAATGTTTCATAAGGTCTTGGCTGAGATTTGTCAAAATGGATATAAGGATGCTTTCCTTTATTTTAAAGAAAATGGTGAGTAACCTATTTTGATATTTGGGATAATTGTGTCGTTGTTTGTTAGGATCTAATATTGTTTTGCTTACCAGAGCTCCTGAAGCTCACATCACCTCTGTCAGAGTTGACCCTGATTGATGAATGGGAGAATATTCCAACATCTAAGAAATACATTAGTGAAAACAAGCTAGGAATGACTGGGAATTCTAAAAATATCCTTCCAGAGTCCATCAAAAAAGGTAAGACAACGGATAACGTACATCTGACACCATGAAACAGTAAATCTATAAGATTATATGAGGATAAAATTATCTATTTTTCACCCTCTCCAGTGTTTTGTAAGGCTAGCATGAGGGAGAATGAAGAAATAAGATGTCCTCTCTCAGTGAAGCTGGTTTCCTGTCTAATGTGGTGCATTTTGCCAGTGGAGATGGCATACATCATGCTTTTAAGGTGTATATGTCAAAATTGAGTAAAAGTGAAAAACAAAATCTTATAATTTCATGCTAATACCCTGACTGTTTTTAGGCTTGTTGAGTGCACTCCAGAGATGTGGTCGTATCTGCTGTGGATGTGGCAGATGACAATGAGAATGATTGGACAAATATTGAAGAAAGCTTTCTCAATAAGGTTTAAAAGATATTACATATCTAAATAATCCAAATATTGAGTGTGATGTCCCTAAATAAGAATTTCTGCCTTCAGTTACTTGTATATACAGAAATATCCAACTCTTCACCAACTCCCTTCAACTTCAAACCCAACTCACTGATCAGGACAACCTCTTGTTCCTCCTCTTCTTATAAACACTGTGTAATTACCATGTAATTATTTTGAATAAAAAATATTTGAATTACGATTTTTGTCATCTTTGTCATTGATTTTTGACATACTTACATTGCCTCTAAATTAAACATGTCAGATCATTTACAAAATAAACGTCAGATGAATTCTTGGTTTTAGCCAAAAAAATAAACAATTAAACATTTTCTACCAGTTTACAGGCTCTTCTCACTAAAATATAGTATATAATACTGAATACTTATATAGAAATAAATGTACAAGCAGAAATTAGCATAATTGTATTTTAATGAACAAAAAAAAAAGAGATAATCATGTTTACAGAAAGAGTAAAAAATAGCACCAAGTAAAAGCATGTGAATAAATCCATGAATTATGGCATGTTCAGGATTAGTTCACTTACATAAACAGTCATACTGTATTGTATTTTACAGTACTGAAGGCGGAGAGGTGGTTGTGTACATTATTTTAAACAGAGCTGCTGATGCTTCCTCATAAGGAACACATAAAAAGACATTTCAAATGTACAGTCACCAGTAACTGTGACTTTGTCTTGTAGTGCCATCCTAAAATGGTAGAGTCCTTCCAACATGTAAAAAGACCTAATTTGTCACATTATGATAGTAACAAAACATTATCTTAATGTTATCTTCACAGATTTTGCAATATGCTCTTTAAAATGTGCACTTGGGTATTTAGGTATTTGGGTAGTTACACTTAAAATATTACTACAAAAGCAAACATTATACATCCCATCTAAAATATCAAATGAAATAAAAGTGAACGCTCCTTATGAACAAATCAAGTATCAGTCCCTGATATCACATAACGCAATAAACCAGTGCTCAGAACCTCGTACTCTAAACTACAGAAAATAACGTTGATGACTCTAAATCAATAAAGTAAAAAAGATGAGTATATTCTCCAATTCCATAGAAATGCTAATTCCTAATAGGTCTAACAAATTCATTGTAAAAACTGTTCTTTTCTTTAATAAAGAGGGATTTGAGATCTCAAAAGGCCCCCAAATTGAAGTTCAGAGGTACAGTTTATAAAAGCACAGCAGCCGTTGGATTCTCCTTGTGCAAGTTGGGCCACCTTGCATGATACTGCGATTCCTCAAATCAGTCCTGAAATTATAACGTAACGGACTGTCACAGCAACCCACAGGAGAAAGAAACCAATACCCCGAAGACTCCTGGATTCGATTCTGAGAAGATGAGAGGCACAGCATCTCTGGAAGAGCACCGACAGTCTTCGTCTGAAGTCCCTCAGAACAGTCCTTCCTCATACACCCCAGCTTTGGGCTTGAGAGGAGCTGCCGATGTCTGGGATCTGATCGGCAAAAGACTGCGTCATCCACTGACCGTCCTGAACCTGGCCAACCGCGTTTGGATTCGTAGGCGCCTTCTCAGTTGCGTCAGCTGGAGGTTTGAACACAAAAATTGATGTTAAAGTCCAAAGACCCCTTTGACTTTCATTGTATGGACAAAAACATATCTTCGTTTGTGTTCCACAGAAGAAAGATGGTACCAACCTGTTTCCCCAGATGTGGAGAAGTTACAATATCCATTGCTTTGGCCTTCTTTGGGTGCTTGTTCTCCATAAGCTCCTCCAAAAGCTGCCTCGTAACCAGGATCATACTGCTCTTCCTTGATGGCCATCCTCTTAGCGTCCTCTGTAAGACAGAAGGAAGATAAATTGGTCAAGTAGAGTTCATAATTATCTATATGAAGAGGGCAATCATAAACGGTCTGCTTGTACCTTTGGCCATGCCGAGATCAAACGAGTAGTTCACTTCTTCTATCTCCTTGGGCTTCGCAACACCCTTCAGCTGATCTCGGAGCTCTCTCAGCTTGATATAAAAATGCACTTTGTCCTGAGCACGAGGAAACTGAGCACAGCGGGCACTGGAGGAGGGCATCAGGTACAACGCCTACAGAAAACAGTAATATTCAGCGTATGACTCAAATCGGAGTTTTCATGCAGTGAACCAAAAAACGGTTTCTTACCGTCTCAGAGTCAGGAATCCTGTGAGGCTGTAGGCCAAATTCAAGCGTTTTGGGCTTCTTCCCAAATATCTCCCTACAGAACATTTCATATATACCTGAAACAAAAGTAATCATCAAATGCATGCCTTCATATCAGTTTGCATTCTGTATCCGTGTTTGAATACTTACATTTCCCGTTAAAAACTGCTATGAGTGGCTTGAATTTCTTTATCTTTTCCACTAAGATTTTACCACCTTCTCGAAGCTCCTTGCTGCAGAAGGTGACAAGCAAAACAGGTTAGAGAAACATCACCGCTTCCAGTCATGAATGAAAGTAGTGCAACAAACTACCGCACCTAGAGAGATCTTTGCTTCCTGGTGTCGCTCTCGCTACCATATTTGTGAAGCCGATACTGTATTTCTCAGGTAAACTCTGATCATCCATGTGATTTAGCAGCTTCTCTGTGAATCCAGACAGGAACAGACACTTCCCTAAAAGATTGACAAGGACAATTATAGTTTAATAATTGAAAGATTAGAGATTTTGAACAATTTATTTTTACAATATTAATATATTGTAAATTTTTAAAAATGTGTTATTCAATAATTATTTCCATGTTGTTTTATATTGGAATATTTATGTATTTACATTATCGTCATATTACTACTAACTGTAACAGTATAAAATCTTTTTATATTTGTGTAAACAACTGCTTTTTAAAATGTTAATATAATAATTTAATCTTTAATTTATTTATACTAATAACAATAATTGCACTGTCATATTATTAACAATAATAAAGACATAATATATCTCTTTATATTGAAACATAATAATATCAACAAAACTGTTTTGAACAGTTCCTTTTAAAAATATGAATATAAGCAAACTGATATTATTGTTTATAATATTTATATTACGTAATTATTTTATCTCTTTTTATATTTGTAAATAGCTTATTTTAATATTTTAAAAATGACAATATATTGGGGGTGTCAAATCGATTATAAAAGGTAAAATAAAAATAAAAGGTTTTGTTTACTTGATATATATATGTGTGTGTAATGTGTATATTTATATGTATATATAAATGCACACACACACACATGTATAGATTAAAGAAATATTTACATGTGTATATATATTCATATTTATATATGATTTTTATATATCTCTTATTTTGGATGCGATTAATCAAGATTAATTAATTTGACAGCCCTACAATATATTTATAACAGTAATAATATAGATTAAATAAAAAATTAAATTACAACAACAAAATCTCTTTTACATTAAAACATAACAATAGTGATGATAAAGTTAAAAATGAGTAGAATTTAAGTCTACTAACAAAAATGGTTTCCTGGTCCAGGGAACCATCTTCCAATGTAGGCCGCCATCAACCCTGGATTAATTCCAATCTGTATCATAAAAATAAGATTCATTTCAGTCATTTGGGTTTAATTCTATCTTTGCTTTAACATTCTTCACCGTTAAAAGGCAACTTGAGACAAAAACTGAAAACTTACAATGACATAGTCCAGATTGGTGGTAAGAATGTCAGGCAGTGTTTTCTTCATGACTTCCTCCTCCGACATGCCCTTAAAGCGATCGAATTTCCTCTTGACTTTCTTAAAGGTTTGGTCAATCTTCTCCTGTCCTTCAGCTGGCAGGGCCTGCTTATCCTCCTTAGCTTTTTTGGGTTTGGGTCCCGGTTTGGCTTTAAGTTCGCCTTTGGCTTTAGGTTCTTTGTTCGCTGCCCTTCCTCGCTTTCCTTTAGCAGGTGCTTAAATAGGGAAAAAACACTTTGACTCACTAAAAGCTACAAGAGAAAATGTATTCAGCCTTCTGAGCTCAGTTCTAATGTTTGAAATCACACAGTCCTGGATAACTACCTTTCTGTGCAGCCGCAGGCTCCAGATGGGCGGCATCCTCTGGATCTTCCCTAGGTCTCTCCATCATAAAGCCAGCATTGCCATTAGCCATGTGAGGATACTGACCCTGAAGGGCCTGAAGATGCTGCTGAGCTGACTGAACCCTAGTTCAGAAATAAAACAGGGCCTGACTGAGTTGTCCGTCCAACTTAGACTTCTGTAGAAAAACACCTATCTTAAAAGCGCATATTTAATAATATGCAAAATAGAGATTGTTAATCAGTTTGACCAATATTCTGTACCAATTTAGTGAGGTCATGCTTAATTGTTTATTATTTTCAGATAAATGGCAACATTTGTTATGTGTCCAAAGAATAGCAGCCAACATTGTGAAATTAACAGAAATCAATGGTGTTTACAGGTAAAGTAACTTACTTATTGTATTGTCTGCATAACTACTCTTTCACTCAACAAGAAAAACATGTAACAATTAGGTAATACAAAAAGATTAAAATACATTTGCAACTATTTAGATCGCATATTTACCTTTGCATAAATATAATGGGATATTATTATTAATGATGCATTAATTATATTTAATTATAAAAGTATATTTTATATATATACAGTATTTTTAAAACAAAAACGTAAAACTAAAATAAACAAAAATATAGTTTAATAATTAGAAATAATTATCTGTTAACAGATACTTCAGTCTTATTTAACAAGAAACACTTAAAAGTTAACAGTTAAGGTCTTTGCACACTGAGTCCGAAATTTTCGTCCGAAATTTTTGCATGATAAAAAATAAATACGACCTTACGTTGTGTCAATCAGGTTTACACACTAACTCCGAAACATTCGTGCATCATATTTTCTGAGTTTTTCGCATCCGTAGCAAGCATTTTGACTCAGTGTGCAAGGTTCCTGTGTGTGACGATGACGAATACAAAAAAAAACGCATTTGAAATTTCGGACTCGGTGTGCAAAGACTGTTAGAAAACACAAAACAAAGATGAAAATACATTTGCAAACATTTTGTTTCAAACCTTTGCGTAAATAATATAATGGCATAATAGCAATATTAGTGATTTATTAATTACAGTTAATAAACCGTACTTGATTTTATAACTATAAAATTTGTTATATTTTTAAATAAAGATTTATAAAATTTAATTATTACAAATAGTGATTTTTTATATTTATGTAATATTTCTATTATTTTTAAATAATGTATGAAATCAAACATTAAAATAATAGTTTAATAACTAGAAAAAACATTTCTACCTGTCAGTTAACAGAAACTTAAGTCTTACTCAACAAGAAACACCCAACATTTAACAGTTAGTCAACATAATGATGAAAATACATTTGCAACCATTTAGAATGCACATTAATAATAGTAATGGTGTATTATTTATAGTTAATTATCAACCTATAATATTTTATAGTTTTATAATGACTACAAAACTGATCTTTTTATAATAAATGGATACAATTAAAATACACATTAAAAATATAGTTTAATAACTAGAAATTATATCTACATATCAGTTAACTGACAGTTCAACATAATAACTGCATCTACTTTACATTTTAAATTGTCTTATGTAAAGCAGGTGCAACTTCCATAAAATGATACACAGTTAAACTATATAATTTGAGAAGTCATTAATGCAACCCTGCAAAAAGAACATATTAATAATTGCAGGAACACATCAGTTTTCAAAACAAACACAAGTGGCATCACCAAGGCAGTTTCTTCTTCATGTAAGCTGGCCAATAACTTGTTATTGTTGTTTGTTTCGTGCATGGCGGTACAGACTGGTTAGTAGCATTCAAAAACAGACTAAAATGCTGAATGTTATTATAACAGCATAAGATAATCAGTGGGATCGTAATTAATCTTGGCGCCAATTGACGACATATGGGGACACTCACCATTGTTGAAGGTATTCCGAGGGGGCATGAGGCAAAGATCCATAGAGCCTTTCATCCATCTCTACAGGATTTACTTAAATAAATCAATATTTGTGTTCATTTCAACAGCAATTTCAAGTGGTATTCTCACAGGGGAATATTTATAACCAGCCCTTTTACTTATAGGTGACTTTATAGTTTTACACTAAATAGGTTAAATTATATACAAATGCAGTCCTAAATTTAGTGAATATCCAAACCTATCCAGCCTAGTCTGGCTTAAGTGTATAAACCAGATCAGAAAAGGTTCAGTGTGCTGGGATTTAAACACACATCTCACACTACTGTTTTGCCACAGTCAGTAGTTTAAACTGCGGTACTCTGCGAACTAAACCTAATTTAGTAATTACATATTAATTCAGCAGGACGAATGCAGGGGCTAAGATATTTTTTCATAAACAAAAAACAATATATGTGATACTGTTAGCATGTTCGGCTAACACTGGGCTAGTGTGCTAATTCATTGAGCACAATGAACGATGGTCGCTAGCTAACTGTGCAGAGCGCTTCTATCGACATAAAATGGATTTCCATAGTGTTATTAATCAATTAAACTCTTATTTGGTAAATGAATACATACCGTTGTGATATGATTAGAACAATAGTCCACTGCAATGTTGATTTTTCTCGTTTTAGGAGCAAACCGGTGAAAGCAACAAAGACTAGACCAACAGCGAGAAATCAATTTGACAGTGGAACGTACCAAAGCACCAATAGTAGGGGTGTGTTGGGCACAGTGTGTCGGTTTCTTCCGTTAAATATTAAAAGAAAAACAATTAAATCATAATTTAAGTTTTAATAAACGTTTTTTTAAATGTAAAACTAAAAACGTATTACAGGTTATTCGTTGTATCTTAATTTCATTATGGAGATAAAAAGTGCACCCCTCTAAAGTTAATAGTATGACCTCCGTCTCCTGTGACATTTAAACGCTTCAAAGCGTGCTTTCTATTGGCTGTGCTTCAATAAATAAGAAATGTCTGTTTCCCATTTAGCGAATGTCAAAATAAAGATTTTTGTATAAAGATTTTTATTTCTGTAAATTAACACAAAACAATCGCCGCTTTTATTTCAGACGTATTAGAAAGGTTAGTATTTTCATTTTAATTGTGACAATAACTAATACACATGGCTTTTCTTAATATTGCTTTTATTTGGCCCTTAAACGGTTACATTAGTAATACATACATATAAAAAATAAAATACAACTTACAAAATGACATACATAGTACATAATTCTCACAGCAAATATGAAGCTGGATTATTATGATGTAACGGGTATAAATGGTACTAAACAGTTATGCACATTGATTGCAAAATAACAAAACACAATTCTAAAAGTCTAAAAATAGCATTCAAAATGAGGTAAATTGAGTGATCTGTATTCAATAAGCACCATAACGTGGGACTGAGCATGCCATCTGCAATACTACTATAAATCCATGCACTGAGGACATGCACAGTGATAAACTTCTTCCAGAGTCCAGCCGTGGTTTGAATTAGGAGTTTGTTGCACTGAAATACTCATATTAAGAAAACATGTGAATGTCAAATAATTCCAATATCATGAAAACGCATAACTTCAGCTAATGGGAATACACATTACCAATCAAAAGTTTGGGTAAGATTAAAAAAAAAAAAAAAAAAAAGAAGTGTCTTATGCTCACCAAGGCTGCATTTACTTGACCCAAAATACAGCAAAAACAGTAATATTGTGAAATATTATTACAATTTAAAATAACAGTTTTCTATTTGAATATATTTTAAATTGCAATTTATTCCAGTGAGCATCATTACTCTAGTCTTTAGTGTCACATGATCCTTCAGAAATCATTCTGCAATATTTCCTATTACTATCAATATACAACAGTGAAAAAACAGTACTGCTTAACATTTTTGTGTTCAGAGGAACACCATTCATTTGAAATGCATACTTGCTGAATTAAAGTATTAATTTCTTTAAGAAAAAAAAAATCTTACTAACCCCAAACCTTTGAACGGTAGTGTATGACTGAAGTTTCCTTAAAAGGATAAAAATAAAGGCACAAAATTAACAAATGTCTCAATCAGAAAGTCTCATGTTTCATGTTCATTCACGCTTTCACACACTGAAATCACATAACTTAAATAATTCTGGTAACAACTCAGAATCAATCACTCAAAAACAGGCAAAACACTTTAAAATATTAAATAAAACAATTAAAAAAAAAAATTTAGTTGGCCCTTCTCAGTACATTAAGTGTAGACAACAGTCTTTGTATGATAACTACTTTTCTCAGGCTGTTCAGTTGCTGTTGCTACATCTGATGTCTGGAATCTGGTCTGCAAACGGCTGCATTGTCCACCGGTTGTCCGATACCTGGTCTAAAGAATTTTGACTATTATTACAAGCACCTGACACAAAATTGTTCATTTTCTTTCTGTACACAATATTTATATACCTGTGTCTGTAGAAGGATGGACCCCAAATGATTGCTGTGGGTGCTGCTGTGATCCATGGGCACAGGTCTCCTCGTATCCAGGGTCATGCTGCTCTTCTTTGATTGCCAGTCTTTTGGCATCCTCTAGAATAAACAATGACAAAGGACGTTGGTTAACAACTTATATTTCTGAACGACACAAAAACTGTTTTCAATTGTGAAACTCTTCACCTTTGGCCAGAGTCAGATCAAATGCGTAGTTTGTCTCTTGGATCTCTTGAGTCCTCACCACTCCCTTCATTTGATCCCTGAGCTCCTTTAACATGATGAAGTAGTGCACTTTGTCCTGAGCACGAGGAAACTGGGCACAGCGTGGGCTTGATGATGGCATCAGATAGCAAACCTGGACAACAGAAGCTCATATCTAATCAATATGCAACTATGAACAGGAATATTAAACCATCAAGAAAGAAACTCTTACCGTCTCCGTTTCTGGCACTTTGTAAGGCTGCAATCCAAACTCTAAGTTCTTAGCCTTTACTCCAAAAATCTCCTTGGAAAATGTTTCATACATACCTGAAATATCAAACAGGATTAACTTACATCATAAATAAGAGTTTAGACTTAAATCAATAGCAAACCAACGACTTACATTTTCCATTGAACACAGCGATTAAAGGTCTGTACTTCTGGAGCTTTTCCAAAAGCTGGTGGCCTCCTTCACGGATCTCTTTGCTGCAAACCAACATTTTCAAATGTATTCACATCAAGCATCTTCTTAGGCATAGAGCTCATTTTTAAGGTGCAGTCACATTAGCAAGATGTTGGAGAAATTTCCATTGGTTCAAACTTTCCAAAAAGGTCCATTCTCTGTTGTCGATAGTTTATCAAATTATTAAACTTTGCGCGCAAAGAAGTCAACCAAGCAGCTTGAACCCGTTGCAAAACCTGCACAGGGAAATCTTTCGCTCTCACACGAAATTACTGGATTTCGTCTGCACAATTTAGCCGAACAACCATAAATGTGACCCTGGAGCACAAAACCAGTCTTAAGTCGCTGGGGTATATTTGTAGCAATAGCCAAAAATACACAGTCTGGGTCAAAATTATCGATTTTTCTTTTATGCCAAAAATCATTAGGATATTAAGTAAAGATCATGTTCCATGAAGATATTTTGTAAATCTCCTACTGTAAACATATCAAAACTTAATTTTTGATTAGTAATATGCATTGCTAAGAACTTCATTTGGACAAATTTAAAGGCGATTTTCTCAGTATTTTGATTTTTTTGCACCCTCAGATTCCAGGTTTTCAAATAGTTGTATCTCGGCCAAATATTGTCCTATCCTAACAAACCATACATCAATGGAAAGCTTATTTATTCAGCTTTCAGATGTTGTATAAATCTCAATTTCGAAAAATTGACCTTTATGACTGGTTTTGTGGTCCAGGGTCACAAATGTGCCCACACCTTTTACATGGATAATGTTAATGTTAAAGTCTTACTTTGACAGGTCTTTACTCCCAGGTGTAGTCCTCTCCACCATGTTGGTGAAACCAATGCCATACCGTTCAGGTAGCGTCTGATCGTGCATGTGGTTGAGCTGTTCTTCGGTCAGCCCGGAAAGATACAAGCACTTCCCTATGAGACATTCAACAAACAATCAAAAGACAAGCATAAATATATAAACATCCTTTACAAACAAGAATCAGCTGAATAATACATACAAAAATGGTTCCCAGGATTTGGATAATGCCTTCCCTTGTAGGCTGACAACAGTCCAGGATTGATGCCAATCTGTAAAAATAGCAATGAGTTTATACAAACAAACAAATGTCATGACATATATATATATATATATATATATATATATATATATATATATATATATATATATATATATACACACTGCCGTTCAAAAGTTTGGGATCATCAAGATTTTTAATGTTTTTTAATGGAGTCTCTTAATCATCAAGGCTGTATTTATTTGATCAAAAATACAAAAAAATAAACAGTAATATTGTGACAAATTATTGCAATTTCTAATATTGGTTTCCTATTTTAATATACTTTAAAATATAATTTATTTCTGTGATGCAGCGCTGAATTTTTATCAGCCGTTACTCCAGTCTTCAGTGTCACATGATCCTTAAGAAATCATTCTAATATGCTGATTTATTATCAGTGTTGAAACTGTTGTTCTGATTAATATTTTTTTGTAACCTGTGATATGTTTTTCTTTAAATCCTTGATTAATAAAAAGATAAAAAACAGCATTTATTCAAAATAGAAATCTTTTCTAACAATATTAGTCTTTACTATCACTTTTTATACATTTAAGACATCCTTGATGAATAAACGTATTCATTTCTTTAAAAAAAAACAAACCAAACTGACCCCAAACTTTTGAATAGTAGTGTACATTGTAACACAAAATTTATATTTTGAATAAACACTGTTCTTTTTAACTTTTTATTTATTTATCAAAGAATCCTGTATCACAGGTCCCAAAAAATATTAAGCAGCACAAATGTTTCCAACACTGATTATAAATCGGCATATCAGAATGATTTCTGAAGAATCACGTGACACTGAAGACTGGAGAAATGATGCTGAAAATTCAGCTTTGCTTCACAGGAATAAATTATATTTTTAAGTATATAAAAATAGAAAACTTATTTTAAATTGTAATAAAATTCCACATAATTACAGTTTTTTTTTTGTAGTTTTGATCAAATAGATACAGCCTTGATAAGCATTAGAAACCTCCTTAAAAACATTAAAAATCTTACTGATCACAACATTTGAACGGCAGTATATATATATATAAAATAGTATTTATTCATATTTATTCATTTAGATTAATATTAAAATTCATAATATTTAAATTTATAAATAAAATAACATATTTAAAATGTACAGAATTTATAGAATAAATAAAAACAGACCAAACTTGCTGACTATGTGAAACAGAACTAACTTACAATAAGCATGTCAAGATTATGTGTGATGACGTCTGGCAGCTTTCTAGCCATGACTTCCTCCACTGACATCCCGTTGAACCGATCTAACGTCCTCTTTGCTTTCTTGGCAGACTCTTCAGCTTCCGTCTTTTCCTTTCCTTCACCTTTTGGAGGCCTTCCTCTTTTCTTTCCTTTTGGTGGAGTTGTCGGAAGGGCTGCAAACCAGATGTTTAATAAGCTGTTCATCGGTGCCCCTCTCCCCTCCATCCTGGACATTTTCCTCAAACGATGCTCCAGCAAAGCCAACAGTATCGTAAAGGACTCCACACACCCCTCCCACAGTCTCTTCCAGCTCCTACCATCAGGTAGACGGTACCGGAGCATCAGAGCCCGCTCTGCCAGACTGCTCAACAGCTTTTTCCCCCAGGCTGTGAGAGCCCTGAACTCAAGTCACCCCGCCCCTCTCTGAATCCCCATACAAACCCCCTACCTCCTGAAACATGGACAATCTGGAACTTATGGAACTTTGTTTGTGCAATCGAAGAGTGCTACAGGTGAGTGGGCCTGTACAAACCACCTATAGTAGCACACTCTCTTCCTCTATGCGCACTAGTCACTTTTCACACACACTGCTGTGTGTACACAAATCCCACAAAAAGACTCAGTAATATCAGTAATATATGTATGTTTACATGCTCATGCACTACAAATCATCCTGCACTGTTCCCCAGCCAGCTGCTTGAACTCACATTGTCTCTCTTTGCACATGTACAGTATTTATCTGAAGCATTCGTATAGTTTGTATAGTTTGTATAGTTTGTATTTTTTAGTTTATGTATAGGTAAATTTTTTATATAGATAGTATATTTATAGTCAAAATCTATCAGTAGGATAGTTTGTGTATAGGTTTATATTGTTTTACTTCATTGCTGTATGCCTGTATTTATGTAGCACCGTGGTCCTGTGAGGCACGACATTTCGTTCCACCGTATGCCCCCGCATGTAGCGGAATGACAATAAAGCTCAACTCAACTGAGCTGCAGAAACATCCCAGTTAAATGCACTGTGAGGATGAAAAAGCTTGTACCTGGTGGTTGGGCAGAGAGTTGATGAGTCTGTTGAGGTTGATCCAGATATGGATCTTGATGCACTGAAAGATCGGTCATGATTTTGTCCTCCACAGGTCTCTCGGCGTATTGGGTGGCATTAGCCATCTGGTGGTACTGCGGCACCTGCTCTGCCTGGTACTGCTGAGGATGGGTTTGGTACCTGAGAAAACAAAATTTCAAAAACAAAGACACTGCACTTACTTCAAAAGCTATGGCAATAACCTGATATTTTTCTGGTCAGTGTTTACACGTTTAACATACACCTTCAGATCTCATTTTGAGAGCATTTGTTGGAATCACAGTATACAAATCACTAATTTATTAAAAATATTTAAGAAAGCAACTCTTTTGGGATCTTTTGGGGCTGGGCAAACTCACCAGTACTGAAGATAATCCATAGGGGCCGTCAGAGATGAATACTGTCTTTCTTCCATCTTAATTGGTGGTCTTACTTTAATAGATTAATATTCATGTTTATGTTACTGATATGCCAGCTGGTAAACCACACCTCCCTTTGTTTAATCTCTTCTGTTACATCTGTCCTATTTTCATTATGTTTAGCTTATCAATTAAACGTCACAGGATAATATAAAACACTAATTTTATCTAGAAACATATATATTTCTAAGACTAATCAGCCTCTGTTATGAGCAGCACTGTGGTATAGAGCTAACTAGCTCAATACACTCAATAAGCTAAGAGCTGTGTGTGGACTATTCATCGAATACAAGCATTAAAATCACTCGTTTCGTTCAATACAGATATATTTCTCTGCGTTAGGATTATGAATCTTACCTGCCATATATATTCTTCAGACCTTATCTGGCACATTTGAGTATTTAGTGCAGAAAAGTATGAGCTAAATGATGCTACACATGATGAATGAAGCCGGTGTAGGTAAAAATGTCAACAAAGGTAAAGGCTCAATTCAAAATAAAAGACCTTAATTTAATGAATATTAAAATGATACAGTTACATAAATTTTTTTTATCTAATAATTATAGATAATGATTTAAAAATTAACATGATAAGACATTAATACGAAATACCATTCATGCCGAACTTTTATGGCGAAATCCATACTTTTATACAATAAAACGTTAGTTTTTCTAACGGCTGGCTTCACATTGTTGGACTCAACCATTATTTATTAAGGAGAAGTCGCATTTTTCTCTTCATACATATTAATATAAATCGCATTTTATGGTGTGCTTGAAATTAGCAGTGTTTAAATACATTTAAAAAAAAAGTATTACTTTAATCGATTTAATTATTTTATTATTGCTTAGTGGAATTAGGGCAAATCATCCATTTCAGTACTCCCTATGATAAAAGAGATTTACAAGACTTCCAAAGCGAACATGTGAGATATGTAACAACCTTCAGTGCTGAATGTCGTGCAGCAAGACCTGTAATGTTATTTCGATTATAACGTAACAAGGTTAGTATATGCCTCTCCAGATTTTATCCTGCTTATTGTGGGAATTATAATACTGTTTTTATATAATATACGTTTATAGCATACACTTCATTTGCCGCTACGTTTAAGACAGGTAGCAGTGATGACCTTATAGCAAAAAGTGATTAAATTGACTGATAAAATACTCATCTATGTCACATCAAATGCTTAACTGTTCATTATTTATTTTTTTTTAATTGCATTTAAATAAGCTTTAATTGACTTGCATGAAACTGTGTATTTAGACTAGTTGTATTAATTAAACATAAAAATAATAATGGCTTTTTGATGTTATTGTCATTTTGAAGTAATTTTTATAAATTATATAATAATATTTATTGTTGTTATTTAAAGTAGTCATTCAGTAATTTAATTGCTGGTAATGGGTTAACTTTGCCCAACATGTCCTTCTTATTTTTATACACTGCCATTCAAAAGTTTGGGATCAGTAAGATTTTTAATGTTTTTTAATGGAGTCTCTTATGCTCATCAAGGCTGTATTTATTTGTTCAAAAATACAGGAAAAAAAAAAAAAACAGTAATACTGTGAAATATTGCAATTCAGTGTCATATGATCCTTCAGAAATCATTCTAATATGCTGATTCATAATCAGTGTTGAAACTGTTGTGCTCCTTAATATTTTTTTTGGAAACTGATACTTTTTTCTTTGATTCTTTGATGAATAAAAAGTTAAAAATAACAGCATTTATTCAAAATAGAAATCTTTTCTAACAATATTAGTCTTTACTACCACTTTTTATCCATTTAACACATCCTTGCTGAATAAACGTATTAATTTCTTGGAAAAAAAAAAATTACTGACCCCAAACTTTTGAATAGTATTGTATATTGTAACACGAAATTTCTATTTTGAATAAACACTATTCTTTTTAACTTTTTATTTATCAAAGTATCCTGAAAAAATTATCACTGGTCCTAAAAAATATTAAGCAGCTCAACTGTTTTAAACATTGATTATAAATCGGCATATTAGAATGATTTCTGAAGAATCATGTGACACTGAAGACTTGAGTAATGATGCTGAAAATTCAGCTTTGCATCACAGGAATAAATTCTATTTTAAAGTATAATAAAAATAGAAAACTGTAATCTTAAATCTTAAAAATTTAACAGAATTCTATTTTTTCTGTATTTTTGATCAAATAAATGCAGCCTTGATGAGCATAAGAAACTTCTTTAAAACAACATTAAAATTCTTACTGATCCCAAACTTTTGAACGGCAGTGTATGTAACAGAAAATATATAACAGAGCACTGTTAGAAGGGCAGTTAAAACATTTTTCCTTTCTTTAGGTAAAAATCCTCTAAATTGGCAGAACATTTGTCAGCCATCTGAGTTTTAAGGATGCCAGCAGGTGTATCGTGGCCAAGATATCTAAGGATGTTTGCAGCCAGTGTGTTGTCAATGTTTGCTGGAGCACAGGTTGTGCATCAGTATTACCGTCCTGATTTAGTAAGTTCTCAAATCAGATTTTGGTCCTTTTTTTTTATTTGTTTAAGTGTTTGTGCAAACTAGATATTTATCTGTAAATGTGAATTGCAATTTGCAACCCATTTTATTTCTGTAATTTAGCTGTAAAGATGTTATTTATTGATTGATTGATTGATTGATTGATTGATTGATCAAATTACATGCACCAGTGAATTGTTCTTAATAAGTCCACAAATGTGCATCATGAAAGCAAATTGAGTACATTTTGATTTCATGTTGACTGTAAACATTAACTACAGTATGTTTTTTCTAACATTATAGACCATTCCAGAGGTCCCACCAAAGCCTGGAGAACTGCGAACAGAACTTCTTGGTTTGAAAGAAAGACAGACAGACTCAGCGTCTCAAAAACAATGACCCGATGATTTATTTTTCATAACTGATGTGTATAGATACCATATGTGATATGAAAAATCTTTTTTTCAAAGCCTGAGTAAAATTATAAATTTTTTTATAAAAGCTATTTATACAAACATCTACTGTGTCTTCATTTCTCGTATAAATAACTGTTATAAAAACACTCTGTAACAGTTATTTATTTGTAAATTTTCAGTTTTTGTGTTATTATAGCCTAATTCAGAGTTTCTCTAAACATTTCAGATCTTTTATTAACTTCATTTAGAACAAAAATAAATTAGCTAATTATTAAAAATATAACCGTTCTCTGGGTTTTCATCTCTGAATTATTTTTAATAGTGGCAATTTTAGTACTCTAGACTTTTATTATGAAAATTTGCCTGTCAAAGTGCAACCGGAAGTAAGCATGTATATATTTGAGACTGTCCTGCAGAGAATGTAAAGCTGAAGCACTCGTCTGTCAAACAGAAGGCAGCTCTGGTGCGGGGTAATATGCCGACCTTGTCCTTGACACTTTCAAACCTGCTCACAAATAAGGAGGGTTTTAAGAGACTGATCGCGCACTTTAAGTGTTTGCACACTAGAAGCGGGATATGGACGCCGTGGATCTCGAAGTCTGCTCTCGTGTCCCGGAGAAGAGAGGCTCCTGTGGGACAGCTGACAGCAGGGACCATGTGCACCAGCTCCAGCGACGACAAGACCAGCTGGCTCTGGTCTGTTTACAATGAAACCAAACAGCAAACGCAAGGTTAGTTCAGATACATGTTCAATAAAGGCCTGATTCCTCTTAAGACGCTGGTCATCTGTCAAAGGGCATGAAGGCATTTTGGATCTTGTATATTGACCATCCATGAATACCATCCTTTTTTTTCTATTTTATCCTAGTATTAACCTACATTATATTGTATTATATTATATATGGTGAAAGATTTTAGTTATATTTATTAAAGTGATATGTGCTGGTTACTCTATGTTATCATGCTGTTATATGACTATAATACATTTATGTACTTGAGAACCAATTATTATGACTTTTTATAATACGTTTTTATTTACATCTATAATTGTTTGTAATACACTTATGTACCTGCATAATAATATAAAATGTTATATAGATGCTTAGACTATAAAATTAAGTCATTAGTACCAATGTTATTATTATTATATTAACATACTCTTGTAGTATTTATCAATATATTTCAAAATTCTTTTTATGTTTTAATTTTATTTTAAGTTTTAGTAATGTTATATGATTTTAAGTAATTCTGGCAATTTTATATGATGATTATTATTTTTAAATATCTATGTAGCTTGAATACATTTTTATTGCAGTTTCAAATTTAGCAATTTTAGTATTTCAACTATAACTTATTTTATAATACATTTTATTTACATCTATAATTGTTTGTAATACACTTATGCACCAGCATAATAATATTAAAATTGTACATAAAGAGGACTGCTCGGACTATAAAATTAAGTAATTAGTACCAATGTTATTATTATTATATTAACATACTGTTGTAGTATTTATCAATATATTTATTTAGTTTTTTTTTTAGGTTTTAATTTTATTTTAAGTTTTAGTAATGTTCATATGATTTTCAGTCATTTTAGTAATGTTATATGATTATTATTATTTTTTAAATGTCTGTAGATTAAATAATTTTTTTTCAATTTCAAATTTAGCAATTTTAGTATTTCAACTTATTTTAATTCAGTTATTTGCCAAGGAGTTTTATTAATTGTACATTTTCATCTAATGTTTGCATTTTATTTCATTTCAGCTTTATTTTAATATTTTTTTATTAATTTAATTAATAAGAATATTTTAAATAGTTTTTGTTTTAGTTAACAATAATACTGGCCATTACATGAAAACCATGCAAGAATATTCACATACAAAGATTTACTTTTCATAATTAATGTCTAACTACAGGTTAATCAGTGATCATTTTAGTTCCTTTTTAATTTATAGTTTTTATTATAACTTAGCAACCATAATAAAAATGTGAACTTAAAGGGTCAATTATTTATTAACACACTAATGTTTTTTTCCCCCACAGATTTAATTCCTGTGATATCAAACAACTTTGTGAACCCAGACACCATCTTTGCTAATAATCAGATGAGTCTGCAGGACATTGAGATCTATGGCTTTGACTATGATTACACACTGGCGTTCTACTCCAGTCACCTTCATACACTCATATTCAACATCGCCCGAGACATCCTCATCGACGAGCACAGGGTGAGTGACCCAAGACTTCATTTATGTATGTATGTTACATTTTGTAATGTGGCACAGAAATGTCACACTTGTTTTTAATTTTAGCAAATTAATGTTTTCTGAATATCTTTCTTTCTGTCCACATAACAGTATCCAGAGGGACTGAGGGAATATGATTACATACCGAATTTTGTGATTCGTGGTCTGCACTATGATGTTCAAAAGGTACGTGTCCAGTCCTGATCTACTGTAGATGAAAATTTTATAAGTAACCTGGCTAACCTGTCAATCTCATCTGGTTACTAGGCCTTACTGATGAAGATTGATGCCTTTCATTATATCCAGCTGGGTACAGTGTACAGGTAGAGTGCAACAAACATATCTACTATGATGTTTTTACTATTTTTATACATTATTATTAAAGGAATAGTTCACCCAGAAATGAAAATTCTGTCATTGATTACTCACCCTCATGTCGTTCCAAACCTGTATGACCTTCGTTCATCTTCGGAACACAAATTAAGATATTTTTGATGAAATCCGAGAGCTTTCTGACCCTTCATAGACAGCAATGCAACTGACACATTCAAGGCCCAGAAAGGTATGAGGACATCGTTAAAATAGTCCATTTGACATCAAGCTATAACAGTACTTTCAAGTTTTCTTTGCGCACAAAAAGCATTCTCGTAGCTTCATAACATTACGGTTGAACCACTGATGTCACATGGACTATTTTAACAATGTCCTCATACCTTTCTGGGCCTTGAATGTGTCAGTTGCATTGCTGTATATGCAGGGTCAGAAAGCTCTCGGTTTTCATCAAAAATATCTTAATTTGTGTTCTGAAGATGAATGAAGGTCTTACAGGTTTGGAATGACATGAGGGTGAGTAATTAATGACAGAATTTTCATTTTTAGGTGAACTATCCCTTTAATCTCAGGCTAAGTTCACTTACTGTCGTTTGAATGTTTCCGTAGGGGTCTTAATCCTGTGCCAGAAAAGGAGGTCAGTGCGATGTATGAGGGCTCCCATGTACCCCTCGAGATCATGAGTGACTTCTATGGCAAGGTCTGTAAGCTTAGGCTCTTTTGCTTGTCAAGAGTTCTGTTTGAGATCCTAAGAATGTGGTAACATTAGTGAAATTTCATAAAAATTTAGCGGGAAAAATAGTAGCGATGTAAGAAGCACAGCTCACACAGAAATTACTTTCAAACCAAGCAGCTTTTGAATTTGCATGACCAACTTGAATGCATTGCAAAATTACATGAAATTCATTTACGTGAAATTCACAATCGCGTGGATTCCTGGATTTAGAAACAAAAATTCTCTGAACAGCAGTAAATGTGACCACCCTTAACACAACTTTTTCAATCTTCCCATACAGAGCTCTCACGGTCACACCATGAAGCAGTTCATGGATATCTTCTCCCTGCCTGAAATGACGCTGCTGTCATGTGTTAATGACTACTTCATGAAGCACAACATCGATTATGAGCCTGTTCATCTTTATAAAGATGTCAAGGTACAGTTGTTCCTCAAAACGTGTAGGACTCACCTTACGAATCAAAAATCAAGATTTCCTTCACCAATATCAGTTTATAAAGAAACTGAGTGCTGTTGTATTTAGGGTCTCGCAGATGTCAGAAAGCACCAGATCTCGAGCACACATTTTGGATAAATATGACTCCTGAAGGTGCTATTTAAGTTCGTAGTGAGCAGCGTGGAAAGGAACAGTCTAATTTTAGAGGAACTGTTTGGATGTGCCATCTGTGCCATGTGCCTGGAGAAAAGCAGGGTTACAGATGGTCAGATGTCTTTTATTGGGTCTGAAGATCAGTGTAATTAATAAAAGACGCACACCGTTGCTCTTACGTACAGTCCTGCCCGTAATTATGAATTAACAAGTCTCAGAGGATATATGACTGTCCCCAGATGAAATGACTGAGAGCTTTCACAGGAGGTGTCTGGCAGTGCGTCAGGGCTTTGTATGTTGTGTCAGTGCAGAACATTGATGTTACGTTGGCTTTGATATTCTGCATCTGGTCTGTTTCTCCATTCCCAGGAGGCCATAGGAGACGTCCACGTCAGAGGGATTATGTATCGAGCAGTAGAGGCTGATATTGGTAAGTTTCAGAGTTTTTACCTGGACCTGCATGAAGACCTCATTAAAGCAATATGTCTGCTTGAGAGATCCAAACAAATCTGTCAAGTTATAACATGACATAGTCACAGGAATTGTACAATATTGATAATAAATGTGTTGTAAAGCATTGTAAAAAAGATTAATATTTTAACATGCAAAATTAAATATAATAATAGTAATAGTATACTGTAATATACAATATAAAGTGTAATAGTATATGCAATAATCAAATAATATTTTTTATTTTAATTGCATTTGTATTGAATCTATTTTATTAACTGTTATTATTATTATAAACAATTGATAAATAATATGTAGTGTAATATACAATGTAAAAATGTAATATGGTAATCTAAAATAATAATAATAATAAGATATTATCATTATTATTAATATTATTAATTATATAAAATAATTATTATTTAATAATAATAAGTATTATTATTGTGAATAATAATGTACTGTAACATACCATATAAAATTTAATATATTGATCTGTAGTAGTAATAGTAGTAGTAGTAATAATAACAATAATAATAATTACATTTATGTTTAATCTATATTACTATTAATAATAATTATGATTGTTATATTATTAATATATAAATAATATATAATAAATGGTATTAAATTGTATTAATAAAAAATATGTACTGCAATATGTAGTATAAAATGTAATATATTTACGTACAATAATGTAATATAATAATAATATTTATGTTTAATCTATTTCATCATTAACAGCAATTATTATTATTGTTTTTGGTTATTATTATCATATTTAATATGATGTATGTATGTGCACCCCTCACTCCCCCTCTTTTGTAATCATCAGTTCAAATCACACAATTTCAATATTCTTGTAATGCCTTGTTTTTTCTTTTCTGCAGAGAAGTACATCTGTTACGGTGAACAGACACATGCTGTTTTACGGAAGCTGTCTAAGAACGGAAAGAAGATGTTTTTGATTACGAACAGCCCTTTTGATTTTGTGTAAGTGCGAACAAGATACAAAGTTGAAAGTCAAAATACACATCAGTGCACATAAAAAAATAGATATCACATGAGAGACACCTTACTAAGAATTTATATGAAGCCATTCTGACTAACTTCTCGAATGAAATGCTCTTTTCAAATAAAATGTCTTTTAATTTCTTTATTGTAGCGATCGAGGCATGAACTACATAGTTGGTAAAGACTGGCGGGACCTGTTTGATGTTGTCATAGTGCAGGCCGACAAGCCAGGCTTTTTCAATGACAGAAGGAAGTAAGTTCCAAAAACCCAGAGAAAGCACCAGCTAAACCTGGCAGCACTGAATCACTCCTAAATCAATGTCATTCTCACAGAATTACAGCCTCCCTAATAGATTCTTTTATTTAATTCATGACAAATGAGCTTTGAGGAGGATTTAGGCATGCCAACCTTTTTTGAATCCAAAAAGTAAGTGTATGTGTGTGTTTTTCTGCTTTCTAAAGACCATTCAGACGAGTTACTGATAAAGGCGTGTTGCTGTGGGACAGAATTCACCACCTTGAGAAAGGGCAGATCTATAGACAGGTAATATTTCATTCCCCGGTGTTCAGCTGCGAACTGTTTCTATTCAGTAAAGAAGCCGGAATCTGATCTGTTCACTTTATCTGTTGCCAGGGAAACCTGTATGAGTTTTTGCGGCTTACAGGCTGGAGGGGCTCAAAGGTTTTGTACTTTGGAGATCACATTTACAGCGACCTTGCCGTAAGGATCATATTCTGTTGTTTTCTGCATGCACTGCTTTTTGATTTGATAATAAGCTACACACTGATATTAGGTAAAATAATGCATTTCTAATTACATTGAACTATGTGTTATCAATTCTTTTTATTTTGAATTAAATATAAGTTTAAGTTTATTTCTAATCAAAAGTTTTATTACGTTATTCGTAGTTTTGGATTTTAGGATATGCAGAGAAATGGCAATAGTTCTCTTATTAATATCATGTCAAAGAGTAAACATGTTTCAACATATATCATGATATAAAAGACAATGATGAGATTATGCAAATGATGATGTAATGAAAATGATGTCATGATTTGTGTAGGACCTGACCCTGAAACACGGTTGGAGAACAGGAGCTATCATTCCTGAGCTGCGTAAAGAGATCAAAATCATGAATACTGAGGAGTACGTCCACACCATGACCTGGCTGCAGGCCCTGACCGGACTGCTGGAACAAATGCAGGTCAGACAACCAGGGGGCGCTCTAAATCACGAAACCGCACCACAATTTGCTACTATTTTGAATAACTATTTAAAATTTGCTATTATTTTATTTTATTTATTTTGCATTAGAGTATGGCAAAGGTAATCTAAATGTAAAAAAGCGGAAATGAACATGCAAAAATCCAATATTGACCAATAAATTAAAATAAATCTCTAGTATTGGCTGATAACCAATAAACTACCAATATAATGTTGTTGTTGTTGTTTTTTTTTAACTTTTGTGATATTGTTCAACTGAAAAGAAATGCATCATATGTCATTTCCATTTCCGTATTTTGATGATCATATGTTATTTCCACTTGGCAAGTTATGAAGCTGTATTTGTCTTCATGTTGCAGGTGCACCAGGACCCTGCATCACAAACGGTCATTCAGCAGTGGATCAATGAAAGGGAGGAGATGAGGTAAGTATCCTTAATATTTTTCTATTAAGATAATATAACTTGTCTATATATTTTTTTTAATCCTTGTATTTTTACACTACAATCAGACCAGTGCTATTTTAATATAATTGAGATACCATTATAGTTTTTATTAATGTTATTTTTTTCTGTTTTTAATCGCACATTTTTTTCTGAAATTAACCGCGGTTAATCACACCTAACATTAAAGTTTTTAAATATACTTTTATAGTGCAATAATTTCACATGCAATCTTCAAATTAATGTAGGAACAACATAAAGACAGTATATTTTTAATATTTGTTTAGTGACATCTTTTTTATGACGGAAGGCGAGTATCACTGATACCAATACTATTGATGTCTCTATGAAATGTTTTTTTTTTCTTAATATTTTCCTAATATTATTTTTCCTAATATACTGTAGATGAACTTAGATTCTTCAGGTATTTTGATATGTATTGTATTCTAATTGAGCTTGAAATGGCCAAATTCCTATTGGGTCATTCCGTGTCAACTCAACCAGAGGTCTCCAGCTCAAATTTTTGATTTTGCTAATATTTTATATATATAAACATGTATAGCGATGAAAGCCAAAATATTAAATGTCATGGATGAATATTTATCGAGTAATCCACTGTTTTGTAGAGGGGGGTCAAAATGGCAATTTTTACTTTAGATTCAGAGTCAAATTACAGGGGGTTAAAAATGACTTCAGAAAGATTACAGAACCATAATGTTATTTTTACACAGAGATTGGTAGGTCTGTTAGTAAAATCTGTTGACTTTAGCAATCATTGTTGCATTCTGTGCCAGTGGTGACTTTTCAAAAATGAAGAAACAGCACTTTTCAAGTTTTTTCTCCAAAGTTTGCATGCCTGTAACTCAAGAAGTTTTAAAGATATCTTAATGCCCTTTTAGATATCAGGTCTCAACAGACTTTCCTTTTGGCATCTTCATTTTTAAAGGGATAGTTCACCCAAAAATGAAAATTAGCCCATGTTTTACTTACCCTCAAATCATCCTAGGTGTATATGACTTTCCTTGCTCTTCCAAGCATTTCAATGGGAGTAAGCGGGTGTTTCTTTTCAACAGTCCAAAAGTAGCAAAATAAAGCGTACACATCCATAATAAAACGTGCCTCACACGGCTCCAGGGGGTGAATAAAGGCCTCCTGTAGCGAATCGATGCGTATTTGTAAAAAAAAATCCATATTTAAAATGTTATAAATACTTTTTTCTCACTTCTGCTGACTGTCATACGTGCAAGCCGTTCTGGCGGATGACGTAGTACATGAGTCGCGCGTGTGCGCTGAGATATGGTAGTCTCGCGAGTTTGTTTAAAGAAGCAAAGTTTCCTTACTTTAGCAAAGGAAAACCAGTCTCCTCTTGGCTTATATTGAAATCCTCCTACATTTTTCTTTACAAATCCTCATTTTGTGCTTCAGATTCGTGACTGGCGTTTTGTTTTGCTGTCTCTCCTCCGAATTTCCGCATTCGTCACGAATCACCAGCGCATGCATGATGTGTATGTACATCCTGCGTCATCTGCCCGGAACGGCTTGCACGTATGACAGTCAGCGGAAGTGAGAAAAAAGAATTTATAACATTTTAAATATGGATATTTTTCTTACAAAAAGGCATCAATTCTCTGCAGAAGACCTTTAATCACCCCCTGGAGCCGTGTGAGGCACGTTTTATTATGGATGTGCACGCTTTATTTGACTAATTTTGGACTGTTGAACAGAAACACCCGCTTACTCCCATTGAAACGCTTGGAAGAGCAAGGAAAAATTGTAATATAACTCCGACTGGATTCGTCTGAAAAAAGAAAGTCATATACACCTAGGATGCTTTGAGGGTAAGTAAAACATGGGCTAATTTTCATTTTTGGGTGAACTATCCCTTTAAGACCCTGTATGGTTCAATTCCAGAGATATTGGAATTTCAAAATGGATACACTCTAAAAAAAAAATGGTGCTATATAGCACTAAAAGTGGTTCTTTGGCTCGTAATCATAGGGGAACCACTTTTGGTGTTGTCTAGCACTAAATCTTGGTGCTTCAGTGGTTCTTCAGCGGTTCTTCACCGGTTCTTTGGCATGACTGAGGGGCTATATAGCACCGCTACCATATACAGAACCTGTTAAGCTCCTGTATGGTTCTTCAACGGTTCTTCAGTGGTTCTTTGGGGTGATTAAGGTGCTATATAGCACCACTGCCGTACAGAGAACCTGTTAAGCCCCTTTAAAGGTTCTTTACGAGCCAAAGAACCACTGTTGGTCCTGTTTTATTTTTGTTGAAGAAACACAGTGCTATATGGCACCTCTTATGGTTCTACATAGCACTATTTGACAAAGGTGCTCTATAGCACCTTTAAAGATATGGTGCTATATAGCACCAAAAGTGGTTCCCCTATGATTACGAGCCAATAACCACTTTTAGTGCTATATAGCACCATTTTTTTTAGAGAGTAATTGTACACATTCTCTGTGGTCAAAGACCAAATGTGGGTCACTTTGTATAAATATGATACTTCTTTTCTTTTAAAGAGAAAGGTCTCAAGAATAAATAATGTTGAAACTAGAAATGTGTCTCGTTTCCTTCTGTCAAAACAACTGCATTGAACTTACCTGTCTGAGAGCATAAATATTCTTTTTCCAAAGATAGCGTGCCTGTAACTCAAGAAATATTAAAGATATCACAATATGATTTTAGTTCTTAATAAACTTTTCTTTTTGAATATTAATTTTCAAGGCCCTACATTGTTCAGTCCCAGAGATATGAGGACCTGTTTTGGCTTTCATAACTACATGTTTATCTTTCTTTTTTTGGTTGATTTGACATGGAATGACCCGATATCCAATTATCCAATTCTTAAAAACAGGTTACGGACCAAAGACATCTTCAACGCCCAATTCGGGAGTCTTTTCCGCACATACCACAATCCGACCTACTTCTCGCGCCGTCTTTCCCGCTTCGCCGACATCTACATGGCGTCCCTGAGCTGTCTGCTGAACTATGACCTCCAGCACACCTTCTACCCCAGACGCACACCCCTGCAGCACGAGTCTCCCATCTGGCCCGAGCAGACCAGCACCGGAGCCATGAACATCCCCTTCCAGAGCCACAGGACAACCACTGGATCCAAGTAGAGAGGCTGTACAAGACACAGGCTTTAAAATGTGCGTACCACAGAACAGCTGCAGTTACGTTACATCACTTTAATCAGATTCAGCTCTAGTTTTAAAGACACGTGTGGGTGAGTCACTTTATATAACTTACATTGTAGATCTGTGCTGTGGTACATGCAATCTGTGGATACCTTATTTTTGATACCATGTAAAACACTCTATGGACGAGAGAGTACTTAAGGAACTTTGTGGTGTTTTAATGTGCCTCGTAGTGTAGGGGAGATTTTATTTTTGTAGTTTATAGCCTTTCTTTCATCACTGGCCTTCATAAAGCTTATAAGGGAGAGAAAACTTGACACACATGAAAGTGAATGTACATACGGAAGGGTTAAAAGTAAAGTTGATTTTGAACTGAACCTGGTTTCAAGATGCTAATGAAGAACAATTTTGTTAGAACCGAAAGGGGAAACTCTCAGGAAGGCGGATGGATACTATACTCATTATGAAATGATCATAAAAATTCAGTGTTTAATGTTTTAAAAAACTTTACATACTGTGTTTAGCAATGTATGATGATAATGTACACTTGGCTTCAAAAGTTTGAAACCACTAGTGATTTTTTCTTTTCATATTAAGCAGCACAACTTCAAAGTTGATAATAATAAGATTATTTATTTTCTTGTTTGACCACTATATCAGCATATTAGAATGATTTCTGAAGGATCATGTGATACTGAAGACTAGAGAAATGATGCTGAAAATTCAGCTTTGCCATCACAGGAATAAATTACATTTTAAAATATATTAAAATAGAAATAAGTTTTTTAAATATTTTAATAATACAGTATTTCACAGTATTACTGTTTTACTGTGTTTTTTTACTTTTAAACTGTTGTTAATAATTTTCTTTTTATTACAAATTATATACAGCATAAAAAGTTTAACTAAAAATATATGTGAATTTGACATCAGGTACTTTATTTGTTATTATTATTTAATTTTTCAAAATCCTAAAACATTTTAAGTTTAAATTTGATTTTGAATCTCAAATTTTCATTTTGGGTTCAGATTTCAGCTGTATGTCGAATGTCAACATTGTGTAACTGTTTAGAAATCAACATTATAGCTGAACATATATATAGTTACTGTCAAATGAGAGTTTGTGTGACTTAAAGTGAAGGAGCGTATTGTACTACTTTTTATTTCACGATCGCCTGTAGGGCATTTCTGCTTACATGGTAAATATATATTTTTGACTTTTTTTATTGTTTCAGTATACTGAACTTGGTATTGTATGAACGTTTGCATCGTGCTTTGAAGACGCCAGTATTGGATGGATTTAGCTTTGTTGAAATCAAGAACGCACACTAGTTTTTTTTTGTCTGCTTAGCTTATTATTATTATTTTTTTTTTGATACTGAACGAAGGACTTCTGTGACACTTTTTCATTTATTTGACATTGTTCAAATGGCTCTATGTGTTAATCCTTATTTGAAGTGTATTTTATTTGAGATATTTATTATAAATGTAATCAAATTGATAATTGTTTTGTGATTTTTTTTTTATTTTTTAATTTTTTATTATTATCCATATGTAATTATCTTAGAACAAAATCCCAGCAGGCTGCTTTGATAAATAAGGTGATTAATTAGCCAGCAAAGAGTAATTTGACAAATGGCCTTTGACAATTGACCAGATGCTTCAGATTACTGTCTGCTGGTATAAAGCAAAAATCAGGCTTTAGCTATAGCCAGTATCTGATCCCTTCTTTTAAATCTGATAATATGATGGTCTGATCAGCTCTGAACAAAACGCCTGCCATCCAGACTTCATCTTCAACCATGGAGAACATCGCTATAACAGATACTGCCATGACGGTGCAACCTACTATATTTCCACGTGTGGGCTACAGTATACTTTCATACCTCATGTTTATAAACACAATACTTTCTGTGTTTAATAACTTGTTGGTGATTGCTGTGATGCTTAAGAACGTGCATTTTCTCAACGCGATGAACGTCATCATTCTCAGTCTGGCCGTGTCTGATCTTATGATTGCCACCTGTGGCTCTGCTATCGTCACCATCACAAATTACCAAGGATCTTTCTTTTTAGGGGATGCATTCTGTGTTTTTCAAGGTTTTGCTGTGAACTATTTTGGTGAGTACTGATTCAAAGGGATCATGGTTATTTTATTTGTTTATGTTATATGTTGTGTCCATAAATATGTTGATTCCCTGTCGATTTACCCCCATAAAATGGCATAGTGGTGTCCATGTGTAAAAAAGAACCATTTAAAATGTGTGAATAATATTAGTGTTGAATATTTATTATAATAATATTAAATGTTTAATACTAAAATTATTACATTTATTTTCACAATATCAATATTAAATATTTTAAATATGACATTAAATAAGTGACTCTTATAGTAAATAGAACTATAAATATTTTAAAAATTGTAATGAAACATTAAATATGTATAATATAAATATGATATATTTTAAATATAACATTAAATAATTTGCTTTTATATTTCCATATGTAAAGACCCATTTAAAATGTGTGTGAAAAATAAATGGTATTTATTTAATACTATTTAATATAATATTTAATAATTGTAATTGTAAAATTATATATATATATATATATATATATATATATATATATACACACACACACACACATTCCCAATTAAAATGCATAAGAATTTTTTAAAATATTTATTTATAGCAGTTTATTTTTTTTGTAATGTAATCTAATGTTTAATACTAAAATATTACATATGTATAATATTAATATTATATAATTGAAATACAACATTTAAAAATTGGTTTTTATACTATTAATATATACATATATACATACCATAGCAGCCATATCACCCAGAAGCCCAAGACTGGTTGCCCACTGAAGCTAAGCGGGGTTGAGCCTGGTCAGTACCTGGATGAAAAACCTCCTGGGAAAACTAGGTTGCTGCAGGAAGAGGTGTTAGTGAGGCCAGCAGGGGGTGCTCACCCTGTGGTCTGTGTGGGTCCTAACACCCCAATATAGTGATGGGGACACTATACTGTAAAAAGCACTATCCTTCGGATGAGACATTAAACCGAGGTCCTGACTCTCTGTGGTCATTAAAAATCCCAGGATGTCCTTCGAAAAAGAGTAGGGGTATAACCCTGGCATCCTGGCCAAATTTGCCCATTGGTTTCTGACCATCATGGCCTCCTAATCATCCCCATACATTGATTGGCTTCATTACTCTGTCTCCTCTCCACCAATAAGCTGGTGTGTGGTGGGTGTTCTGGAGCAGTATGGCTGCTGTCGCATCATCCAGCTGGATGCTGCACACTGGTGGTGAATGAGGAGATTCCCCCCCTTCCATGTAAAGCGCTTTGAGTACCCAGAAAAGCGCTATATATATGTATATATATATATATATGTATGTATGTGTGTATATATATATATATATATATATATATATATATATATATGTGTATATGTTAAAAAATGTTTATTATATTTAATACTAAAAATATTTATGGCTTTTATATTAAGGCTATTATATTTTTATGTGGAAGTCCCATTTAAAATATGTGAGAAATTATTTTAAAAATTTAATTGTAGTATTTTAAATATTTAAAAAAAAATCAAGTGTTTAATACTGAAAATGCTGCATATTTATAATACTAATGTTATATAGTTTTAATACATTTAAAAATTTAATGTTAAAAATATTAAATCTTTAATACTAAAAATGTTGCATTATAATATTAATAAATATATATTTAAAACAACATAAAACAATTTACTTTTGTTAAAGCTATTATTTTGATATTAATTGGCTGCTATGATTATATTATCTCTACTAGAACCAATAAATGATTAATACACTATCTGTAAAATATAATAAAATGCTGATTAATCTTGATTTCTGACAAGTTTTAGAGTTCAGAATGACCAGTTTTTAAGCTGAATAAAACTGACACATAACACTTTTTTTTGTGACTTTATAATCTTGAAACTCTTCTAAACTACACAGGCAAAGCAATAAAATATGTTGTTAATACAAACATTAATGTCTTTCTTTCTAGGTCTGGTGTCTTTGTGCACTCTCACTTTACTGGCATACGAGCGATACAACGTGGTCTGCAAACCCATGGCAGGCTTCAAGCTGAATGTCCGCAGAAGTTGCCAGGGCCTGTTGTTCGTCTGGCTCTATTGCCTCTTCTGGGCCGTCGCTCCACTGCTGGGCTGGAGCTCGTACGGGCCAGAGGGCGTCCAGACGTCCTGCTCATTAGGCTGGGAGGAAAGATCCTGGAGCAACTACAGTTATCTCATCTTCTACACAATCATGTGCTTCATACTGCCCACCGCTGTCATTGTGTACTGCTACAGCAACGTCCTCGTGGCCATGAGGAAGGTAAGCGATTCTTAGTGCTGAGAAAGAATAAAAGAGTTGTTTGTTATATCAATGCAAATGATGGCCCATAATTTCAGATCAACAAAAGCATTGAACTTCAAGGGGGGAAGAACTGTCTTGAGGACAATGAGCATGCGGTACGGATGGTCCTGGCCATGATCATCGCCTTCTTCATCTGCTGGTTGCCCTACACCGCCATCTCTGTTGTTGTAGTTGTGGATCCAGAGATCTACATCCCGCCTCTGGTGGCCACCATGCCGATGTACTTTGCCAAGACCAGCCCCGTCTACAATCCCATCATCTACTTCCTTACTAACAAACAGGTCTGTTAAAGTGCCTGTGTCTTCTCTAGGGGCTTTCGCACTGGAGGAACCTTTTCATAGCTCCTAGAACTATTGGCAGAAGTTCCTGCTTTTTGGCGTGTTCGCACCTCAGGAACTTGGAACGTATTTAGTTATAGGAACTCCGTTTGGAGGAACTAAATTAGCTCTTACTTCAGAGTAGGGTCTAACAGTTCAGTGACGTAGATGTACGCTGATTGGCCAAACGCATACGAAACACCAGCTACCTGGCATTTTTAAAAAGCCATGTAAAAATATTTTCTCCGTGAACATGGAAAACACCGATAACGGCATTTTCCTTTTGTTGTCTTTTCTCAGCCTCAGTAGCTATGTTTCCATAACCCTGTTTTAATGCGCATTTTGAAGTATCGCATCAGAAACGAGTGATGGAAAGGCCAAATTTCGAATAGAAATCCCTTAATTCGCAAATAAGTTTTTTATGCTCGCTTGTGGTGGTTTTTGACTTGCGTGAAAATAATGGAAGATGGAAACACATTTTCCGAATAAACTCCTCCATGCGCATCAAAAAAGTCATGTGACTTTGCGCAATGGGAAGGCAAAACCTGGCCTGCCTTCAACCCCGACAAAACGGTGCATAGCGTTTTTTAAACGGAAACGGTGGTGCATTGAACACTCTGTTCTGATGACGCAAGAGTTGCTACTATGGCAGCTGAGAAGGCAATTCTTTGTGTTCTTTCTGAAGAATTTTCATAACTTGATGAAATCGGTATAAATACGTGTTTAATACTGCAAAATACGCTTGACAAACATGTCTTCTAATTTCTTTAATTGTTGCGTATACCCAGCTGCAGCAGACACATTTGTAAACGACTTCACTTGGACCCATGTGCGAGCTGTCTGTTTAATACTGCGTGGTTTATATACATGTTGCTGCTGATTGGGCTGACATTTTTGACACACCCACCAACAGTGTTGCCAGACGTATGATAGTTATCGTATTTGTACGATAATTTAGAACTCTGTACGATCAATAATGAAGAAAATCCCATAAAGTACAATAATTTCAGAATTTTGTGAAACTTCTAATGTTGGTCGTTTTAATCATAGGGGTTCTATCCTAATTCATCTAGCTGTGGATTCTACGTCTACCGTGCCCTGCTTTTAAAGCAACACTATGTAACTTTTGGTGCTCTAGCGGTTAATAAACAGAACTGCATGCATCCCGCGGAAGAACATTCTAACCGGAGCTACTTCTCTAAGTTTATGTCTATGGCAATTCATGCAGGTATGTGTTACGCCGCAGCGGTGAAGACGCGACCAGGCTACAATAGTCCGAATATAAGCACTTATTATAAGTGTACCGTAGTGATTCGGGATAAGACAAAAAGGCGGTTTGGAAGATGAATTCATGTACTCGCTCATTATATACATTTTGCAAATTTTGAACACAGAAATAGTTACATAGTGCTGCTCAGCATCTGGCAACACGCAGCCTTCTGATAACTGGAGTTTGAACCTTCCCACTTAAGTACGCCTAGTTATTTATATATTGTGGTAATTTACAGGTCGTGTCAAAAAGTTGTTGGTCTAGATAAATAGCTGTATTCTGTATGTTTGACTCGTGTACGATAATTTTCTTCCAAATACGATAATTTTAAGCTTCTGGTACGATACTTGGACATTTCAAATCTGGCAACACTGCCCAGCAAACAAGAGAAAACGTATCTCAAACCCTGTTGCACATCATTTCCAGGAAACATGCCGTTCAACCCGGAAACCGTAGTAAAACGTTGTGCTGAGAAAGTGAGGTTGAACGAGCCCCTGACTAACCAGCAGACCGATCTCATTCCGCAGCATCTAATGTTATGGTCATTTTGAAATGCCCAAGCAAAGTCTGTCATCAAAATATTTCTGTATCCCATACTGTCTTACATGACTGCGTTCCCAAACAGCAGGCATCCACTTCCGAAAGCAATGACCGCATTTATTTTGTTTTGTCTGCTCACTCTGAGCTGCAAGTAAATTATTATAAATGAAAATTAATATATTGAGTGGCTTTCTTAGTGATTTAGTGCCAGTTTATTAGGAAGTGAGGATTTTGTTCTCTTTGACTGGAAACGGTGCTTGTTTGCAAATGTTTTATGCGATATTCCAGTTTTCTGCACAAGTTAAATTCGCAACTGATATGTAACACTGCAAGTTGTCATATGAGATTTAGTCAGATTTTCATGCTCTTTCAATCACATAAATTGTGCGTTTACATTCCATCTCCGTTTTCACGAAACCTACGACACACAACAAAAACAGCTCCGAACACGGCGTTCTCCATTCACCGGTTGTTGATGTTTGTAAATAAAGACGTCGCTGTTGGCCGTTTCAGAGGCTGCCGGTTCGAACGCAACCAGGAAAATGACGGAAACGGAAATTGGTTCTCTAGGAACCACCTGCTGGCTAGTTTCTACACTGAAAAAAATGACTCATTGAATTTACTAAATTTTTTTAAGGTAAGTGGTTGCAATCAATTTATTTTAGCTACATTTAAATAAACAAATTTAGTTGACTAACTTTCAACTAAATTTGTTTATTTAAACGTAGCTAAAATAAATTGATTGCAACCACTTACCTTAAAAAATTTTGTAAATTCAATGAGTCATTTTTTTCAGTGTAGAACTACGTGGTGCGAAAGCCCCTTCTGATTTCTCTGAATTCTCTGTTTGTTTATTGTATCTTATATCAGGCCTGTTGTGCAATGAAATGCTCCAGTCATTCTCTGAAATATGTTTGTCCAGTTTCGAGAGTCGTCTTTGGAAATCCTGTCCTGTGGGCGATACGTCCCTCGTCACACTAGTGGTCCAATGATGTGCTCAATGCAGAGGAGCCAAAGCAGGATTAATCCGGTCTGATCTGAGGTCTGTCAGTGTGAATCATGGTGTATTACTGCTTGTATTACTTATGTTACTTATTTATATTACTTTTAAGTTCGTGGTCAATTTTTTTTCTAAGAAATTAATCCTGTTCAGCAAGGACACATAAAATTCATCAAAAATGACAGTAAAGACATTTATA